>QRFJ01001831.1:0-178822 GCA_006176705.1 Cocos nucifera | reverse complement strand
TTAAGATATTTTCCTTGGCCATCCGATCATAAGAACGAAGTAGGGTTTAAAGGCTCTCTCCTCCTATTCGATGGGATGTTCTTATGGTGTGTAGGGGTGCTGTGCGTTCAACCTTAATTAGAAATCAAAACTTATTTTCTGTAAAATCCAAGATCCTAAAATCCTAGAATTTTATATACATGTTTTGTTTATGAACCCTAAACTTAATTAATTGAGAATTAAGATTATGAAATATATTAGATCTAAAACTAAGAATTTTTAAATCTAAGATATATTCATAAAATTGGGTTCAGGCTTGCGTAGCTCAATTAGGTCTAATGGTTGATCAAACCGAATCAAGAGTTGGTTAGGTGGGATCAAAAGTACTTAAATTGACCAACCTAATAGGATTAAGTATGGGTCAAGGTCGAGCGAGTCACATAAGTGATCAATCAAGTTAAGATCTAATTAGGCTCAGTGGTTAGAGTCTGGATTATAGGCTAACCTGATTGATTCTGGCTCAATAATTTGGTGTCTAAGGTAAGTTTGGCAGATACGATCGATTGATTTTTAATTAGGAGCTACTCGACTAAAATGCATTCTTATCGAGTTTAATGACATATCCCTTCCACCAGTCTCACTTATCAGGCCATGTTTGTCAACCCAGTCCTGATCTAAGGTGGCTAACAATCCAAGCTAACACATGCCATTAGGTTAGTCATAATGGTTATGGCTATGTCAAGTCATGTTTAAAGAGATCTAAATCAAATCTTTCTAAAAAAAGATTAAGTCTAAGGTCTTCCACCATTATAGATGTGCGCACCCTTCTCGGAGTTGATTGTTCTCGGTTGGAGTGTTCTCTCAGTGGCACAAATGTCATCTATTGGATGCTACAGACTGGAGGATGGATTAGTGATAGGGACGCGATGCTGTCGTTAAGACACCGTGTTTATCAGTTTAATCCGACTTCTTAAAATTATTAAAAATGCATAGATAGTAGTGAGTCGGGTCGAATCCACAGGGAAGGTAGTGTTTTTAGATTTAAAATCTTTGATTTTTTTGAAAAGAAAAAGAAAAAATTTGAAGTTTTTGAAATCAAAAGTGAAGTCGGAAAATTGAAAATAAAAATTAAAAGGTGCAGAAATTTAAACTTGGTACTAAGATCTATTAGTTAGATCTTAGCATCTACTTGCAATAAAATAAAAAGTAATAATTAAAGTGCAGAAATTAAATTATAATAAAAATAAAAAGTAAGAAATTAAAATGCAAAAATAAAATTTTTATTAATTAAAATTTTAGAATTTAAATACATAAAAAAAAAAAAAATAAAATAAAATAGCCTGATCTCTGATCTTGGATCGGCATTGGCAGAAAGATGGTGTAGAAGCTCGGCTCTTCTTCTCGGCACCCGTTGCTTCGAAGCAGCCTTTAACCCATAGCCTGGCTTCGCCCTGTACCAAAGCTTCACCTTGATCGGAGATATTGATTTTTGATGGCCTGGGGTCCTTTTTATAGAGCTAGGAGGGCTGGATATTTTTTCTAAAGGCAATATGGGACTAATAGCCTTTGTAATCATAAAAATACAAAAAATTTGGATAAAATTTGAATCAAAATAGCTCTGATATGACTCTGATAAATCTGATAAAATCCAGCCGTTCAATAGGAATCCAACGGTCCAAAAATCATCAAAATCGGATGCAGATAAGCTCAGATCGGGTCGGATTAAATTCTGGCCGTTGGATCGCGCTTGATCGAGGAAATCTGGCCGCAAATCGTGCTTCGGGAGTCTTGATCGCCGCCGACAGCATTTCTGGACCGTCGGATCATCGCCTGGATCGAGCGCTGCCATCCGATGGTGATCCGCGTGATGTTTGAATCTGAATAAAATTCGGAAGCAACCACAGCCGTCCGATCCTGACCGCAAACAACCACATCCGTCCGATCGCGCAATCACTGTTCCCATGGACCGCGATGGACCGGCCGCACCGCACACCGCAACCAATCAGCGCCGCTGTTGTCGGACGAAAAGACTAAATTACCCTTGTGAGCCGCGATAAATTTCTGTAGACCCTTTAAGGGGTCTAGGTCCACCACGTGGCAATCTCTGATTCGCCGGATTTTGCTGAGCTGGCGGTCCACGCCTGGATCGTGGACCGGCTGATGGCTTCAACGGCTGAGTCGGCTTGATGGCTTCGGCTTGGCTTGGTGGCTCGGCTTGCGGAGCCGGCTGAGCCATTTTCTTTTTTATTTAATTTTTATTTATTTTATATTTTTAAAAATTCATATCTTTTCCATTTTAGCTCCGTTTTACTTGAAATTTATTTCGTTGTGATCAAAAAAATGAGCTCTTTCTATTGATAATAAAATTTTATTTTTTAATTTTTATTAATTTTTATTATTTTTTAATTAATTTTTTAATTAATAAAAATATGAATTTTTCAAAAATTATATATAAATTGATTAATTAATTCTTAAAAATTAATATAAATTAATTAATAAATTAATACTTTTATTGGTGAATTTATGATGCTTATCACACCCCCCAACTTAAGCTTTGCTCGTCCTCGAGTAAAGAAAGAATTTAGTTTTAAATACCTTTTAACTTTAGAGTTTCGAATTTTACCTAAGCAATTTTCAAAATGGCCATTGATATTCAGTAGAGCTTAAATGAGATATATCATTGGGGTATTAATACTTATCAATAGAAAAATTAAGTAAAGAACATTAAATTTTTCAGAACTTTTTCTAAATTATTCCACTTTTATCTCTGATTTGTCTAAACTTTCATATAGGCAGGTGTATTGCTACTTCCATCCTTCATTTATTAATTTTTATTTTCACATTGCCCACTTTTTGATGCGAATATCATTGCTTACTTAGGCAACGGGACCCGGTTACTTCGGTGGGAAACCAATGTTTTTTTTTTTTTTTTTTTTTTTTTTAACGTTGTACCACTATTGAGTGTCTTAACTCCTTAAGCTTTCTATTTGATCCATGTAGCGAGTCTTGGGCCAATGACTCCCAAACCAGTTGGCTTTAGGGCACTAGGTATAGAATACCCCTCGGGCTTACTAGCTCGAATCAAATAGGCTACGAGTTAAGACTAGCTTTACAACGAGCTTCTTTGCCCTTCCCACCTTTTGATGCGAAACTCAATGCTTGCTTAGGCAAAGAGGCCCGGTTACTCAGTGAGAAGTACTTGGAAACTATTTTATTAAAATAAATTTTTATATGAAGAAATGTATAGTTACCCTACACAAGCCTATAAAAAGTAGACTTTTCTTTGATGCTAGTAGAAATAATTAGAAATGCTCCAAGAAAAATTTTTTTATGTTCTGGACTTAACTCTTTATTGAATTTTCTTAATACTTGATTCCTCAATATCTCACAGATTCTCTGATCTGTGTATCAATTTTCTTTTAAAAATGCTTAGTTTTAATTCGATTCTTAAGCATAATCAAGTATCTAAATACTAAATACTAACTTTTTCGAGGACTTAAAATTTTAAAATTTTTATTTTTCTCTCCCCCCAACTTAATCGACATTGTCCTCAATGGAGAAGAAAAAATAAAGGATGTAATAAAGAACATGGAAGAATACACCTAACTCAGTATATATATATTATTTATTTATTTATTTTTTTATTTTTTGGTCCAGCACATGCCTTTAAAAATTTGAGCTCTCCCTCCAACTTATTCAAATTATCCTAAAAAAAAATAAACTAAAAAGATAAATTAGATAAAAACTAAATATTGGGTTGCCTCCCAACAAGCGCTAAGTTTACCGTCTTCAGCCAGACACAATGTAGCTCACTATCCTGTGTCGAATATTGGATTGACAAATTCCAATGGTTTTGGATTGCCAATCTCATAAAGTTGATTTTTAATCCCATTATTGATATATTCATTGTTAATTTTAGGGATATAATTTTATGATTCCATTCTCAGACCCATGTTTATTAAGAATTTCTCCTATTTGTTTCTTCTAAAATGCTCATGAATGGAGTTTTTTTTAGGAGTTAAGTTTGATTCAATGGGTGCTGGAATGGTGACTAAAGGCGGTTTTAATTCTGGAGGTAAATTAATGTGATCCTGCTTAAACAACTCCATTGACATTTCATTACATGCCTTTTGATTTTTATAAGAAGAACCAGCTTCTAGGGTTGAAGGGAATAGGACATTAGGTTTATAAGTCTCGGGTAAATCATCTATTCTCTTTTCCCTTATTTCTATCTCATTTAAACTGGAACTAGCATCAGTACTAATTCCTGGCTTGGGTTCTTCTATGTGGTTAGTCTCAGTACTAACCAGTTCCTCTAAATTTTTATTTTGGCTAGCATCAGTACTAGCCTCTCTCACCTGGTCTTGGTATGGGTCCATAAGAATCCTATAGCTTTTAAGTTCAGGAATTACTTTGGTATTCTCAAATTGGGGATTCTTAGATGAAACATTAGATTGATAATTTAATCCAGGTGGTTGGTGGTCATTAGGTGGGTTGTTTGAAATTGGTAGGTTCGGTAGTTGATCTAGTTCTCTCCTCATGTTAGACTCAACTAATTATCCTATTTGAGCTTCTAGTCTGGCGATAGATTGCTGTTGAGTTAGAATTAATTGTTGAAGTTGGTTAAATCTATCATCAGCTAGATTGGTCTGTTGAGGAGGTGGGTATGAAGGCTGATTATAATATGATGGCTGGTTAAACTGACTAGGCTGACCATTATTATAGGCATAATTTTGATAATTTTGCTCAAGTGAAATTTGGGTCTGAGCCTGAGTCTGTTGGGATGTCCAAGAAAAATTAAAGTTACTCCAATCTGAATTATATGAATTTGAAAATGGGTCATTAATCAATTTGGAGTATCCTTGAGTAGCTTGAACTTGTTCTTGGATAAAATATGGAAAACTGTGCAGTCATAGGACATTCACTTACATGATGGGTTGGACTAGCACAGATTGAATAATTCTCCTGATAATTAGGAGATTGTTGACCTAGGGTTAGGAGTTGATCTATTTTCTGAGCAAGAAGGTCAACTTTATCTAATTTTTGGACTATTAGATTCATATTAGCCATTTGATTATTATGTTTAATGTGAATCAACCATTCAATTAAGTTCAACTAAATCAGAAAAAGCGATTTCCTACCATGCATGTATTAGTGTAACCCTAATGTATGGTTTAAAAATTTTTAGAATTTTTTTTATTTTATTATTATTATTATTATTTTATTATATTAAAAATTAATTTTTTTTAATTATTTTTATTTGTTAATTTTAATTTAATTTAATTTAATTTAATTATTAATTTTTAGTTAGTTTAATTTTTATTTTATTTTATTTTTATTTTATTTTTAGAGGAGTAAGAAGAAGAAAGAAAGAAGAGTTCTAAAGAAGAGGTCCTAAGGAGTCCTAGAACTAAGAAGAGAGAGAAGAATTAAGTTTAATTAGGTTTGATGTTGGTTAGCAATCAAGTTGGTCAATCAATCCTGACTAAGGGTTATCCTAGATCTAGACAGCTCCTAACTGCCAAGGTCACCTTCAAGCCCTCCAAGTGTAGGATTAGCCAATCAACTGGCCAGGTAAGTGTAAGGTTGGTGGGAGTCCCCCCGTTGCTTGCCTTAGACACCAATTATGCTTGGCCAGGTAAGCGAACGGAACCAATTAGAAACCACCTTCCTTCGGGCCCAAGTCGTCCCTGAACCACTTTCCTAGACACCAGTCAAATTGACTTATCCTAACCCGGTTCAACTCTTAGGATTCCTTATCCTATTGAGCTCGAGTTCCTAGGGTTGATGTCTAATTGATTTTAAAATTAAAGGCTTAGGTCAATGCAGGATGCTGGTTGGTTGTTTGTGGGCTAAGGAAGGGTGATCAAATCCCCACCTTATCTTGTTTAATTGGGTTGTGCCCTTAATTTGATTTAATATGAATATGCAAAAAAAAAAAATTCAATCAAAGGGTTCTATGCAATTTAAACTAGATGCATGTAACTAATTGAATTCTGAAAGGCTTACCTTGCCTCCAGCAATCACCAAAAAAAATAAAAATAAAAATAAAATAAAAATAAAACTAATATGATGCATGCTCTAAACAGTTAGGGTTTCTAATCTTATCATGAGGCTTTTAATTAGGTTTAAATGGAATATTTTTTTAAATTAATTTAAAAATAAAATAAATAAATAAATAAAATAAAAAGAAAAGAGGACTAGGGTTAGGATTGATCTCACCAGGCAAAACTTCTGATTCTTTTTCGTTCTTTTTTTTTTTTCCTACAAAATAATAAAAAAAATTAGTAAGAAAATAAAAATTTTATTTATAATTTATTTATAGAAAAATCAAAGAGATCAAAAAAATTTAATATCCGTCCTTCCCCGGCAACGGCGCCAAAAACTTGATGCGTTTGCCGAAATTATTTTTAAAATAAATCAAAGAAATCAAAATCAAAAATCAAAAACCTTCCCCGGCAACGGTGCCAAAAACTTGATAGGAACGCGATGCTGTCGTTAAGACACCGTGTTTATCAGTTTAATCCGACTTCTTAAAATTCATTGAAAATGCGTAGATAGTAGTGAGTCGGGTCGAATCCACAGGGAAGGTAGTGTTTTTAGATTTGAAATCTTTGATTTTTGAAAAGAAAAAGAAAAAAATTTAAAGTTTTTGGAATCAAAAGTGAAGTCGGAAAATTAAAAATAAAAATTAAAAGATGCAGGAAATTTAAACTTGGTACTAAGATCTACTAGTTAGATCTTAGCATCTACTTGCAATAAAATAAAAATAATAATTAAAGTGCAGAAATTAAATTACAATAAAAATAAAAAGCAAGAAATTAAAATGCAAAAATAAAATTTTTATTAATTAAAATTTTAGAATTTAAATACATAAAATTTAAAAAAAAAAATAAAATAAAATAGCCTGATCTCTGATCTTGGATCGGCATTGGCAGAAAGATGGTGTAGAAGCTCGGCTCTTCTTCTCGGCACCCGTTGCTTCGAAGCAGCCTTTAACCCATAGCCTGGCTTCGCCCTGTACCAAAGCTTCACCTTGATCGGAGATATTGATTTTTGATGGCCTGGGGTCCTTTTTATAGAGCTAGGAGGGCTGGATATTTTTTCTAAAGGCAATATGGGACTAATAGCCTTTGTAATCATCAAAATACAAAGAAATTTGGATAAAATTTGAATCAAAATAGCTCTGATATGACTCTGATAAATCTGATAAAATCCAGCCGTTCAACAGGAATCCAACGGTCCAAAAATCATCAAAATCGGATGCAGATAAGCTCAGATCGGGTCGGATTAAATTCTGGCCGTTGGATCGCGCTTGATCGAGGAAATCTGGCCGCAAATCGCGCTTCGGGAGTCTTGATCGCCGCCGGCAGCGTTCTGGACCGTCGGATCATCGCCTGGATCGAGCGCTGCCGTCCGATGGTGATCCGCGTGATGTTTGTATCTGAATAAAATTCGGAAGCAACCACAGCCGTCCGATCCTGACCGCAAACAACCACATCCGTCCGATCGCGCAATAACTGTTCCCATGGACCGCGTGGACCGGCCGCACCGCACACCGCAACCAATCAGCGCCGCTGTTGTCGGACGAAAAGACTGAATTACCCTTGTGAGCCGCGATAAATTTCTGTAGACCCTTAAGGGGTCTAGGTCCACCACGTGGCAATCTCTGATTCGCCGGAATTTGCTGAGCTGGCGGTCCACGCCTGGATCGTGGACCGGCTGATGGCTTCAACGGCTGAGTCGGCTTGATGGCTTCGGCTTGGCTTGGTGGCTCGGCTTGCGGAGCCGGCTGAGCCGTTTTCTTTTTTATTTAATTTTTATTTATTTTATATTTTTAAAAATTCATATCTTTTTCATTTTAGCTCCGTTTTACTTGAAATTTATTTCGTTGTGATCAAAAAAATGAGCTCTTTCTATTGATAATAAAATTTTATTTTTTAATTTTTATTAATTTTTATTATTTTTTAATTAATTTTTTAATTAATAAAAATATGAATTTTTTAAAAATTATATATAAATTGATTAATAATTCTTAAAAATTAATATAAATTAATTAATAAATTAATACTTTTATTGGTGAATTTATGATGTCAAACCCATTGGCACGTATCCTGGACACACATAGACTGACTGGACCCAATTATAAAGATTGGCTCAGGAACTACAAAATTGTTTTGGGTTCAGAGAAGTTAACACATGTTTTGGACCAGGACCCTCCCACCTTACCAGCCTCGTCCATCCACTGAACAGAGAGCGTCTCTGGAAAAATGGATTGACGAAGATAATAAGGCCAGATATTACATGTTGGGCTCGATGTCTGATGAGCTCCAGCGCCAACATGAAGATATCGGGACTGCTCGCCAAATGTTGGCTCACCTGCAGGAGATGTTTGGTGAACAGAGTCGCGCAGCCAAATATCAAGTCACAAAATGACTTTTTAAGGCTAAGATGCGTGATGGGCAGTCAGTCCAAGATCACTGTCTGACAATGATCAAGGACATGGAAGAGCTTGAGAAGCTCGGTGTGAAGTTGGACTTGGACCTGCAGAACGATATTATTCTGCAATCCTTGACTGATGCATATGGGCAATTCATCATGAATTACCACATGCATAAACTTCAAAATTCCTTGGCCGAGTTAATGAATATGCTGGTTACCGCTGAGCTTTCTATGAAAGGTTCTAAAGGCTCAGTTCTTGCTATGGAACGGACTTCTTCCAAAAGAAAGTCTTATGGAAAGAAAAAGAAGTCTGTGAAAAAGCAAAAGGTGGAAGGATCAAAGAAGAAGAAGGCAGAATCGAAGAAAAAGGCCGATGGCAAAGGAAAGTGTTTCCATTGCAACAGCGACGGCCATTGGAAGCGGAACTGCCCTACTTACCTGGCCACCCTGAAGAACAAGAAGGAAGGTCCTTCTGGAGGTATGCTCGTTATTGAGTCTAACCTTACGGTTTCTTCTGCATCCAGTTGGGTGCTTGACTCTGGTTCTAGTGCTCATCTGTGCACTTCTATGCAGGGTCTTGAGGATAGCAGGAGGCTGAGGGATGGAGACATGATCCTACGCGTCGGTAATGGAGCAAGAGTTGCTGCAGTAGCCGTGGGAACATACCCTCTTCGATTACCATCTGGTTTAGACTTAGTTTTGAAAGACTGTTATTATGTGCCTGCAGCTAGCAGGAATTTGATTTCTGTTTCATGCTTAGCACAAGAAGGTTATGTGATCACCTTCTTTAAGGACCATTGTAACATTCTTTATGAAAGAAATAAAATTGCAAATGGTTTCCTTATTAATGGTCTTTATCAGCTACATATTGATGTACCTGTTTTAACTATCGAGCAAAACGTGAATGCCAAACGACCTAGGGATAGTCCAAACGACAGATATCTATGGCACCTGAGATTAGGTCATATAGCAGAAGATAGGATTCAACAAATTGGAGAAAAATGGGCTATTGAGTCCATTGACTTTTGAGTCATATCCAACTTGTGAATCTTGTCTTCAAGGCAAAATGACTAAACTCCCTTTTGTTGGACATGGGGAGAGGGCCACAGATCTCCTTGCCCTAGTACATACTGATGTGTGCGGCCCATTTGATGTGCCGGCTAGAGGCAATTTTGTCTACTTCATTACCTTTACCGATGATCTGTCTAGGTATGGGTATGTGTATCTTATGAGACACAAGTCTGAAGCTTTTGAAAAGTTCAAAGAATTCAGACATGAAGTAGAAAAACAAACTGGAAAACCCATTAAGGTTCTTCGATCAGATCGAGGAGGTGAATACCTTAGCAGGGAATTCCTAGACTATCTCAAGGAATAATGGCATAGTCTCTCAATGGACTCCACCAGGAACACCTCAACTCAACGGGGTTTCAGAATGGAGAAATCGGACTCTATTGGATATGGTTCGATCCATGATGAGCTTCACAGACCTCCCTGATTTTCTTTGGGGACACTCATTGTTAACTTCAATCTATTTACTGAATAGGGTTCCCTCTAAAACCGTTCCTACCACACCGTATGAGATATGGCACGGTAAGAAACCAAGTCTGAGTCATCTCAGAATTTGGGGTTGTCCGGCTCATGTCAAAAGACAACAAGCGGACAAGTTAGAGTTTAGGTCCTTTAGAGCTCGATTCATAGGATATCCTAAAGAGTCATTAGGATACTATTTCTACATTCCAGAAGACCACAATGTGATTGTGAGTCGACATGCCATCTTTCTTGAAAAATAGTTTATTCAAGATAGCGGCATTGGAAAGCAGATTCAAGCTTGATGAGAAAGTCTCACAAGCAGAAACGAGCTAAGGACCAAGTGGAACCAAATCAGGTTGAGCCAATAAGAACACTACCTCCTCCACCTCGTAGATCGGAAAGAGTTTTCCCGTCCCCCTGAAAGATACTTAGGTATTATTTCAGAGGATGTAGAGGAAATGTTCCTCGTAGGTAATGGTGCTCATGGTGATGATCCCAAAACCTACAACGAGGCGATATCAGATATCGACTCCGAGAAATGGCTAGAGGCAATGCAGTCAGAAATTGACTCGATGCACTCAAACCAAGTCTGGACCTTGGTAGATCCACCAGAAGGTATAGTACCTATTGGGTGTAAATGGATCTTCAAGAGAAAGATTGGTGCAGATGGGAATGTGGAGACATTCAAGGCTAGACTGGTGGCAAAAGGTTATAGTCAACGCGAAGGCATTGACTATCAGGATACCTTTTCCCCAGTAGCTATGCTAAAATCCATCCGCACATTGCTTGCTGTTGCAGCCTATTTCGATTATGAAATATGGCAAATGGACGTGAAAACGGCATTCCTAAATGGATATCTTGAGGAAGATATCTATATGGAACAGCCGCTAGGTTTCACATCCAGTGATACTGATCACAAGGTTTGCAAGCTGCAAAGGTCCATATATGGACTTAAGCAAGCATCTCGGAGCTGGAACACTCGTTTCAATGATGTGATCAAAAAGTTTGGTTTCATCAAAAATGAAGAGGAACCATGTGTTTTCAAAAGGGTCAGTGGGAGCGCTGTTGTCTTCCTCGTATTGTACGTGGATGACATCCTCCTTATTGGGAATGATATTCCCATGTTGACATCAGTCAAGATGTGGTTGTCCAAGGAATTCTCCATGAAAGACCTAGGTGAAGCATCCTTTATTCTAGGAATTAAGGTCTATAGGGATAGACCGAATAGGATGCTAGGACTTTCACAGAAGATGTACATAGAGGAAGTACTAAAGAGGTTTAGTATGGAAAACTCTAAGAGGGGATTAATACCCTTCAGACATGGTATTCATCTTTCCAAGAAGATGTGCCCCAGCACACCTGAGGAAATAGAACGCATGAGCAAGATCCCTTATGCTTCTGCAATAGGGAGCCTCATGTATGCCATGCTATGTACACGACCTGATATAGCCCATGCTGTGAGTGTCACAAGCAGATATCAGTCAAATCCAGGTGAAGAACACTGGACTTCTGTGAAATGTATCCTTAAGTACTTGAGAAGAACTAAGGATATGATGTTGGTCTTTGGTAACGGAGAACTCCAAGTCCAGGGATACACAGACTCGGACTTCATGTCCGATATAGATGATCGAAAGTCGACATCTGGAAGTCTGTTTGTGTGCAATGGTGGAGCTGTCAGCTGGAAGAGTTCCAAGCAAACTGTGATAGCAGATTCCACCATGGAAGCAGAATATATAGCTGCATCAGAGGCTGCAAAGGAAGCATTCTGGTACAAGAAGTTTGCTGCAGAAATTGGAGTAATGCCATCAGATGCCATTCCTCTTTACTGCGACAACAATGGCGCCATAGCCCTTGCTAAGGAGCCGAGGTCTCACCAGAAAGTCCAAGCACATTGAGCGGCGATATCATCTCATCCGCGATTACCTTGAGAAAGGTTACGTTGAGGTCAAGAGAGTCAACTCCGCAGATAATGTGGCAGACCCACTTACAAAGCCGTTGGGCCAGCAGAAGATCGAAGCCCACCTTGAGAAGATGGGACTTAGACTTGTAGCCAATTGGCTTTAGGACAAGTGGGAGATTGTTAGATATATGTGCCCTAGAAGCCAGAATTGGCTGACACTTGTAATACACTTCTAGGGGCAAAATTATAATTTTGACTAAAATCAATAAAATGGGTTATTTTCTATCACATATGTGTATTTAGTGTCTGTGATACATCCTTTGAGTTAATGGTAATGATAATTCATATTTTCAAGAGTTGAAAATTTAAGACATGAATAATCATTATTAACTCATAAATTGCTCCCGACCATAGGATCATCACGAGGATGGTGATTGATCCGGAAGGTTGGTGTACAATCGCTTCTCTTTAGTAGATGAGTCTTGAGTCTACGGTGTGGAGACACCGGAGCGAGAGTACAGGTACTCGTTAGAGAACGAGGGCACTGAGCGTGACCACCTCGAGTAGTCATTAGGGAGTCTACCTTCTCGTCAATGACTGACTCGATGCTGCAGTAGTGTGTCTGGTTCTTTGACCTGAGATGCATCGGCAGTTCACCTTGAGGGTGTTATAGTTTGACTACACCATTACTCGGTCTCCTAGCCATATGGAACCCTGAGGTGTATGTTGGCTATAGCATGTTCATTGTAGGAACTGGATTGCATCAAGATGGAATCTATCTACCTCGGTGGTAGAGGAGCAGCCCTATGATGATCATGAGAATCAAGTCCAGAAATCCATGGCCATGGTAGAGTGAAATAATAGAAAGAGTTTCTATTTAGATTTTCACATTGGACTCGAATCGAATGATTACATCATATGACAGAGACTAGGGTTTGACGAGTTCACCTTAACCCTAATCTGATCGGGGCTCAAGATAGAAGAACTTAATCACACAGGTAGCTGCACCAAGAGGTTCGCATTCAGCTCTGATGGGTTGCCACCATATACTGCTAGGTGTCACTGGTGGATTTTGGGAGCAATTAGAATGATTTAGATGATCGATCATTCTAGCTGTTCGAATCAGAAGAGTTCTGATCCATCGAAAGGAGTTTCGATGATGTCGATGATAGAGATCATGACATATCCCATTACCATACAGAACTGAACCTAACTGGGTCACACAAACAAGGGTTTGAATCTGGTGATCATCAATTGAACTGATCTAGTTCAATTGATCTGAATGAGATTCAATTAGGTTCAAGGAAATCGTGCTAGCACTCGATTGAACCTAACGTTCTTCTTTTGCTATCATAAATAAGTTGTCCTGACTGAGCCAAAGGAGTTTGTGCTCAATCAGAGGCCTTCATATGGTCTGACTGGAGGTTGTCCAAGTCAGAAATAGGTTGTCTTATTTGTAAGACATTACCTGCCATTTTTGGTCACCTGCCATTTCTTGTTCTTTGACTTTGGTCAAAAGTCTACCTTTGACTGGTCAAACGTTGACCATTGACCACTTTGACTTTTGACAACATGTCATGCACCTATTGGAGAGCTGGTGGGGGCCTGTCCCCCTGCCAGAACCTGGCAAGGAGAAGGGCGCACGCCAAGGGTGGCGTGAGCCCAAGTTAGGAGGCGCCTAGGAGTCCTTGTTGGACAAGGACTCCACCTCCCTTTTGGATTCCAATTCAGAGTTCTACTAAGAATCCAAGTTTGACTGGTCTTAGGCGCCCTCTAAGGAGGAATCCAGGGGTCTCTATTCCCAACCAATCAGATTTAGATCTGATTTCACAAAGGGTTGTGATTGGTTGGAGAGGAAGAGGAGTTGGATCACAAGAGGTCTATAAATAAGACCCTGCGCCCAACCCTAATTAATGAATGCAATTGAGACCCCATGCCCCAAGGCTGCCTCTCCCCTCCTTCTCCATGCCATAGTCTCTTCTCCCCTTGCTCTCCACGTCCAAAAGGAGTTTTGGACTTAGGTTGGTGCGATTCAGATCAAAGGAAAGGCGATCAAAAGCAAGAAGGCTGCGCTGCTGCAAAAGGACGACTGCAGATCTTCAAAAGAGTTTTGAAGATCCTCCAGATCAGATCTAGATCTAATTTTTGGAGGTGTGATAGAGAAGAAGAGGATCTCCAGATCCAACCTGAGTGAATACCAGTAGAGGCCAGGCGCTTGCGTGGCTTAGATCCAGAACCTTCCGCTGCAATCAGGATCATCTACAGGGTAATAGGATTACCCAAATCAGGTAAACTAAATTTTATTTAATTTATCTTGTTTTATTTTATTTATTAAAATAATAAGAATCAGATCTGAAATATATCAAGATCTGATTGAGATCAAGAGAAAATTTTTGAATTATATCTCTTGATCTGATCAGATCTGAACGAACCTGGATCGAAAAATCAGGATTTCCCTTCATGTGGAACCTCCTGAAAGTGCATGAGGGTTCAGCGATACGATCCTAAATAGTGAAGAAAAATTTTTATTCTGATCTTGTCCTTTGGCCAAAAGTGAGTAACAAGATTGTGGTCCAGTCGAACCTCTTCCGGATGACCTCCTCCAGTCGAACATCCTCCGAACGACTTCCTCCAGTCGAACCTCCTCCAGACGATCTCCTCTAGTTGAACCTCTTCTAGATGACCTCCTCCAATCGAACTTTCTGTAGTCGGCCTTCTTCCGATCGATCTCCTCCTAGTCGCCCAGAAGGACGTTATCGTCCATATGAATCTAGCTACCAATTCAATATAGACCAACCCATAGGTAGGTGACCTTAAAGGAGCCCGAACTCCTTTGAGACTATTGTGGCTTGAAGCTCTTTACTGCCAGCACCTACTCCATCCAAACTTCGACCATTAATCCCCAATGAACTAGCACATTGCGATAACGGACACCACTTTGGACTGGCAAGTTACGACAATGAACATCATCCTCCGTAACAAACTCCATGTGGCTTGAGCAGTCCACTACCAGATGGTTACAGCTATCACTATCAATTTGTTACACGCTCCATCTATAAAAGAGATCCTCCAAATATGTTAAAAAAAAAAAGCCCTCTTCTCCTTTTCATTACTCTGCTTCTTTATTTTCTAAACACTCTATTCCAGTTGATCAAAAAATTAACTTGAGTGTCGAAAGATCCTACCGAAGCCACCCACCTCTAGTTTAGACTTTGTTTTGCAGGTCCCATCAGTGGTCTCACCTTTTCCACTCTGGCCATCTCTGATATCCTCATGGATTTTCACACCAATAGATGGTAATTAATTTGATCACCTAATTAGATCAATTAGATTTTATTATGGATGGAGAGTTGAATTAGGATCTAACCCTGCAATCACTTTTAGAATCATCTTCTTAGTTTCTCATGAACTATCACATGAACAAAGTGAATACTTTCTTGCCTGAGCTCTTAAATATGCTCAAAATAGTAGAGAGCCATATCAAAAAGGATAAGGCTTCTCTTTTTCTCGTGGATGGGATCTTCAAGAAGAAGGCAGGCAAAAAGAATTCAAAGAGAAGGCTAAACCCTAAAGGTGGCATAAATAAGAGAAAGAAGGGGAAGAAGGCTTCCGAACAAGTGATCTGCTTTTACTATGGCAAAGTAGGTCATTGGAAAAGGAATTACAAGGCTTACCATGCAACAATGAAGATTAGTGCAAGTGTTGCACTAAAAGATATGTATAAGATATATACAATATTATCATTGAATTCTTCCATTTCAAACTCTTGGGTATTGGATACCACCTGCGATTCTCATATCTGCAAATCTTTGTAGGGGCTATAAAAAATTAGAGTTTTGAAGAAGGATGACTTCCAGCTCTTCGATGTTGGAGGATAGTCCATCCAAGTAGAAGCTGTAGGAATAAATATTCTGAAGTTACCTTCTAAAAAGATCTTAGAGCTAAATAATTATTATTATATACCTAAGATCACTAGAAATATTATTTCTGTATCCTTGTTATTAGAACAAGATTATCAAATTGATGTAATGAGCAATGGTTGCTCAATCAAAAATTTTAATAAAATAATATGTTATGGCATTTTTGATAATGGTCTTTTGACTCTATCTATGAATGACAATATTTTTCATATTGATGAAAATAGAAAGTGAAGGAGAGAACATATTAATAATACTTCACTTTAGCATTATTGACTTGGTCATATTAGTGAGATTAGGATTAACAAGTTATATAAAGAAAAATTCTTTGATCCTTATGATTATGAATCATCAAAAACTTATGAATCTTGTCTCATGGATAAAATGACCAAGACTCCATTTAGTGGACATAGAGAAAGGACAAATGAGTTATTAGGACTTGTACATATAGATGTATGTGGTCCTATGACAACCCAAGTCAGAGGAGGATACTCTTACTTTATAACATTTACTGATAATTTATCTAGATTTGGATATGTGTATCTTATGGAACATAAATTTGAAGCTTTTGATAAATTTAAAGAGTATCAAAGTATGGTCGAGAAATAAACTAAAAAAGATATAAAAATTTTTTGATTAGATTGAGGAGGAGAATACTTATCTAGTGAATTTTTGGACTATCTTAAAGTAAAAAAAATTCTCTCTAAATAGACCCCTCCTTATACACCCTAGTTAAATGGTGTAGTCGAAGAAGGAATCATATTTTATTGGATATGGTATGGTCCATGATGTGCTTCATAGAGTTATCTTTTTTCTTCTAAGGTCATGCCCTGGAGACCATAGTATATGTCTTGAATGGATTACTTTCAAAATCTATATCTAGCACTCCATATGAGATATGGAGAGGTAAGGAACCTAATCTTAAGTATCTTAAGATATGAAGTTGTCCTGTATATATCAAAAAAAATTTTGGACATAAGCTAGATGCTAGAGCAGATAGATGTCTATTTGTAGGATATCCTACAGATAGTATAGGATATCTTTTCTACCATCCTACTAAACAAAAAGTCTTTGTAAGTAGACATACCACTTTCATGGAGAAACAGTTTATCCTAAGAAAAAGCAATGGAAAAAATATTAAACTTAGTGAAGTTCAAGATAAACAAATAAAAATTTTTCTACTAGATGAACATATAAATAGGAAAGAATCTAAATACACAACTCCTCCCTATTGGTCTAATAGAGTGTGACATGTACCTATGAGGTACATGTTCATCATTGAGAATAATGAAGCCCAAATTATTAAAAATGATGAACTACTGACCTATATGAAAGCTGTCAGGAGTAAGGACTCAGACAGATGGCTAGCTATCATGAAATTTGAGATGGACTCCATGTATATCAATAAAGTATGGACTTTGATTGATGCACCAGAGATTGTAAATCCTATTGGGTGCAAATGGGTCTATAAGAAAAAAATTGGAGTAGATGGCCAAGTTGAAACCTATAAAGCCAGATTGGTGGCTAAAGATTTTAGGCAAAAACATAATATGGATTATGATGCAACATTCTCACCTGTTGCCATGCTCAAATCTATTCGGATTATGCTTGCTATAGAAACATACCATGATTATGAAATATAGCAAATGGATGTAAAGACCATCTTCCTTAATAGTTTTCTTAAGGAGGAGGTTTACATGTCACAGTCAGAAGGATTTGTCTCAAGAAAGAGACCAAATCAGATATGCAAGCTTCAAAAATTCATTTATGGATTAAAGCAAGCTTCAAGAAATTAGAACACAGTTTTGATGTAAAAGTCAAAGAGTTTGGCTTCATCAAAAATATGGATGAACCTTGTATGTACAAGAAGACTAGTGGGAGTACCATAGTTTTCTTGGTTCTGTATGTAGATGACATACTCCTCATTGCAAAATGATATCCCAATATTGCAATCGATCAAATTTTAGCTATCAAGTAAGTTTTTCATGAAAAACTTGGGAGAAGCATCCTATGTACTTGGTATTAAGATCTATAGTGATAGATCAAAAATGATGCTAGGCTTGTCCCAATTTAGGTACATTGACTTAGTGTTGAAAAGGTTTAGTATGGATGGGAGTAAAAGAAGCTACTTACTCAAGAGTCAAGACATACATCTCTCTAAGAAGATGTCTCCTAAGACACCTGAAGAGAGAAATAGAATGAGTTCTATTCCTTATGCTTCGGTAGTAGGATCAATAATGTATGCTATGTTATGTGCTAGGCCTAATGTTGCTTATACCTTAAGCATAGCTAGTAGATTTCAGGCTGATTCAGGAGAGGATCATTGAAAAGTAGTGAAAAATATTCTTAAGTACTTAAGAAGGACTAAGGATATTTTTCTCATATATGGTGGATCTAAAACTCAAACTAAAAGAATATTCTGACTCTAGTTTTCAATCAGACCCAGATGAGAGCAAATCCATTTTAGGATATGTCCTTACTCTAAATGGTGGAGTAGTGAGTTGGAAAAGTTTCAAGCAGCAAACTATAGCTGACTCTACCACTGAGGTAGAATACATAGCTGCAAGTGATGCTGCCAAGGAAGCTATTTGGATGAAGAAGTTCATCACTAAATTAGGTGTCATTTTTGAGATTGAGAATCTAGTACCAATTTACTATGATAATACTGGAGTAGTTGCTCAAGCAAAGAAAGCAAGATCTCATCATAAATCCAAGTACATTCTGAGATGCTTCCACCTCGTTCGTGAGATTGTCGAGAGAAAAGATGTAATCATTGAACGAGTTAAAACAAAGAACAACATAGCAGACCCGTTCACTAAAGCTCTATCATAGAAGTAGTTTGATCACCACCTCGATTGTATGGGGTTGAAATATAAGAGCGATTGGCTTTAGTGCAAGTAAAAAATTGAAAGAAATATGCCCTACAAGCCAATCGAAATATATATTATGATGGATTATTCTTTTGTCTTCCAAACTCATGTAATGATATTTTTTAAATAAATAAAGGCATTTATATTTCATCATATGCTGTGTCTTAATTGTTATGATGAACCTCATAGATTAGGACTATAGTTTTAAGGTTATGATGAGATCATACTTGTGAGATATAAAATCTGATAGGAACGTGATGTCGTCGTTAAGACACCGTGTTTATCAGTTTAATCTGACTTCTTAAAATCCTGAAAAATGCGTAGATAGCAGTGAGTTGGGTCGAATCCACAGGAAAGGTAGTATTTTAGATTTGAAATCTTTGATTTTTAAAAGAAAAAGAAAAAAAGAAGAGTTTTGGGATCAAAAGTGAAGTCAGAAAATAAAATGCGAAAATTAAAAGGTGCAAGAATTTAAACTTGGTACTAAGATCTACTAGTTAGATCTTAGCATCTACTTGCAAAGCAATAATTTAAAGTGCAAAAATTAAATTACAATAAAAATAAAATGCAAAAAATTAAAGTGCAAAAAATAAAATTTTTATTAATTAAAATTTCAAAATTTAAATACATAGAATTTAAAAAGAATAAAATAGCCTGATTTCTGATCTTGGATCGGCATTGGCAGAAAGATGGTGTAGAAGCCTGGCTCTTCTTCTCGGCATCCGTTGCTTCGAAGCAGCCTTTAACCCATAGCCTGGCTTCACCCTATACCAAAGCTTCATCTTGATCGGAGATCAGGCTATTTTATTCTTTTTAAATTCTATGTATTTAAATTTTGAAATTTTAATTAATAAAAATTTTATTTTTTACACTTTAATTTCTTGCTTTTTATTTTTATTGCAATTTAATTTCTGCACTTTAAATTATTGCTTTGCAAGTAGATGCTAAGATCTAACTAGTAGATCTTAGTACCAAGTTTAAATTCCCGCACCTTTTAATTTTTGCTTTTTATTTTCCGACTTCACTTTTGATCCCAAAACTCTTCTTTTTTTCTTTTTCTTTTAAAAATCAAAGATTTCAAATCTAAAATACTACCTTCCCTATGGATTCGATCCGACTCACTGCTATCTATGCATTTTCAATGATTTTAAGAAGTCGAATTAAACTGATAAACACGGTGTCTTAACGACAATATCGCGTTTCTATCAAGTTTTTGGTGCCATTGCTGGAGAAGGTTTTTGATTTTTGATTTTGATTTCTTTGATTTATTAAAAATAATTTCGACAAACGCATCAAGTTTTTGGCGCCATTGTCGGGGAAGGCACAGACATTAAATTTTTGATCTCTTTGATTTTTCTATAAATAAATTATAAATAAAATTTCTACTTTCTTATAAATATTGCTTGCTAATTTTTTTTATTATTTTGCAGAAAAAGAGATTAAAGAACAAAAAGAATCAGGAGTTTTGCTTGGTGAGATCAATTCTAACCCTAGTACTCTTTCCTTTTTATTTATTTATTTATTTATTTTATTTTTAAATTAATTTAAAAAAATATTCATTTAAACCTAATTAAAAGCCTCATGATAAGATTAGAAACCCTAACTGTTTAGAGCATGCATCATATTAGTTTTATTTTTATTTTTATTTTTATTTTTTTGGTGATTGCTGGAAGCAAGGTAAGCCTTTCAGAATTCAATTAGTTGCATGCATCTAGTTTAAATTGCATAAAACCCTTTGATTGAATTTTTTTTTTTCGTGCATATTCATATTAAATCAAATTAAGGGCACAACCCAATTAAACAAGATAAGATGGGGATTTGATCACCCTTCCTTAGCCCACAAACAACCAACCAGCATCCTGCATTGACCTAAGCCTTTAATTTTAAAATCAATTAGACATCAACCCTAGGAACTCGAGCTCAATAGGATAAGGAATCCTAAGAGTTGAACCGGGTTAGGATAAGTCAATTTGACTAGTGTCTAGGAAAGTGGTTCAGGGACGATTGGGCCCGAAGGAAGGTGGTTTCTAATTGGTTCCGTTCGCTTACCTGGCCAAGCATAATTGGTGTCTAAGGACAAGCAACGGGGGGACTCCCACCGACCTTACACTTACCTGGCTAGTTGATTGGCTAATCCTACACTTGGAGGGCTTGAAGGTGACCTTGGACAGTTAGGAGCTGTCTAGATCTAGGATAACCCTTAGTTAGGATTGATTGACCAACTTGATTGCTAACCAACATTAAATCTAATTAAACCTAATTCTTCTCTCTCTTCTTAGTTCTAGGACTCCTTAGGACCTCTTCTTTAGAACTTTTCTTTCTTTCTTTTTCTTTCTCTTCTAAAAAATAAAATAAAATAAAATAAAATAAAAATTAAATTTAACTAACTAAAAAAATATTAAAAAAAATAATTAAACTTAATTAATAAATAAAATAATATAATAAAATAATAAAAATATAAAAATTTTTTTTTTTAAAAAAAAAAATTTGAATCACACGTTAGGGTTACACTAATACATGCACGGTAGAAAATCGCTTTACCTGATCTAGTTGAACCCAACCATAAAATTAAAAGGACTGAATTATATTAAACTCGATAACCAAATGGCTGAAAATTTTAGAGAACCACCTAAGCAGATGAAAGAATACTTTATTCCTTCTACCTATAACCCATCGACTTGTATCCAATTACCTGAAATTCATGCTACCCACTATGAGATCGAGCCGACTACAATCCAGATGCTTCCATCTTTTTATGGGAACACCAATGAAGATCCTTATAAACATCTAGATGAATTCTTAGAAATTTGCTCTACGGTGAAAATTAAAAATTTAACTAATGATGCCCTTAGATTAATTTTATTTCCTTTATCATTAAAAGACAAAGCCAAGTACTGGCTTGGGACAATAGGGAGATTAATTAAAACTTGGGCTGACTTACAAAGTGAATTTCTTAAAAAAAAATTTTTACCCCATAGGCCGAACCAATACTATGAGGCGAGCTATCACTGGATTTGCTCAGCTTCCAGGAGAACAGATTCACGAGTCATGGGAGAGACTTAAGGAACTTCTTAAAAAATGCCCACACCATGGTTTGCCTAAGTGGCAAATAGTTCAAGCTTTCTATGAGGGTTTAGGAGACCAATACAGACAGATAGTAGATGCATCCTGTGGAGGTGCATTCATGAACAAGAGTGAGGAAGAAGCCTATACCTTATTTGAAATCCTGAGTGAAAACTCAATTAACCATGCTTCGTTGTCTTTCCACCAAACCTGGGTAGGGATCCATGAATTTAAACATCTAGAATCTAGTCATAAGACTGATTTAAATTTGATAAATAAAGTGGACTTTCTTGCTCAGAAATTAGATCAAGTCCTAACCCTAGGTCAACAATCTCCTGCACAATTCACATCATCTTCTAATTATCAGGAGATTTGTTCAATTTGTGCTAGCCCAACCCATCATGTGAGTGAATGTCCTATGACTGCACAGTTTTCATCTTTTATCCAAGAGCAAGTCCAAGCTGCTAAAGGCTACTCCAAACCGGTTAATGATCCATTTTCAAATTCATATAATCCAGATTGTAGCAACCACCATAATTTTTCTTGGACATCTCAACAGACTCAGGCTCAGACCCAAATTTCACCTATGCAAAATTATCAAAATAGATCCCAATACCAAAACTATGCCTATAATAATGGCCAGCCTAGTCAGTTTATCCAGCCACAACATTATAATCAGCCTTCATACCCACCTCCTCAACAGACCAATCTAGTTGATGATAGATTTAACCAACTTTAACAATTGATTCTAACTCAACAGCAATCAATCGCTAGGCTAGAAGCTCAAATTGGATAATTAGTTGAATCTAACATGAGGAGCGAACTAGATCAACTATCGAACCTATCAATTTCAAACAATCCACCTAATGTCCACCAACCACCTGGACCAAGTTATCAATTTAATGTCTCACTTAAGAATCCTTCAATTTGAGAATACCAAAGTAATTCCTGAACTTAAAAGCTATAGGATTCTTATGGACCCATACCAAGACCAGGTGAGAGAGGCTAGTACTGATGCTAGCCAAAATAAAAATTTAGAGGAACTGGTTAGTACTGAGACTAACCACATAGAAGAACCCGAGCCAAGAATTAGTACTGATGCTAGTTCTAGTTTAAATAAGATAGAAAAAAGAGAAAAGAGAATAGATGATTTACCCGAGACTTATAAACCTAATGTCCTATTCTCTTCAACCCTAGAAGCTGGTTCTTCTTATAAAAATCAAGAGGCATGTAATGAAATGTCAATGGAGTTGTTTAAGCAAGATCACATTAATTTACCTTCAGAATTAAAATCGTCTTTAGTCACCATTCCAGCACCCATTGAATCAAACTTAACTCCTAATACAAAAACTCCATTCATGAGCATTTTAGAAAGAACAAATAGGAGAAATTCTTAATAAACATGGGTCTGAGAATGGAATCATAAATTATATCCCTAAAATTAATAATGAATATATCAATAATGGGATTATAAATCAACTTTCTGAGATTGGCAATCCAAAACCATTGGAAATTTGTCAATCCAATATTCGACACAGGATAATAAGCCACATTATGTCTGGCTGAAGACAGTAAACTTAGCGCTTGTCGGGAGGCAACCCAATATTTAGTTTTTATCTAATTTATCTTTTTAGTTTATTTTCTTTTTAGGATAATTTGAATAAGTTGGAGGGAGAGCCCAAATTTTCAAAGGCATGTGCTGGACTAAAAAATACTGAGTTAGGTGTATTCTTTCATGTTCTTTATTACATCCTTTATTTTTTCTTCTCCATTGAGGATAATGTCGATTAAGTTGGGGGGAGAGAAAAATAAAAAAAATTTTAAAATTTTAAGTCCTCAAAAAAGTTAGTATTTAGTATTTAGATACTTGATTATGCTTAAGAATCGAATTAAACTAAGCATTTTTAAAAGAAAATTGATGCATAGATCAGAGAATCTATGAGATATTGAGGAATCAAGTATTAAGAAAATTCAATAAAGAGTTAAGTCTAGAACATAAAAAGTTTTTTCTTGGAGCATTTCTAATTATTTCTACTAGCATCAAAGAAAAGTCTACTTTTTATAGGCTTGTGTAGGGTAACTATATGTTTCTTCATATAAAAATTTATTTTAATAAAATAGTTTTCAAGTACTTCTCACTGAGTAACCGGGCCTCTTTGCCTAAGCAAGCATTGAGTTTCGCATCAAAAGGTGGGAAGGGCAAAGAAGCTCGTTGTAAAGCTAGTCTTAACTCGTAGCCTATTTGATTCGAGCTAGTAAGCCCGAGGGGTATTCTATACCTAGTGCCCTAAAGCCAACTGGTTTGGGAGTCATTGGCCCAAGACTCGCTACATGGATCAAATAGAAAGCTTAAGGAGTTAAGACACTCAATAGTGGTACAACGTTAAAAATATATATATATATATATATATATATATATATTGGTTTCCCACCGAGTAACCGGGTCTCGTTGCCTAAGTAAGCAATGATATTCGCATCAAAAAGTGGGCAATGTGAAAATAAAAATTAATAAATGAAGGATGGAAGTAGCAATACACCTGCCTATATGAAAGTTTAGACAAATCAGAGATAAAGGTAGGATAATTTAGAAAAAGTTCTGAAAAATTTAATGTTCTTTACTTAATTTTTCTATTGATAAGTATTAATACCCTAATGATATATCTTATTTAAGCTCTACTGAATATCAATGGCTATTTTGAAAATTGCTTAGGTAAAATTCAAAACTCTAAAGTTAAAAGGTATTTAAAATTAAATTCTTTCTTTATTCGAAGACGAGCAAAGCTTAAGTTGGGGGGTGTGATAAGTATCATAAATTCATCAATAAAAGTATTAATTTATTAATTAATTAATATTAATTTTTAAAAATTATTAATCAATTTATATATAATTTTTAAAAAATTCATATTTTTATTAATTAAAAAATTAATAAAAAAATAATAAAAAATAATAAAATTAAAAAATAAAATTTTATTATCAGTGGAAAGAGCTCATTTTTTTTATCATAACAAAATAAATTTCAAGTAAAACGGAGCTAAAACAGAAAAGACATGAATTTTTAAAGATATAAAATAAATAAAAATTAAATAAAAAAAGAAAATAGCTCAGCCGGCTCCGCAAGCCGAGCCACCAAGCCAAGCCAAGCCATTAAAGCCGACTCAGCCATTGAAGCCATTAGTTGGTCCATGATTCAGGCATGGACCGCCAGCTCAGCAAAATCCGGCGAATTAGAGCTTGCCAAGTGGTGGACCTAGACCCCTAAAGGGTCTACAAAAATTTATCGCGGCTCACAAGGGTAATTTAGTCTTTTTTGCTCGGCAATAGAGGTGCTGATTGGCTGCGGTGTGCGGTGCGGCCGATCCACGCGGTCCATGGGAACAATGATTATGCGATCGGACGGCTGTGGTTGTTTGCGGTCAGGGTCGGACGGCTGTGGTTGCTTCCGAATTTGATTCAGCTGCAGACATCACGCAGATCACCATCGATGGCAGCACTCGATCCAGGCAATGATCCGACGGTCCAGAAAGCTCCTGATGGTGATCAAACTCTCAGGTGCATGATTTGCGGCCAGATTTCCTCCATCAAGCATGATCGGACGGTCAGAATTTAATTCGACCCGATCTGAGCTGATCTGCATCCGATTTTGATGATTTTTGAACCGTTGGATTTCTATTGAATGGCCAGATTTCACCAAACTTACCAAAGTCATATTAGAGCTATTTTAATTCAATTTTTTTTCAGATTTTGATGATTATAAAGGCCATTAGTCCCATATTGCCTTTAGAAAAAATATCCAGCCCTCCTAGCACTATAAAATGGACCCTAAGCCTCCAAAAATCAACATCTCTGATCAAGGTGAAGCTTTGGTACAAGGCAAAGCTAGGCTATGGGTTAAAGGCTGTTTTGAAGCAATGGGTGTCGAGAAGAAGAGCCGAGCTTCTACACCATCTTTCTGCCAATGCCGATCCAAGATCAAAGATCAGGCTATTTTATTTTTTTTACATTCTATGTATTTAAATTCTAAAATTTTAATTAATAAAAATTTTAATTTTGCATTTTAATTTCTTTTAATTTTTGCACTTTAATTATTACTTTTTATTTTATTACTAGTAGATGCTAAGATCTAATTAGTAGATCTTATTACCAAGTTTAAATTTCTGCATCTTTTAATTTTTATTTTTAATCTTCCGACTTCAGTTTTTATTTTAAAATTTAAATCATTTTCTTTTTCTTCTCAAAAAATCAAAGATTTCAAATCTAAAATACTACCTTCCCTGTGGATTCGACCCGACTCACTGCCATCTATGTATTTTCAATGATTTTAAGAAGTCAGATTAAACTGATAAACACGGTGTCTTAACGACAACATTGCGTCCCTATCAAGTTTTTGGGATAGGAATTGGATGCCTCTCATCAGCATCCCACATGCTAGAGATTCTCTCTCTTGGTGCATGAGGGGTTGTTTATGCACATGGGTATCTTGATGCATAGTTTGGTTGGCGCCCCCTTATTCCTTCTTATCCACTTTGTTTCATGTAATTTATTATTGGTGTGGACGTCTGATTAGGAGGAGGCATAGAAGAGTCATTCTATTGGTTAAACTCCTCCATTGTTATTTGGAATTTGGATAAGGCAAGCAAGCTTGCTTCCCCTCCTTTGAATGACACCTCTTAGATCAAGAGTCCAAGGAGTATGGGGCTTTGACCCATTCCAACACCCCTTATCTGATATGGTGCCTCCCTTATGGACCATTAGATGGTCTTCAAATCAGATCCAAGCCCTTAAATGATTGGCACCATAAATTAATCTTCGCAACACTTCAGGAAAAAAACTATGTAGAATTATTCCAAAGAGTCTTTCTACATGAAATGTCTCTTGAAATTAATTTGACTTGGTTCTACGTGTTCAAAAATTAACTTGGGGTTTGAGATATTATAAGAGTGCATGAGAAATCTGATCTGATGGGGCATGAGAAATTGGAGGAGGCACCCCTACATGAATTATAAATAGAGGGCACACTAGGCTTTTGAGGCATTCATCATAATCCTTCTTTCTTACAACCTTTTTCCTATTCTCCAATTTTGCTCTTTCTTCTTTTGTTAAGATAAGGTCCTATTAAGGACAACAAGTCTTCTTTAGACAAGGGTCTAGGAAGAAAGATAAGAAGAACAAGGAGAAAAGAAAGCAAGAGAAAAGGAAGGCTCGGAGAAATGAAGCAAAGGCTAGAGGAGATTCTGCTCAAATTAAATTCTTGCAATAAGAATTTAATTCAAGGAATCAATTTGAGAAAGTTTTAAAGGCTTGATAAAGTCTCCATGTGAATCAATGTTGGAGGATGAATACGTGGGCATCTGGTGGAACCCTTGCCTACCAAAATTTACACTCAAATCAAGGCTTAGTAATTCAGGTATGTTCCTATACCCTAAGTTTATGTTATAAATGCATATTATATGATTTTAATTTATTAAGGTGGTCCTAGGTTAGGGTTTGATTTTGAAATTTCTTTTTGAATTGCTTTGAAATCCATGCTTCTACCCTGGTCATCAAACCCTATAATTACTTCTACCATGCTGATGAACAAAAGATGTTCGTCAGCCTTAAGGTATCTTTTTGGAAAAAAAGTTACTTGGTAAAGGAACTATTGCCTCTAAGATTAAACTCGAGAAAGTTTAATAGGTAAAAAAGCCAACACAGTTACCTGAACCAAAACCATATTTAATTAGATCAAACTCAGAGCCCAGTGTACCTACACCATTAAGGCGATTTGGTAGAGTATTAGATCAGTCAGACAGATACTATGATTTCTTAGTCTATGACGGTGATCCCATTGAACTTGATGAGAACGATGAAGAATCGATCACCTATATGGATGCTATGTAGAGACCTATTTTCAAGAAATGGCTTAAGACCATGAAATCTAAGATGGAGTCCATGAAGGTCAATGATGTGTGGACATTGGTTGACCCACCTAAAGGGTTTAAACTCATTAGATGTAAGTGGGTCTATAAAAGAAAAAGAGATACAGATGGAAGGGTGGAGACCTATAAAGCCCATCTAGTTGCCAAGAGATATCATCAACGTTATAGTATTGACTATGATGACACATTCTCTCCTATGGCAATGCTCAAATCTATTTGCATTATGCTTATGATAGTTACTCATTTGGATTATGAGATCTGGTAGATGAATGTGAAGATAACTTTTCTAAATGGAGAGTTAACTAAATAGGTGTATATATTATAACTTGAGGGATTCACTATGAGCTCAGAAGTAGAACTCCCGAATCATGAAAACATGAGAAGATAGGTCATAGAAAGATGGAAGCGAGCCAAAAGAGAAATCAGCTCTCCTAGCAAAGTTCAGAGATTGGGTCGGCTCACCCTGAGACTGAGCAGGCAAAGTTGGAAACTGGGCCGACTCAATCTAGGACTGAGTCGACTAGGTCTCAGAGAAAAATTCTGACAAAAAGCAGCATTTTTGGATTGTTGGCATGGTACACAACTAGGTTGGCTTAGTTTGGGACTGAGCCGACCCAGTCGTAGGTTAGCTGGCTTAGTCTGAAACTGGATCGGCTCAATTTTTATGGGTTATTATTTTATGTACGTGGGTTGTTTGGGTTTGGAATGTTTTTCTATGAGCTTGGACTTGACCCTTTGTAAAGTATATATACTGAAAATAGATCAAGATTGTAATGAGAATAAAATATACTAAATAAAAGCTCTTTTTTCTTCTTCTCTTCTTCTCTATTCCTTTAATTGTTTGATCGTGCTTCCATAGAAATCTCTAAAAAATACTTTCTTGTTGCTTGGCTAATCATCGATGGCCATGTCGATCCGTATGGAAAGAGCGCGCATTTTTGATAATTGGCATTAAGTAGTGTTGCGTAGAAGAAAGGAGGACACATAGGATTTACTACATCTAGGATATGTTGCATCAGGTTATATCCTAAAACTTCTAGTTTGCTTCATGATTATCTCTAGATTGAGGTGGAGATTATTTACATGGAGCAATAGTGATATAGAAGTTTGGAAAGAGGATCTAGGCTAGCTAGATCTTCTTTAAAGGATAGTTTTGCTAGTGTGTGTAATCGTGAAGGGTGTTAGGGATTTATTCTTAACTTGTTTGAAGTCATGGGATCAAGTTGATTCAAGGTGAATTTTGAGAAGTTCGATGGTAAGAAAAACTTTATCCTATGGCAACAAAGAGTAAAAGACTTATTGGTTTAGCAGAGGATCAACAAGATCTTGACAAAAGAAAGGTCAAAAAAGATCAGTGTTGAGGATTGAGAAGAGTTGGAGAAAATTGATTTTAGCACAATCCGGATGTGCTTGGCTAATCAGGTTTTGCCCGAGGTTTGCATAGAAACTATGGCAAAGGGGCTTTGGGAGAGACTGGAGAACACATACATGGGGAAGAATATGATGAATAAGCTATGGCTGAAGAAACAGCTGTATAGTCTGAGGATGCCCGAAGGCGAAGATCTTGTTGCACATATCCAAAGGTTCAATCAGGTGTGTTCTGAGGTGATGAGTTTGGATGTATAGATCGATGAGGAGGATCGGACATTGCTGCTATTTTTTCTTTCTTAGGTTTGTATGATGGCCTCATAACAACTTTAGTTTATGAGAAGGAGATCCTAAACTATGAAGAGGTTGTTGGTGTGCTCAGATCAAATGAGCAAAGAAAAAAGATCGACAAGGGAGACCCTAAGTCTGAGATCTTGGCTGTGAACAAAAGATAGGA
The DNA here is from genome assembly GCA_006176705.1 of Cocos nucifera. Taxonomy (NCBI): domain Eukaryota; kingdom Viridiplantae; phylum Streptophyta; class Magnoliopsida; order Arecales; family Arecaceae; genus Cocos; species Cocos nucifera. Next base: position 149,381 of record QRFJ01001831.1, on the reverse strand, counting down.
AAGATCAAAGGAGAAGATAAGAGAAAAATCCAAGGGCAGATCAAAATTTCATGAATAGAGGAAGATGACATTAAAATGTTATAAATGTCATCAGCTTGGACACCTGAGGAGAGATTGTCTCCTTTTGAGATTAGAAAAAGGGAAGGCCAGCAAGAAAGATGATATAGCTTCTGTGAGCTGTGAAAAAGATTTGCTAGTTGTAATAGATGGATCCACAGAGTGCGATACCATATGGATATTGGATTCAACATGCTCGCACCACTATCATCTCATCGAGAGTGGTTTGCTATGTACCAGAAGGTCAATGGTGGAAGTGTTAGCCTTGGAGATGATCATCCATACAAAGCAGTCGAAATTAGCTCTATCAAGATGAGAATGTATGATGGGATCATTCGTACATTATCAAATATCAGGCATGTACTGGAGTTGAAAAAGAATTTGATTTCTTTGGGCTACATGGAGGAGCAAGATTATGCTTTTAGTAGTCAGGCTAGGAGTGGATGTCTAAAAATTACCAAAGGAGCTTTGGTAGTGATGAGAGGTAGAATACTAAGCAACAATCTTTACAAAATGGAAGACTCAGTGGTAAATGATAGTGTAGAGGTGCTAGCAGTAGCACAGAAGGAGCAGATTTTATATCAGCTGTGGCACTATCGGATAGGTCATATGAGTGACCGTGGGCTCACTGAACTAAGCAAAAGAGGTATGATCCCAGCCCTGAAGAAGGAGGGCACAGATCTTTGTGAGCCATGCATCTTTGGCAAATAGCAAAGGATGAAGTCTGCTAGAAGTACCAAGCATAGTGAGGGAGTGCTGGATTTAGTACACTCGAATGTGTGAGGACCAGCTCCTGTATTAGCTAGAGGTGGAGCAAAATACTTTATCACTTTCATTGATGATTTCTCAAGGAAGGTGTAGGTTTATCTGATCAAAGAAAAATTAGAGATGTTTGCCTAGTGTAGAGCCTGGAGAGCTGAAGTAGAGAAGGAGTCAGGAAGATAGGTGAAGTATCTGAGGTTGGACAAAAGAAGAAAGTATACTAGCCTGGAGTTTAGAAGGTACTATGAGAAAAATAGCATCAAATGCCATTACAAAGTGAAGATGACTCCCCAGCAGAATGGTGTTGTAAAAAAAATGAACCAAACATTGATTGAGAAGGCATGGAGTTTGAGGCTGTAAACATCACTTCCAAAGTCCTTTTAGGGTGATGCTCTAATTTTTTCTTATTTTCTTATGAACAGGTCTCCTCATCATAAGATGAATGGAGGCATTCCAGAGGAGGTTTGGAGTGGGAGAAGGTGGAACTTGGCCATTTGAAAGTCTTCAATTGCACAGCCTATGCACATGTGGAGGCAACCGAGAGGAGCAAATTAGACCCAAAATCTAAAAAGATGACATTCATAGGATATCCACAAGGAGTCAAGAGGTAACTACTGTGGGACTCTCAAGCACAGAAGTCAGTGGTCAGCAAGAATGTTATCTTTGATAAGAAGAATATCTTGAGGAGGTCTGGGATAGATGAAACTAGAAAATCAAAAGTGAACAGTGGTGGCCAGTCAGAGAATGATGGCATGTAGGTTATATCCACTTACAGAAGTACTCCTGTTGAGGTAGAGCTAGACAGAAAAGTATTATCTCAGATTAAAAATCAGTATAGAGAGCTGACAGTTCAGATAGATGTGCAGGAGCAGCCATAGACATCAGACAGAGATGTGCTAGTGAGAGTTGCTTTGCACAAGCACTAGCATACTATTAGGAAGTCAGTCAGATATGGCATTGATGAGGTTATCTCCTATGCACTCATCATTGCTAATGGAGATCCAGAGAATTATGCAGAGGCCATGAAGAGTGAGGATCATGATTCATGGATACAGATCATGATGGAGGAGATGGAATCACTTGAGAAGAATCGGACATGGCAGCTGGTGGATCTTCCAAAGGGTGCTCGACCTATTGACTCAAAGTGTGTGTTCATAAAGAAAGAAGCACCTTCAGAACAAGGTAGAGTCAGATTCACAGCAAGGCTGTAGCAAAGGGATACTCACAAAGGGAAGGGATTGACTACATAGAAATTTTCTCTCCTATGGTGCATCATACATCTATTCGAGTTTTGCTGTCACTGATGGCACAGCATAACATGGAATTAGAATAGATGGACGTAAAGACGGCCTTCCTTCATGGGACTTTAGAGGAAAGAATATATATGAAGCAATCAGATGGTTTTATGGAGATGGAATAGGAAGAAAAGGTGTGTTTACTCAGGAAGTCTTTGTATGGCTTGAAACAATCCCCTCCTCAGTGATATCGAAGGTTTGATAGCTTTATCTTAAGCCTAGGTTTCAGCAGAGGTGTACATGATTGTTGTGTCTACGTCAAGGATGTAGATGAGGACGATGCCCTGTACCTGTTATTGTATGTAGATAATATGCTCATAGCCAGTAGAAACATGGATGCTGTGAAAAGGTTGAAAAGGGCATTATCATCTGAGTTTGAGATAAAGGATTTGGGTCCAGTTGAGAAAATCCTTGGAATGAAGATTTACAGAGATAGCTGCAAAGGAGTGCTCCATTTGTCACAAGAAAAATATGTCCAGAAGGTTCTGGAGAGGTTTGGGATGGAGAAAGTGAAACCTATAGAGATGCCATTACCGAGCCATATGTCTCTCTCCAAGGTATAGAGCCTCTAGTCAGAAGAGGAGAGAGAGTACATGGAACGAGTTCTTTATGCAAATGCTATAGGTAGTATGATGTACACTATGGTGTGTTGTAGACCAGATATAGCACAAGCAATGAACACGGTTAGTAGATACATGGCTAACCCTAGGAAGGAACACAGGAAAGCATTGAAATGGATATTAAGATATCTGCATGGAACAAGGGATTATAGTTTGGTATTTGGTGGGCAGTCGAAAGAATTTGGAGAATAATCTATGAAGATGTGTGAAGGTTCAGATCCTCTAGAAGGATTTATTGATGTAAATTATGCTGGTGATCTTGATACAAAAAGGTTTACTACTGGATATCTCTTCTGCGTATATAGTTGATCGGTGTCTTAGAGATCAACCCTTCAGCCAATCACAGCCTTGTCTACCACAGAGGCCGAGTACATTGGGATAACGAAAGCTGCAAAGGAAGTCCTTTGGCTTAGGAGGCTGATTGATGAGTTGGGGGTGGAGTAGAGTAAGGTTACACTATTCAGTGACAGTCAGAGTTCTCTATTGTTAGCACAAAATTCAGTCTATCATGCGCACACAAAGCATATAGACAAGAGGTACCATAAGATCAGAGAGCTAGTAGAGGAATGTGAAGTGGAACTGATGAAGATCCATACCAAAGAGAATCAATCTGATGCACTCACAAAGGTACTCCCTAGAGACAGCTTTCAGAGATGTATTGCACAGATGGGTCTGTTGAGTAGAGATGAGTTCACAAGGACTTTGAAGCACTAAGGTAGAGAATGTGAGCTTAGAAGTGGCACTCTCAAGTCTTGAAAACATGAGAAGATAGGTCATGGGAAGATGAGAGCGAGCTGGAAGAGAAATCAATTCTCCTAGCAAAGTTTAGAATCTGGGCCGGCTCATCTTGAGACTGAGCTGGCTAAGTTGGAAACTAGGCCGGCTCAGTCCAGGACTGAGTCAGCTAGGTCTCAGTAGAAAATCTAGATCAAAAGCAGCATTTTTGGACTATTGGCAAGGTACCCAACTGGATCGGCTCAGTCTGAGATTGAGCCAATCCAATCGTAGGTTAGTCGACTCAATCTGAAACTGGAATAACTCAGTTTTCGTGGGTTATTATTTTATGTACGTGGATTGTTTGGATTTGGAGAGTTTTTCTATGAGCTTGGGCTTGACCCTTTGTAAAGTATATATACTGAAAATAGGTCAAGATTGTAATAGGACTGAAATATACTAAATAAAACCTCTTTTCTCCTGAAAGTCTTTTTTTTCCTTCTTCTCTATTCCTTGAATTATTTGATCATGCTTTCATAGAAATCTCTAAGAAGTACTTTCTTATTGCTTAGCTAATCATCGATAGCCACGTCGGTCCATGTTAGAAGAGTGCGCATTTTCGACATTCACATCCACAGATAAGTCCAATGTGTGCAAGCTTCAGAGTTCTATTTATGGATTAAAGCAGGCATCTCAAAGTTGAAACATGCTGTTAAGATTTGTGGTGCTCCCAAGCCTTGTGAGGCCATAGGAGGAGTCAAGGTGTTGGCTCCGAGAGTTTAGGATGGGTGTGAGTCCAAGAATTAAGATAGGAGTTATCCTAGATGAAGGCGGTGTGTAGCCCTGCATGGGCTTCGAGGTTCAAGTGTGAGGATCTTGAGGGCCTTGGTAGGTGCTCCAAAGATCTGGGACATAAGATGGAGCAAAGGACCAAAGTCAAGAAGAAAAATCAGCTAAGACAAGAAGCTAACACATAGGTGAGCTAGCTTGGATATGCAGTCAAGCTGGCTCGGGCTGATATCGAGCCAGCTTGAGGCACAGTCGAGCCGACTATCTTAGATAGACAAAAGATGATGTTTGGATGTTATGCAGTCGAGTCATCTCAGCTTTTGAGCGAGCCAGCTCGATGGATGGCATACAGAACATGCGGGATTTTCTGTTTGATTTTGGATTAGGTTTAATCCAAGGGTCTTAAGACCTGGTCTAATAAGGTCTTAAGGGGACTAACTCATATATGGATCGAATTCAGATCCAGGAGATGAGAGCATGTGAGACATATGTACATGGGCTCAGTGAGTGCGTTCATATATTGAATTAGCTAGGAAAGTTTTTTGGTCTGGCCTAATGGCTATGTATAAATGCATAGGTTGTATTAGGATTTTCATTAATATAAGCAATATCGATCTTTTCTTCCTTAATCTCTCTTCTCGCTTCTCTCTAGAGTTGCCACCCCAAGGGAGCGCCTCCCTCAAGCCCAAAGAGGGAGGCTCCCCATCACAGATCTAGATTGGTAGATTGGTGGTTTGCTATCCTTGGCGAATGTCAAAGATCTTCTCAGGTCCATGCTAAAGATCAGAGGCTTTTGCAACATGGTATCAGAGTTAGGTAATCCCATGGTGATACGCCAATATTTGGTATTAGAGTGATACCAAGATCTAATGCTTGGTATCAAAGCCTGATGGTGCATGGAAGCGAAGGAGAAATCATACAGGAAGAAATCAGAAATTTGCACAAGAATTTCATAAAATGTCTAAGATCTAACTTTGTTATTGCTGTGGTTTGGCTAACCAGGAGTAGCAGGTTGAAGGTGGAGGTTGAGAGGATTTATGAAAAGGGTTTTTCTCAAGGTGGAAGGTTTGGATGCATGATTTTCTTATCGATCTTGGTTGGAGAGATCAGGGTGTATGATGGGTGACAGGGTTCTCTAGGAAGATGGGTGGTGTGGGGCTATTTGGTAGATGAAGAGAGATTTTCCAAGGGATAATGGTCGAAGAAAAGTTGAAGAAGTGACTATACATTCTTTGGTTGCAGGAAGGCTGTGAGAAGTAGTCGAGGATGCATTCAGTGGTTTGACCAAAGCATGGATTTGCAAAGCCTTGGAGGTGATGAAGATAGATGATCCATGGTGATCCAGTAGGTCAAAACTAGATGGCTGATCTTGCATCAGGTTTCTTCTATAGGAGCACCAGGGAGAGTCACATTTTAGGTGAAGGATGGTTTTTGTACGGCAAGAGAGGATCCAAATACCTATGAGGAGGCGATGTTGAGAGAGGCAAGAAGCAATGGAGTGCTGCAATAGTGCTTTCCTGGAGACATGGGACTGAGAGAGGTTCGATAGTGCAGCAGCTGAGGGAGGTATCACAGTGGAGAGTGTCAGGAGGCATCTTAGGGAGATCGAGAGTAGGTCTCAGGGAGAGCCAGGGAGTCTCAGGAGCCTCGAGATGAGATACATGGGTCTGAGCCTAAGATAGGATTTGAGCTATAGTTCTTTTGGGTGCAACTGAATCGATGGTTAGATAGGGGCAGAAGAAGAGAAGTGCTATGATGAAATTTTCTAGGGATCAATCGCTGGATTCAGAAGAATTGAATGAGCTCTTGGATTTTGGAGGTGCCCGTAGGTTGCGGAAGTATCTAAGATGATTTTGAATAGGTCTGCGGAGTATAGAGGATCCGAAGGGGCAGCGATGATGTTTAAGATCCAGCGATAGGTGATAAGAGCGCGATGTTGTCGTTAAGGCATTGTGTTTATCAGTTTAATCTGACTTCTTAAAATAATTAAAAATATATAGATAGCAGTGAGTCGGATCGAATTCATAAGAAAGATAGTGTTTTAGATTTGAAATCTTTGATTTTTGAAAAGAAAAAGAAAAAGATTTGAAAATAGAATTTGAAGTTAGAAATTAAAAATTAAAATTATAAAGTAAAAATTAAATTATATAGAAAAATAAACTTGGTACTAAGATCTACTAGTTAGATCTTAGCATCTACTTGCAGTAAAATAAAGAGCAATAAATAAAGTGTAAAATTTAAATTGTAATAAAAATAAAGAGCACAAAATAAATATTATATTAATTAAAAGGTTCATAATTTAAATACATAATTTTTTTTAAAAAAGAAGTTAAAATAGGCTGATCTCTAATCTTGGATTGGCATCAGCAGAAAGATGGTGTAGAAGCCTAGCTCTTCTTCTCGGCATCCATTACTTTGAAGCAACATCTAATCCAAAGCCTGGCTCTATCCTATACCAAAGCTTCACCTTGATCGAAGATAATGAATTTGGAGGCCTGGGGTCTTATTTATAGGTGTTGGAAGGCTGAAGAGTTTTTCTGTAGGCAATGTGGGACTAAAGAATGTTTTAGTCATCAAAATAGGAAGAAATCTAAGTAAAATTCAAATTAAAAAGAGTCTTGGATGAATTCTATTGCTCTGAATGAAATCTGGCCATCAGATATGGATCAAACGATCCAAAAATGCCAAAATCAGATGTGTATCTGTTGGAAATATGTGCTCATCCCACATGGATCGGTGTGGCCGCCAGTGATTAGCCAAGCAATGAGGAAGTACTTCTTAGAGATCTTTGTGGAAGCACGATCAAATAAATCAAGAAATAGAGAAGAAGAGAAGAAGAGATTTTCGAAAAAAAAGAGTTTTTATTCAGTATATTTCAGCACTCTTACAACCTTGACCTGTTTCCAGTATATATACTTTACAAAGGGTCAAGCCCAAGCTCATAGAAAACTCTCCAAATCCAAACAACCCACGTACACAAAATAATAACCCATGAAAACTGAGCCGATCCAGTCCCAGATTGAGTCGACCCAATTGTGTACCATGCCAATAGTCTGAAAATGCTGCTTTCAATCTGAATTTTTCTATGAGACCTAGCTGACCCAGTCCTGGACTGAGCCAACCTGTTTCCAACTGAGCCGACTCAGTCTCAGAGTGAGTCGGCCTAGTTTTTGAATTTTACTATTGAGAGTGATTCTTCTTCTGGCTCGCTTCCATCTTCCCATGACCTATCTTCTCATATTTTCAAGACTTGAGAGTTCCACTTCTGAGCTCATATTCTCCATCTTGGTGCTTCCAAGTTCTTGTGAACTCATCTCTTCTCAACAGATCCATCCATGCCACACATCTCTGAAAGCTGTTTGTGGGGAGTACCTTCGTGAGTACATTAGACTAATTCTCCTTAGTATGGATCTTCATCAATTCCACTTCACCTTCCTCCACCAGCTCTCTGATCCTATGGTACCTCACGTCTATATGCTTTGTGCGTGCATGATAGACTAGGTTCAGTGCCAACAACAGAGCACTCTGACTATCATTGAATAGTGTAACCTTGCTCTGCTCCACCCCCAACTTATCAATCAGCCTCCTAAGCCAAAGGGCTTCCTTTGCAGCCTCCATTATCCCAATGTACTCAGCCTCTATGGTAGACAAGACCATGATTGGCTGAAGGGTTGATCTCCAAGACATCGATCCACCATATATGCAGAAGAAGTATCCAGTAGTAGACCTCCTTGTATCAAGATCACCAGCATAATTTGCATCAACAAACCCTTCTAGAGGATCAGAACCTTTACACATCTTCACAGATTATTTTCCAAATCCTCCCGGCTACCCACCAAACACCAAACCATAATCTCTTGTTCCATGCAGATATCTCAATATCCATTTCAATGCTTTCCAGTGTTCCTTCCCAGGGTTAGCCATGTATTTACTAACCATGCTCACAACATATACTATATCTGGTCTATAGCATACCATAGTGTACATCACACTGCATATAATATTTGCATAAGGGACTCATTTCATATACTCTCTCTCCTCTTCTGATTGGGGGCACTGTAACTTGGAGAGAGATATATGGCTCGATAATGACGTCTCTGCTGGTTTGGCCTTCTCCATCCTAAACCTCTCCAAAATCTTCTGGACATACTTTCCTTGTGACAAATAGAGCACTCCTTTGCACCTATCTTTGCAAATCTCCATTCCAAGAATTTTCTTAGTTGAACCCAAATCTTTCATCTCAAATTTAGATGATAATGTCCTTTTCAACCTTTTCACAGCATTCATGCTTCTATTGGCTATGAGCATATCATCTACATACAATAATAGGTATAGGGCATCCTCCTCATCTACATCCTTGACGTAGACACAATAATTATGTTCACATCTACTGAAACCCAGGCTCAAGACAAAGCTATCAAACCTTCGATACCACTAACGAGGGGATTGTTTCAAGACATACAAAGACTTTCTGAGTAAACACACCTTTTCTTCCTGTTCCATCTCCATGAAACCATCTGGCTGCTTCATGTAGATTCTTTCCTCCAAAGTCCCATGAAGGAAGGCCATCTTCACATCCATCTGTTCCAATTCCATGTTATGCTATGCCACCAGTGACAGCAAAACTAGAATAGATGTATGACGCACCATAGGAGAGAATTTCTGCGTCGTCAATCCCTCTCCTTTGTGAGTATCTCTTTGCTACTAGCCTTGCTTTGAATCTGACTCTACCTTATTCTGAAGGTGCTTCTTTCTTTATGAGCACCCACTTTGAGCCAATAGATCGAGCACCCTCTAGAAGATCCATCAGCTGTCATGTCTGATTCTTCTTAAGTGATTCCATCTCCTCCATCATGGCCTGTATCCATGAATATGATCCTCACTCTCTATGGCCTCTACATAATTCTCTGGATCTCCATTAATAGTGATGAATGCATAGGAGATAACCTCATCAATGCCATATCTGACCGACCTCCTAATAGTATGCTGGGACTTGTACAAAGCCACTTCCACTGGCATATCTCTACCTGATGTCTGTGGCTGCTCCTGCATATCTGTCTGAATTGCCAGCTCTCCATGCTGATTTTCAATATGAGATAATACCTTTCTGCCTAGCTCCACCTCAATAGGAACACTCCTGTAAGTGGATGTAACCTACATGTCATCATTCTCTAACTGGCCATCGTTGTTCACTTTTGCTTTTCAAGTTTCATCTATCCTAAACCTCCTTAAGATGCTCTTCTCATCAAAGATAGCGTCCCTATTGATCACTGACTTCTATGCTTGAGAGTCCCACAGCAGGTATCCCTTGACTCCTTGTGGATACCCTATGAATGTCATCTTTTGAGATTTTGGATCTAATTTGCTCCTCTCCGTTGCCTCCATATGTGCATAGGCTGTGCAAGCGAAGACTTTTTGGTGGCCAAGCTCCACCTTCTTCACACACCAGACCTCTTCTGGAATGCCTCCATTCAGCTTATAATGAGGGGACCTATTCACAAGAAAAAAAGAAAAAGTTAGAGCATCACCCCAAAAAATCTTTGGGAGTGATGTTTGCAGCCTCAAACTCCATGCCTTTTCGATCAGTGTTCGATTCATCCTCTCCGTGACACCATTCTACTGGGGAGTCATTCTCACCATGTAATGGCGTTTGATGCCATTTTCCTCATAGTACCTCCTGAACTCCAGGCTAGTATACCTTCCTCCATTGTCCGATCCCAGATACTTTACCTATCTTCCTAACTCCTTCTCTACTTTAACTCTTCAGGCTCTAAATCGGGCAAACACCTCTGATTTTTCTCTGATCAGATAAACCCATACCTTACTTGAGAAATCATCAATGAAAGTAACAAAGTATTTTGCCCCACCTCTAGCTGATATAGGAGCTGGTCCCCACACATCTGAGTGCACTAAATCTAGCACTCCTTTGCTGCACTTGGTACTTCTGGCAAACTTCATCCTATATTGTTTGCCAAATATACACAACTCACAAAGATCTATGCCCTTCTTCTTCAGGACTGGGATCATACCTCTTCTGCTTAGTTCTGTGAGCCCATGGTCACTCATATGACCCATTCGATAGTGCCACAGTTGATATAAAATTTTCTCCTCCTATGCTACTGCTGGAACCTCTGCACTATCATTTACCACTAAGCCTTCCATTCTGTAAAGATTGTTACTTAGTCTTCTACCTCTCATCACCACTAAAGCTCTCTTAGAAATTTTAAGACATCCACTCCCAACCTGGCTACTAAAAGCCTAACCCTGCTCCTCCAAGTAGCCCAAAGAAATCAAATTCTTTTCCAACTCCGATACATGCCTAATATTTGATAATATATGAATGATCCCATCGTACATCCTCACCCTGATAGAGCCATTTCCCGCTACTTTGCATGGATGATCATCTCCAAGGCTGACACTTCCATCATCGGCCTTCTGGTAGGTAACAAACTACTCCCGATGAGAAGTATAGTGGTGCAAGCATGCTAAATCTAATATCTACATAGTATCGCACTTTGTGGATCCATCTGATATAACTAGCAAATCTTCTTCACTGCTCATAGAAGCTGTATCATCTCCCTTGCTGGTCTTTCCTTTTTTTGATCTCAAAAGGGAACAATCTCTCCTCAGGTGTCCAGGCTAATGATATTTATAATATTTCAATGTCATCTTCCTCTGATCGTGAGACTTTGACCTGCCCTTGGATTTCCCTTTTGTCTTCTTCTTTGATCTTCCCTATCTTTCATTCACAGCTAAGATCTCAGACTTAGGGTCTCTCTTGCAGATCTTCTCCCTTTGCTCATTTGATCTGAGCACACCAACAATCTCTTTATAGTTTAAGGTCTCCTTCCCATAAACTAGAGTTGTTATGAGACCATCATACAAACTTGGGAGGGAACATAATAGCAGCAATGCTCGATCCTCGTCATCTATCTTCACATCCAAACTCATCATCTCATAACATACCTGATTGAACCTTTGGATATGTGCAATTAGATCCCCACCTTCGAGCATCCTCAGACTATACAGCTATTTCTTCAACCATAGCTTATACGTCATGTTTTTCCCCATGTATGTATTCTCCAGTCTCTCCCAGAGCCCCTTTTCCATAGTCTCTATGCAAACCTTGGGCAAAACTTGATCGGCCAAACACATCCAGATTGTGCTAAAAGTAATTTCCTCCAACTCTTCCTAATCTTTAGCACTGATCTTTTTCAGTCTTTCTTTTGTCAAGACCTTATAGATCCTCTACTGAACCAATAAGTCCTTTACTCTTTGCTGCCATAAGGTAAAATTTTTCTTGCAGTCAAACTTCTTAAAATCCATCTTAAATTCACTTGATCCCATGACTTGAAACAAGTCAAGAACAGATCCCTATCACTCTTCACGATCTCACACACCAGCAAAACTATCCTTCAAAGAAGATCTAACTAGCCCTAGATCCTCTTTTCAAACTTCTATATCATCGTTCCTCCGTGTAAACAATCTTCACCTCAATCTACAGACAACCACAAAGCAAACTATAAGTTTTAGGATAAAATCTGATGCAACAGATCTTGGATGTAGTAAATCCTAGGTGTCTTCCTTTCTTCCATGAAACACCGCTCTGATACCAAATATTGGGAATATGCGCTCTTTCCAAATGGATCGACGTGGCACCGATGATTAGCCAAGCAAAAAGAAAGTACTTCTTAGAGATCTCTATGGAAGCATGATCAAATAAATCAAGGAATAGAGAAGAAGAAAAGAAGAGATTTTCGAGAGAAAAGAGCTTTTATTCATTATATTTCAGCACTCTTACAATCTTGATCTATTTTTAGTATATATACTTTATAAAGGGTCAAACCCAAGCTAATAGAAAAACTTTTCAAACTTAAACAACCCACGTACACAAAATAATAACTCGCAAAAACTGAGCCTGCCCAATTTCAGACTGAGCCGGCTAACCTACAATTGGGACTGAGCTGATTCAGTTGTGTACCGTGCCAACAGCATGAAAATGCAACTTTCTATTTGGATTTTTCTCTGAGACCTGGCCAACCCAATCTTGGATTGAGCCGATCCAGTTCTCAATTGAGCCAGCTCAGTCTTAGAGTGAGTCGGTCTAGTTTCTAAACTTTACTATTAAGACTAATTCTTCTTCTAGTTCGCTTCTGTCTTACCATGATCTATCATCTCATATTTCTAAGACTTAGGAGTGCCACTTCTGAGCTCATAGTATCAGCCCAGATAAGGTTGGATTAAATTCTGACCATTCTATTACATTAATCAGGAGAAAATCTAGCCATCGAATCGAGTTCTGGGTATTTTAATCAAGTCGAGAGCTTTCTAGATTGTTGGATCATCTTCTGGGTTGAGCGCTGTCGTCGAATGGCACCTGGAGTTTGAATTAAAACTAAAACCATCCACCATCATCAGATCTTAACCATAAGCAATCACAACCGCATGATCATGCACTTACTATTCCCATGGATCGCATGGACCCACTGCACCACACACTGCAGCCAATTAGCACCTCCTATCATCAAGTGAAAAGACCAAAATGCCCTATGAGCTGCAATAGATTTTCTGTAAATCCTTTAAAGATCTTAGTCCACCATGTGTCACTCCATGATTCATCGATTGTTGCTAAGCTGGCAGTCTATTCCTGGATCGTGGATCGACTGGTGGCTTCTGCAGCTTAGTCGGTTTTGATGGCTTGGCTTGGCTTGTGGAGCCGGCTAAGCCATTTTTCTTTTTTATTTTATTTTTTTTAAAAATAAAAATTCATATCTAGTCTATTTTAGCATCAATTTGCTTCAAACTTATTTCATTGCAATCAAAAAAATAAGCTCTTTTTATTGATAATAATATTTTATTTTTTATTTTTAATTATTTTTAATTAATAAAAATATTAATTTCTTAAAAATATATATAAATTAATTATTAATTTTTAAAAATAAATATAAATTAATTGATAAATTGATGCTTTTATAGATGAATTTATGATACTTATTACACCCCCTAACTTAAGCTTTACTCATCCTCAAGTAAAGAAATAATTTAGTTTTAGATATTTTTTAACTTAAGAGTTTTGAATTTTACCTAAATGATTTTCAAAATGACCATTAATATTCAGTAGAGCATAAGTGAGGTATGTCATTGGGGTATTAGTACTTATCAATAAAAAATTAAATAAAGAACATTAAATTTTTTAATTTTTTTCTAAATTATCCCACATTTATCTCTAAATCATCTAAACTTTCATATGGATAAGTGTATTGTTACTTCTATCTTTCATTTATTATTATTATTATTTTTTCATATTGCCCACTTTTTGATGCGAATATCATTGCTTACTTAGGCAACAGGATCTGGTTACTCGGTGGGAAACCAATGTATCTCTTTTTTTTCTTTCTTTTAATGTTGTACTGCTATTTTGTATCATAACCCCTTAAGCTTTCTATTTGATTCATGTAGCGAGTCTCGGGCCAATGACTTCCAAATCAGTTGGCTTTAGGGTACTAAGTATAGAATACCCCTCGAACTTACTAGCTCGAATAAAATAGACTATGAGTTAAGACTAGTTTTGCAATGAGCTTTTTTATCCTTCCCACCTTTTGACGTGAAACTCAATGCTTGCTTAGGCAAAGAGGCCCGGTTACTCAGTGAGAAGTACTCAAAAACTATTTTATTTTATAATTAATTTTTTTATGAAAAAATGTATCGTTATCCTACACAAGCCCATAAAAAGTAGATTTTTCTTGGATGTTAGTAGAAAAATTAGAAATGCTCAAAGGAAAATTTTTTTATGTTCTAGACTTAACTCTTTATTAGATTTTTTTAATACTTGATTCCTCAATATCTCATATATTCTCTGATCTGTGCATCAATTTTGTTTTAAAAATGCTTAGTTTAATTTGATTCTTAAGTATAATCAGGTATCTAAATACTAAATACTAACTTCTTCGAGGACTTAAAATTTTAAAATTTTTATTTTTCTGTCCTCCAACTTAATCGACATTATTCTCAATGGAGACAAGAAAAATAAAGGATATAATAAAGAAAATAAAAGAATATACCTGACTCAATCTATTTTTATGGTCCAACATATGCCTTTAAAAATTTAGGCTCTCCCTCCAACTTTATTCAAAATATTCTAAAAAAATAAACTAAAAAGATAAATTAGATTAAAAAAAACTAAATATTATGTTGCCTCCCAATAAGTGTTAAGTTTACCATCTTCAGTCAGACATAATGCAACTTACTATCTTGTGTCAAATACTGGATTGATAAATTTCAATGATTTTGGATTGCCAATCTCAGGAAGATAATTTTTTATCCCTTTTTTCATATAATCATTGTTAATTTTAGGGATATAATTTGTGACCCCATTCTCAGACCCATGTTTATTAAGAATTTCTTCTATTTGTTCTTCTAAAATGCTCATGAATTGAGTTTTTGAATTAGAAGTTAAGTTTAATGCACTGGATACTGGAAGGGTGTCTAAAGGCGGATTTAATTCTGAAGGTAAATTAATGTGATCTTGCTTAAATAACTCCATTGACACTTCATTACATGCCTCTTGATTTTTGTAAGAAGAACCAGCTTCTAGGGTTGAAGGAAATAGGACATTATGTTTATAAGTCTCGGGTTAATCATCTATTCTCTTTTTTTCTATGTCTATCTCATTTAAACTGGATCCAGCATCAGTACTAGTTTTGAACTTAGATTCTTCTATGTGGTTAGTCTCAGTACTAACCTGTTTCTCTAAATTTTTATTATGGCTAGCATCAGTACTAGCCTCTCTCACTTGATCTTGGTATGGGTCCATAAGAATCCTATAGCTTTTAAGTTCAAAAATTACTTTGGCATTCTTAAATTAGGGATTCTTAAGTGAGATATTAAATTGATAATTTGGTCCAGGTGGTTGGTGAATATTAGGTGGGTTGTTTGAAATTGGTAGGCTCGGTAATTGATCTAGTTCTCTCCTCATGTTAGACTCAACTAATTATCCTATTTAAGCTTCTAGCTTGGCGATAGATTGTTGTTGAGTTAAGATCGATTGTTGTTGATTCAGAATTAATTATTGAAGTTGGTTAAATCTATCGTCAGCTAAATTGGTCTGCTGAGGAGGTGGGTATGATAGCGGTTGTTATATGATGGCTAGATAAACTGACTATGCTAACCATTATTATAGGCATAGTTTTGGTATTGGGGCCTATTTTGATAGTTTTGGATACGTGAAATTTGAGTTTGAGCCTGAGTCTGTTGGGATGTCCAAGAAAAATTATTGTGGTTGCTCCAATCTGGATTTTATGAATTTGAAAATAGGTTATTAATCAATTTAGAGTAACCTTGAGCGGTTTGAACTTGTTCTTGGATAAAATGTGAAAACTGTGCAGTAATAGGACATTCATTCACATGATGGATTTGAAGAAACTAGATCTAGGGTTTCATAAGTAGATCTTGAAATTCTTTCAAGATCTTGTAGTGAAAGACTTAAATAAATCTAAACCTTATTTAAATAACCATGTAAACACCTAGATCTTAGATCTATTACATGATTAAGGCATGATATTAAAATCAAATAAGAAAGATCTACACTACATCAAATACAGGCATGAAAGATCTACACTACATCAAATAAGAAAGATCTACACTAAATCAAAAATTAAAATCAAATAAGAAAGAAAAAGGTTGATCAAATCAACCAAGATCTACACTACATCAAATACAGGTATGAAAGATCAGATCTATTACCTGAGCAAGTTTAGATGTTCTAACTTGATGATCCAGGCTTGAGGATGAAGTCATGAGCCGCATATGCATCCGGCCTCTAGGAGTCATCCACACAAGCTTACGATCTCTGATCTGAAGTCTGATGCAGAAAATCAGCACAGCATGCTAGTACTGTGCCGATCCTTCTTCGACGGTCGATCCGATGTTCCGTTCTTCAAAATTTGGACACTCCAAAATATTAGAAGGAAGATGAGAGTTTGCTGATCTAAGACTCTCTCAAAAAAACTCAAAAGAAAGGAGGAGAGATTGAAAATAAAATAGCCCTAGAAGAAGACCCTCTTCTTTTTCTCTTTTCTCTCACCTAGACACCTAGTTTGGTGCCTATGGAACCCCCATGCCCAAGGACCCTATTCTATTGATTTTTGCACACCCTAAACCTCTCCCAAATCTCTGTGTTCCAAAAAAAATTAGAAGAAAATTCATCCAATAAATAGGGAAAAAAAGAGAGTCCAAGTTAGGTCAAATTTCTAGACTAGGAATATCCAAACATGGGAAGTTGTTGGGGAGCCCAACTCTTGGGTGCCTCCTCCATAATTTTTGGCATGGACCAGCAAGGGACCATGCACAAAATGGAGATTATTTTCATGGAATAAGAGAAGAATTAATTAAAAGAGGGGACAATACTCAAGGGAAGATGTTTTGGTCAACAAGAATTCTATCTTATAGAATCCTAAGCAAAACCAATTCCTCCTTTGACTTGGTCTTCCACCGAACATCCAAATATGACTTGGAGGGAGACAGGGAGAGTGGAAATCAAGAAGAAAGGGATTTTCCATAAAAAATATTAAGAAAAAGGATATGGAGAGCATTGGGATGAAGGTGGCGCAAGGAGATAGGGAGTCCTAGTCACATTAGGACTCCGGTTTTGACTTGGTCAAACAAGATCTTTTAACCAAATAAAATCAAGATTAAACCAATCCAATTAAATAAGACCCTAACCATTTAAGAACTTAATTAAATTAGATTAAATCAAATTTAATTCTAATTTATTTTCTAATCAAATTAGAAAAAATTGGGTTAATCCAAGTCCTAGTTAGACTAGGACTAGTTATTCCTTGTACTTGGCATATCCAATAAATCAATTAAACTTGATCCAATCAAGTTCAAACTAAATCTAATTAAATTATATTTAATTAGACTTAATCTTAGCTTATTGGCTTAATCAAATTAAGCTAATTAGCAATCCAATTGCTAATCGATCCTCCTGCAACACTTGCACTAGGTTAAACACCAATCGTATTGATTGTTTAACCCTAGAATGATTCTTAATCATTAATCAACCATTCGATTAAATCATAAGCTCTAATGTGTGTAACCTCATAGGTCTGAACGTAAGTCGATAGCATAAGAATAAATTTTTGTATCAATCGAAGTGACCATCTAGCAATGATACCCGATGGTCGGATAGATCGAAGGTGTAGAACACCATCCTTAGAACCCATGCGGATATAGTTTCCATATAATTCATCCTCTTGACCAAAATGCTTGTAGGACACCTCAGAGTTAAATTGTCAACTCTGATCAGATTGTCCATGTTGTATTTCAAAATTTCAAATCCATCTAATGGATTACCCTGGCCAAGGCTTTGCTAGATTGAAATACAGTGATGCATTATTCTTCAACTCTTGAAGTGGTCAATCACATCTTGATCACACTCTGACTTTGCAAGTACATAACTATGCCCAGAAGCCTTCTGCTGCTGAATTAGAAATTCAATTTGTCTGGTACCAAAGCACAGTGAGTTGCTTGCAAGTCACTGAAGTGATCTCAGATCTAAGGGACACTTATACCTATATCCCATCAGAGACATTCTCGACAGCAGAATGCTCTGGAGTTGGTCACATTCAATGATGATGTACCCATACATCTCACCCATATGCCATACTAGTGTCTCCACACTTCTTGGTTAAGAGAACAACCAACCTATATGGCATATAACGACCTATGCTCGATAGACACTATTGTCCTAATTAACAGCATATCATTTAGTCGTGAACAAATTTACGGACTAATCGATAAATCCTTTCTTTGTCGAAACTAAATAGTCCTAAGAACTTCATCACAATAATGGAGTTCATTAGAAGATGTAAACTTATGATGAAAAAAGATGCCAAAATATTTTTATTAATTAATAAATCAATTACAATATCTCAACCATCAACAAACTAATAGTTGGCTTTGGGACACAATTTTCAACAACTCCCACTTATCCTAAAGCCACTCGGCATAGTATCTAATACCCATCTTCGACTTATGGTTATCGAACTCCTTGATTGCCAAGGCTTTAGTGAAGGGGTCGGCTAGGTTCTCCTTTCCATCGATCTTCTGAAGGTCGACGTCATCATGATCCACGATCTCACGAACCAAATGAAAATGGTGCAGAATGTGCTTTGTTCGTTGGTGTGCCTTCGGTTCATTTGCTTGAGCTATGGCGCTAGTGCTGTCGGAGTAAAGCAGGACTAGACCATCAATGGAGGGCGCTACTCTGAGTTTGGTGCTGAACTTCCTCAGCCACACAACTTTTTTAGCTGCATCTAATGCTGCCATGTACTCTGCTTCACAAATAGAGTCAGCCACTGTATGCTGCTTGAAACTTTTTCAGCAGATGGCTCCACCATTTAGAGTAAAAATATACCCCGACATACTTTTACTGTCATCATGATCAGATTGAAAGCTGAAGTCTATAAACCCCACAAGCTTTAGATTTGACTCACCATAAACTAACCATTGGTCCTTAGTATTTCTCAAATACTTAATGATGGTTTTAACCACCTTTCAGTGATTTTCTTGAGGCTCAGACTAGTATCTACTCACTACTCCTAGTGAGTATGCCACATCTAGTCTCGTACATATCATTGCATACATAATAGACCCTACTATCGAAGCATATGGAATTCTGCTCATATGCTCTCTCTCTCTTCAGGAGTTGTAGGACAATCCATCTTAGAGAGAGAAATTTTTTGTCCTATTGGAAGATAGCCTCTTTTAGAATTCTCTATGCTGAACCTCTTCGGCATAGTTTCTATGTACGTGGATTAGGATATACCAAGCATTCTTTTAGATTTTTATCTATAGATCTTCATCCCTAGAATGTAGGATGCTTCACCCAAATCCTTCATGGGAACTGTGATGACAACCAGACTTTTATTCCTTATAGTACGGAAATGTCATTCTCGATTAAGAGAATATCATCCACATACAAAATAAGGAATACCACTATTGGACCATTTGTCCATTTGTAAATACAGGGTTCTTCTCCATTCTTAACGAAGCCATATATTTTGATTATTTTATTAAAATGCATGTTCCAACTCCAAGATGCTTGCTTCAATCCATAAATGGATCTCTGAAGCTTGCACATCTTGGACTCATCTGTAGATGTGAACCCTTCAGGTTGTATCATATGCACCTCTTCGATCAGCTCTCCATTTAGAAAAGCTATCTTTATATCCATCTGTCAGATCTTATAGTCTAGATGGGCAATAATGGCAAGCATGATCCGAATGGACTTAAGCATTGCCACAGAAGAGAACGTTTCATCATAGTCAATACCATAATGTTAATGATATCCTTTGGCAACCAGACGGGCTTTATAGGTCTCCATCTTTCCGTATGCATTCCTCTTCCTTTTGAAGATCCATTTACACCCAATGGGTTTAACCCCTTCAGGTGGGTCAACTAATGTCCATACATCATTGACCTTCAAGAAATCCATTTTGGATCTCATGACTTCTAGCCATTTCTCAGAGTCAGGTCTCTATATCGCATTCATATAAGTGATCGGATCCTCATCGTTCTCATCGAGTTCGATGGGATCACCATTCTAGACCAAGAATTCATAGTATCTATCTAGATGGTGAGGTACTCTACCGAATCGCCTTAATAGTGCGGATTCACTAGGCTTTGGATCTGATCTAATTAAATCTGACTTAGGTTCAACATTCTATATCAGACTTTCTACCTGTTGAACTTCATCAAGTTCAACCTTAGAGGCAACAGTTCCTTCACCAAGGAACTCTCTTTCTAAAAAGGTTGCCCTAAGGCTGACGAATATCTTTTGTTCATCAGCATGGTAGAAATAGTATCTTTTGATCTCTTTTGGATATCCTATGAATATACATTTGTCAGACCTAGGTCCAAGTTTGTTCGTAACTAATCATTTGACATAAGTCGGGTACCCTCAAACCTTAAGGTGTGAAAGTGCTAGCTTACGCCTTGTCCATATCTCATATGAGATTTTAACTACAGACTAACTTGAAACTCTATTTAATAGATAACAAGTCGATTCGAGTGCATATCCCCAAAAGGATATCGGCAAGTTGGTAAATCCCATCATGGATCGGACCATGTCTAACAGAGTCTGATTCTTCCTTTCAGATACACCATTTTGCTGTGGTATTCTAGGAGGAGTCCATTGAAAGAGAATTCCATTCTCTCTTAGATATGTGAGAAACTCATCAGAAAGGTATTCTCCTCCTCGATCAGATTGAAGAGTTTTAATATTCTTTTCAATTTATTTTTCTACTTCACTTTGGAATCATTTGAACATTTCAAAAGAATCAGATTTATGTTTCATCAGATAGACATATCCATATCTGGATAGATCATCTATGAAAGTGATGAAGTAGACTTATCTATCTTTGCACTTGTGCTCATTGGTCTACATACATCAGTATGTACTAGACCTAAGAGCTCATTGGCTCTCTCACCTTTTTTAGTGAAAGGTGACTTGGTCATTTTACCAAGAAGATAGGATTCATAGGTTGAAAGTGATTCACAATCATTAACTTCGAGGATTTTCTCCTAAGTCAATCTATTTATCTTGTTCTTGTTTATATGACCTAGCCTACAGTGCCATAAGTAGATATCTGATACACTATCTAATCTAGGGTGCTTGCTAGTGGAATAGACTATATTAACAGGTTATGATAACATATATACACTATAGTTCATTGTCCATAGAAAGTAGTAACACCATTCATAATGACATTATAAAGTCATTTTTTTATTGAAATTTCATAATTGTTCATGGCCAAAAGGCCTACAGAAATGATATTTAAAAAGAAACTAAGATAGAAATGAAAATCACTAAGAATAATGGTATGAGATTCAAATACAAGTTTCAAAATTTCTAAAGTTAGAACTGGAACTGGTCTTCCATCAATGTTCAGAAATCTCTCACCTTGCTTGAATCTTTTACTGACCTACAACCCCTGCAACGAATTACAAATATGGTAAGGGCTATCAGTATTCAATAGCCAGTCAGTAATATCATAAATAAAAAAATTGTAAGAAGTTATCATATAAATACCTTGTCCAGCAATAGCTTGCTTCTTTTTCTGCCTGTTCGGATCCAGGAAGGCAATGTACTGAGGAAATTCCTCTTCCAGTGCCTCCGCTTTTTGCAAAAGAAGCATTCGGCTTGACTCGTATCGAAATTGATCTTTGGGGTTTGAGCCCGCATAGGTGTCCTAGCATGAACATGCACCTTCTTGGCTTTCTTCTTCTTGTTCTTCTTTCCTTTCCCAAAGGATCGAGAATAAGAAGACGAACCTCCCACTAAGTTCACCGACTCCTTATGGAGTTGGTGATCCTTCTCAAAGTTTTGAAGTAACCCCAGTAACCTGTGGTAGTCCACTTCAGGCTTTGACATTCTATAATGTCTAAGGAATGGGAGATAAGACTTGGGCAGCGAGTTCAGTATTGCATCTTTCCCAAGTTGTTTATGCAAGAAAAAGTCGAGCTTGCTCAAGCACTCTATCAGCTCGATCATATATAATACATGATCAATAACAGAGGCACCATCCCGCATTCTGGCATTGAAGATGGCACAACTAGTCTTGTGCCTCTCAATGTCATCGGATGTGCTAAAAGAATCTTCCAACACTTGGAGCATTTCGTTTGGCTGAGCTATCTCAAACTTGAGACTGAACTTGTCGCTCATCGTATCCAACATAATGCAGCACATCATGGTTCGGTCACTAAGCCACTTCTGATAAGTGTCTCTAACTGTTCCACATGCATTGGCAGCTGGCTCCTCAGGTACAGGATCCATCAGTACATATAGGATCTATTCATGCTCAAGCACAATCTTCAACTTTCGGTACCAGCTACCAAAGTTGGATCCCACCAACTTATCATTGTCCAATAATGATCAGAGTGATAGGAAAGTGGCCATGTCTGCACAAAAAAAAATCAAAATCTAATTAGTAATTGATTCATTAAACCTAAAGATTTAGACTTTAATCAAAAGGTTTCTTCTACTATTTTATTCGAATTGATAGCTTCTACCTCCAATTTGAGGAATTATCCTAATTTCTTAGTGGGTACTAGAATCCACATAGACTGTACACAAGCCCAACTTTGGTTGGCCCATCCATGTACATCTAAGGGTAGGTTCATAACCAGTTGTTTCTTCAAATAATTTTTAGTAATTAAATTTTGCCCCAAGCCCTGATCAGTTGGCTTTGGCCTTCTCAGAAAAGGGTCCACTTAGGTCCAACCATTAACATACCCATACTTGGCCCATCCAACCAATGAATAATCAAGCCCAACTTTGGTTGGCCCACCTGACCATCATTTAGAAAGATGTATCCAAGAGATCATATGATGAATGATAATTCCATCAATCGATAAGCACTAGGCCTTTGGGCCTTCAATAATTATCCAACTGATGGGCTCATTATCATCCACTTTAATGAGAGGCTATGATCCAATTATCATATAACTATTTTATTTTAGGAACTTAATAATTTTAGAGAATTTATTTATAGAAGTTAGTAGGTCAGATTAACTAGCTTATCATGATCCTCCCACTAACTTCACCAAGTCAGCTTAAGGGAGACCATTAATAGATTGGTCTAGGAGCACCTAAATCAGTCAAACTGATTTACCTAGCTGACATGGGTTAGCTCGAATAGTCAAGCGATTCGATCAAAGCATAATCTCACCAAGAGGCTAGGTAAGTTTGATCAGTGGAAGGGTCTGCCAGGCTTGCCTTAGACATCATCAAAAATGGCCAGGTATGTGGGTTGCTAATTAAAAACCACTGGTCTGATTTACCTTAAACACCAATTGGTTTAATTAGTTTCAATTAGATCAACCCAATAGTTCATGCTAGACCGCATAGCCAAGAATCAAGTCCATCTTGATCTTGTTAAAGATATAGACTTGACCAACTACAACTATTATAATTGATCTAGAGAATCCTTGACCTAATCTAAGACAATAATTGATTAGATTTAGTCAATTCTCTAATTAAGTCTATTCTTTAATCTAACCCTAGGTCTAACCCAATTAATGGACCTAATTCCCACTAATCCATTTAACCCAATGTGTTATGATTTATGTCTTAGGATCTTTAATTCACAATCCTAGATTCTAATCAATCAACTTCTTAATTCTTAATTAAATTTTGGACTGAGGGTCAGGGTTCGACTTTTTGAAAATGATTTTCATATTTGTAAAATATTTTTATAATATGGTTCTATTAACCAAGTTGCATGTTTGATTCATAATCAATATGCAAGTAGAATAAACATAAAACTACTTTAGATCTAATCTAAATAGATTCATGTAATTGAAACAGTTTCAATAATAATCAATCATAAATCTTCCTAGATCAAATGTAATATATTTATAATGATTGAAATTAGATTAAAATATTTTTAATCAGATCATAAAATCTCTAAGATCTAATCTAAAATTTTATGATCAATATTTTAGATCAACACATACTAGGATAACTTATTCATTATAAGGGGTAAACCTTAAAGCAGGACAACCTTATGGCAGTCTGTGCAATCTAAAATATTTTATTTTTTTATTCTAAATTTAATAATTAAATTATAACTAATCTAAAAAATAATCTAGATATGCATAAAAATCATGTAATAAGAACGTAGGCTCTGATACCAATTGAAGAAATCAGATCTAGAATTTCATAGGTAGATCTTGAATCTTTTTAAGATTTTGCAATAAAAGATGTAAATAAATCTAAAATTTATTTAAATAACCATGCAAACACCTAGATCTTAGATCTATTATATGATTAAGGAATGATATTAAATTAAAAATTAAAATAAAATAAGAAAGAAAAAGATTGATCATATCAACCTAGATCTACACTACATCAAATGCAAGTATGAAGTTTATAGATCAGATCAATTATTTGAGCAAGTTTAGATGTTCTAACTTGCTGATCAAGGCTTGAGGATGAATTCATGAGCTACAGATGCATCTAGCCTCTAGGAGTCATCCACATAAGCCTACGATCTCTGATCTAAAGTCCGATGCAAGAAATCAGTACAGCATGCTAGTACTATGCTAATCCTTCTTCGACGATCGATCCGATGCTTCCTTCTTCAAAATTTGGACTCTTCAAAAGATGAGAGGGAAGATAATATTTTGCTGATCTATGACTCTCTCAAAAAAGCTCAAAAGAAAGGAGGAGAGATTGAAAATAAAATAGCCCTAGAAGAAGACCCTCTTCTTCTTCTCTTTTCTCTCACCAGGACACCTAGTTTGGTGCCTATGGAACTCCCATGCCCAAGGACCCTTCTCCTCTAATTTTTGCACACTCAAAACCTCTCCCAATCCTCTATATTTCATGAAAAAATTAAAAGAAAATTTATCCAATAAATAGAAAAAAAGAAGAGTCCAAGTTAGGTCAAATTTTTAGACTAGGAATATCCAAATATGGGAAGTTATTGGGGCGTCCAACTCTTGGGCACCTCCTCCACAATTTTTGACATGGACCAGCAAGGAAGGGTGCACAAAAAAGAGATTATTTTCATGGAATAAGAGAATAATTAATTAAAAGAGGGGGCGGCACTCAAGGAAAGATGTTTTGGTCAATAAGGATTCTATTTCATAAAATCCTAAGCAAAACCAATTCCTCCTTTGACTTGGTCTTCCACCTAACTTTCAAATATGACTTGGAGGGAGAGAGGGAGAATGAAAATTAGGAAGAAAGGGATTTTCCATGAAAAATATCAAAAAAATAGGTATGGGTGGCATTTGGACCAGGGTGGTGCAAGGAGATAGGGAGTCCTAGTCACACTAGGACTCCTATTTTGACTTCGTCAAACAAGATCTTTTAACCAAATAAAATCAAGATTAAACCAACCTAATTAAATAAAGCCCTAACCCATTTAAGGACTTAATTAAATTAAATTAAATTATATTTAATTCTAATTTATTTTTTAATCAAATTAGAAAATTTGGTTAATCCGAGTCCTAGTTAGACTAGGACTAGTTCTTCCTTGTACTTAGCTTATCCAATAAACCAATTGGATTTGATCTAATCAAGTCCAAACTAAATTTAATTAAATTATATTTAGTTAGACTTAATATCAATCTATTGAATTAATCAAATTAAGTCAATTAGCAATCCAATTGCTAATCGATCCTTCTACAATACTTGCACTAGGTTAAACACCAATCGTATTGATTGTTTAATCCTAGAACGATTCTTAATTGTTGATCAACCATCCGATCAGATTGTAAGCTCTAATATGTATAATCTCATAGGTCCAAATCTAAGTCGGTAGCATAGAAATAAATTTTTATACTAATCAAAGTGATCATCTAGCAATGATACCCGATAGTCGGATAGGTCGAAGGTGTAGAACACCATCCTTAGAACCCATGAGGATATAGTTTCCATATAATTCATCCTCTTGACCAAAATGCTCATAGAACACCTCAAAGTTAAACTATCAACTCTGATCAGATTGTCCATATTTTATTTTAAAATATCAAATTCATCTGATGGATTATCCTGGCTAAGGCTTTGCTAGATTGAAATATAGTGATGCATTGTTCTTCAACTCTTGAAGTGGTCAATCCCATCTTGATCATACTCCAACTTTGCAAGTACTTGACTATGCCCAAAAGCCTTCCATTGTTGAATTAGAAATTCAGTTAGTTTGGTACCAAAGCACAGTGAGTTGCTTGCAAGTCACTGAGGTGATCTCCGATCTAAGGGACACTTATACTTATATCCCATCAGAGACATTCTCGATAGCAGAATGCTCTAGAGTTGTACACGTTCAATGATGATGTACCCATACATCTCACCCATATGCCATACTAGTATCTCCATATTTCTTGATTAAGAGGACTACCAACCTATATGGCACATAGCGACCTATGCTCAATAGATGCTGTCATCCTAATTAGCAGCCTATCATTTGGTCTTGAACAAATTTAAGAACTAATTGATAAATCCTCTCTTTATCGAAACTAAATAGTCTTAAGGACTTCATCACAATAATGGAGTTCATTAGAAGATGTAAACTTATGATGAAAAAAGATGCCAAAATATTTTTATTAATTAATAAATTAATTATAATATCTCAACCATCAACAGATTGATGATTGGCTTTAGAACAAAATTTCCAATAGGGTTGGGCTAGCACAAATAGAATAAAACTCTTGATAATTAGATGGTGATGTAAATTGTGCAGGAGATTGTTGACCTAGGGTTAGGAGTTGATCTAATTTTTGGGCAAGAAGGTCAACTTTATCTAATTTTTTGACTATTAGGTTCAGATTAGCCATTTGATTATCAGGTTTAATATGAATCAACCATTTAATTAAGTTCAACTAAATCAGAAAAAGTAGTTGCCTACTATGCATGCATTAGTGTAACCCTAATATTTGGTTTAAAATTTTTTAGATTTTTTTTAGAATTTTTTTATATATTTTTTATCATTTTATTATATTATTATTATATTATTATTATTTTTTTAAAAAATTAATTTTTTTTAAAAATTTATTTTTTATTATTTTATTTATTTAATTATTAATTTAATTTAATTTAATTATTATTTTAAATAATTTTTTAGTTAGTTTAATTTAATTTAATTTAATTTAATTTTTATTTTATTTTATTATTGAAGAAAAAAAAGAAGAGTTCTAAAGAAGAAGTCCTAAGGAGTCCTAGGGCTAAGAAGAGAGAAAAATTAATTTTAATTTATGATAATGTTGGTTAGCAATCAAGTTGGTCAATCAATTCTGACTATGGATTATTCTAGATCTAGACAGCTTCTAACTACCAAGATCACCCTCGAGCCCTCCAAGCTTAAGACTGATTAACTAACTTGACCAGATAAGTGTAAGATATGGGAGATTTCCTGCTTGTTGCTTTTCTTAAACACCAACAGAGTTGGCCAGGTCAGACAACGAAACTAATTGAAAACCATCTTTTTTGAATCACTTGCCTTAGACACCAAGTAATTAACCAATCTGAACCCAATCCAACTCTAAGATTTTCTTATCCTATTGAGTTTGAATATCCTTAAGGGTTGACGTCTAATTGATTTTAAGAGTTAAGCTTTGGATTAATGCAATATGAGGGTTGGTTGTTTGTGGACCAAAGAAGGGTGATCAAATCCCCACCTTATCTTGTTTAATAGATTGTGCCCTTAAATTGATTCAATATGATATGCATATTCAAATTTTCAAGCAAGCAGTTCTATGCAATTAAACTAGATACATATAATTAATTAAATTTTAAAAAGCTCACCTTGTCTCCAACAATCACCAAAAATAAAATTAAAAACTAATATAATGGTAGTTAGGATTTCTACTCTTATCATGAAGCTTTTAATTAGGTTTAAGTGGGTATTTTTTAAATTAATTTGAAAATAAAATAAATAATAAAAAAAACTAGGGTTAAGATTGATCTCACCAAACAAGATTAAATGCCTTCTTCCTTTTCCTTTTTTTCTCTTTTTTTTTTATAAAATAAAATGTTAGTAAGCACTATTTATAAAAAAATAAAAAAAATTAAAAATTATTTATAATTTATCTACAAAAAAAATCAAAGAAATCAAAAATTTTAATTTTCATGCCTTTTTCGATAATGATGCCAAAAATGTTATAAGAGCGTGATGTTGTTGTTAAGACACTGTATTTATTAGTTTAATCTGACTTCTTAAAATAATTAAAAATACATAGATAGTAGTGAGTCGGATCGAATCCATAGGGAAGGTAGTGTTTTAGATTAGAAATCTTTGATTTTTGAAAAAAAAGAAAAAAATTTAAAAATAAAATTTGAAGTCAGAAATTAAAAATTAAAATTATGAATTAGAAATTAAATTATGCAAAAAAATAAACTTGGCACTAAGATCTACTAGTTAGATCTTAGCATCTACTTGCAGTAAAATAAAGAGCAATAATTAAAGTATAGAATTTAAATTGCAATAAAAATAAAAAGCATGAATTTAAAGAGCATAAAAATAAATATTATATTAATTAAAAGGTTCATAATTTAAATACATAAAATTTAAAAAAAAAGAAAAAAAATAAAATAAGCTGATTTCTGATCTTGGATCGGCATCGGTAGAAAGATGGTGTAGAAGCCCAGCTCTTCTTCTCAACATCCGTTGCTTTGAAGCAGCCTCTAATCTAAAGCTTGGCTTTATCCTACACCAAAGCTTCACTTTGACCGAAGATAATAAATTTTGGAGGCCTGAAATCTTATTTATAGATGTTGGAAGGCTGGAGAGTTTTTCTGTAGGTAGTGTGGGACTAAAAAACATTTTAATCATCAAAATAGAAAGGAATCTGAGTGAAATTTGGATTAAAAGGAGTCCTAGACAAATTTTGTTGCTCTGGATAAAATTTGGCCATTAGATATGGATCAAACAGTCCAAAAAATGTCAAAATCGGATGTGTATCAGCCTAGATCAGGTCAGATTAAATTCTGACCATCTGATTGCATTAATCAAGAGGAAATCTAGCCGTTAGATCGAGTTCTAGGTGTTTTAATCAAGTCGAGAGCTTCATGGACTGTTGGATCGTCTTTTGGGTTAAGCATTGTCGTCGGATGGCACCTGGAGTTTGAATTAAAACTGGAACCAACCACCATTGTCGGATCTTGACCATAAGCAACCATAGCCGCACGATTGTGCACTTACTGTTCCCATGGATCGGTTACACTGCACACCACAGCCAATCAGTGCCTCCTCTCATTGAGTGAAAAAGACCAAAATGCCCTGTGAGCCATGATAGATTTTCTATAAATCCTTTAAGGGTCCTGGCCCACCACGTGTTGCTCCATGATTCATCAGTTATCGCTGAGCTGATGGTCTACGCCTGAATTATGGATCAGCTGGTGGCTTCTGCAGTTGAGTCGGCTTTAACGGCTTGGCTTGGCTTGCGGAGCCGACTGAGCCATTTTTTTATTTTATTTTTTTAAAAAAATTATATCTAATCCATTTTAGTTTCGATTTGCTTCAAACTTATTTCATTATGACAAAAAAATAAGCTCCTTTTATTGATAATAATATTTTATTTTTTATTTTTATTATTTTTAATTAATTTTTTAATTATTTTTTAATTAATAAAAATATTAATTTCTTAAAAATATGTATAAATTAATTATTAATTTTTAAAAATAAATATAAATTAATTAATAAATTGATGCTTTTATAGATGAATTTATGGTACTTATCAGTAGGCCTAGTAGTGCAGCGTTGGATGGTTGGCCTTAGGTGACTCAGTTATAGAGTAGGATCTTCTACGGCATCAGGTGGACTTTGATTTTAGATGAAGCACCGGATAGAGATAGCTTCACCGATGGAGATGTAGCATGAGTTTAGAGAGGAGGAGTGCAGGAGGACCAATATCCTAGCACCAATGCTGAAGATGCATAGTTTCAGGTGGAGCAGCACATACTGAAAAGACTGACAAAATTCTGAGGAGATCGTGTCAGTATATGCAGTGAGTGCTAGCACAGGAATGCTGCGAGATCTCAAAAAAGATTTAGGATAATTGATGCAACTGCCAAGTAGAAGGGATTCCTATAATTCTAGGCTGGTGTAAGCTAAGGTCTTCAGCGATGGAAGTGGTCATCCCAAAGGCCTCAAGAGTGCACAGCAGCTGAAGAGGATTCATGGATGCAATGTTTATACAAGGTACTATCAGGATGCGTGCGATAGTAGGATCATACAGGAGGGCATTGCCAGGGGTTTGCCAAGGCTTAGGGCACCAAGATTGAGATTATTAGGATTTACGGTACTTCAAAGCCTTGGAAGGCTGTAGGAGGAGTTAGGATGGTGGCTCCAAGAGTCTAGGATGGGTGTGAGTCCTAGAACTAGGATAGAAGTTATCCTAGGTGAAGGCGGCATGCAGTCCTGCATGAGTTTCGAGGTTTAGATGTGAGGACCTTGAGAGACTTGGTAGGTGCTCCAGAGATCTAGGACACAAGGTTGAGCAAAGAGCCAAAGCCAAGGAAAAGAATCAACTAAGACAAGGGGCTGACACACAGGTGAGCTAGTTCAGATAAGCTAGCTATCTCAGATAGATAGAAGATGATGTTCAAGTGTTATGCAGTCGAGTCAACTTGGCTTCTGAGCAAGCCGGCTCGATGGGTGGCATACAGAACATGCGGGGTTTTCTATTTGGTTTTGGATTAGGTTTAATCCAAGGATCTTAAGGCCTAGTCCAATAAGATCTTAAGAGGGCTAACTCATGTATGGGTAGGGTTCAGATCCAGCAGATGAGAGCATGTGAGACATATGTATATGAGCTCAGTGAGTGCTTTCATGTATTGGGTTAGCCAGAAAAGTTTTTTGGTTTGGCCTAATGGCTATGTATAAATATATAGGTTGTATTAGGATTTTTATTGATGCAAGCAATATAGATCTTTTCTCCCTCAATCTCTTTTCTCTCTTCTCTCTAGAGTTGCCGCCCGAAGGGGGTGCCTCCCTCAAGCCCAAGGAGAGAGGTGTCCCATCACAATCTAGATTGGTAGATTGGTGGTTTGCTGCCCTTAGAGAATGTCAAAGGTCTCCTTAGGTCCATGCTAAAGATCAGGAGCTTCTGCAACATGGTATCAGAGTTAGGTGATGCCATGGTGATGTGCCAACATTTGGTATCAGAGCGATACTAGGATCTAACACATGCATTTTGATAAGGCGATCAAAACATATGACTTCATTTAGAATAAAGAAGAGCCCTACTTATACAAGTGGGCAAATGGTCCTATTGGTGCAGAAAATGGTACTGATGTTAGAGATTGCTCGAGCTAAAGAAGTTGGGATCGCTAATGAGACCTGAAGAATGAAGCTTTTATCAGAGTTGGCTCCAACAGGACCCTCCGACGGCCAAGTTAATTCTCCACCTAACAAGAATGGAGTACTTAGGAAGAAAATGAGCAGAATAAAAGCAAAGAGTTTGAGCTTAGAGAGAAGAAGTGTATCTGGAGGATCTCTTATATAGATGGAACGTGTAACAGATTGACAGTGATAGTCGTAACTGCCTGCCAGTGGGCTGTTTAGACCATGTGAAATTTGTTACAGAGGGTGGGCTATCATTTATCGTGACTTGTAGGTGGTTGAGTTCTATTTGTTGGAGTTTGGACAAGGGTTGAAGACTTCTCTTATGACTTTAAGAAGTTTGGCAGTCTTCTAGGTCATCCAAAGGAAGGCATATTCTAAATGGGGGTTGGAAGTACTGAGACCCATTGTCCATGGAGTTGTCGACTAGAAGAATTCGATTGGAAGGAGACCGACTGGAAGGAGTCCGATTGGAAGGAGACTGACTAGAAGGGGTTCGACTAGAAGGTGTTCGACTGAAAGAAATCTGACTTGAAGGAGACTAGCTGGAAGGAGTTCGACTGAAAGGAATCCGATTGGAAGGAGATCGACTGGAGGGAGTTTGATTCAAAGGAGATCGACTGGAAGGGGTTCGACTGGAAGGAGTTTGACTAAAAGGATTTCAATTGGAAGGAGATCAGCTGGAAGAAGTTTGGCTAGAAGGAGTTCGTTATTTACAAAAAAGGAATTCAGCTGCCCTTAAAATCTATTTCCAGTTAGGATCGGATGGGTTAGGCTTTGATCCTGATATTCATCCTAAGCCAAAAGGCAAAGTTAATGAAATAATAGTTCTTTTTATTGTTCAAGATCATCTGATCGGGCTTTAACATGCTTTTGACAAGTTCGATGGTCAAAAGTTATTGTTGAGAAGATCAGCAGATTCTCACAAAGTGGAGGTTAGCCGCCAAGGACTTCGGCAAGAATTAATTTTACCCCCAACACTTGTCTTCTACTCTTGAGTTCGAGGTTTGAACGAATGGAGTACAAAAATTGCAGTAGCCAAAGTCCTTTGCCACTTTCTCGCTCTCAAAAGATGAAAAAATCTTGGCTTTTTCCCTCTAGTGTCGATGCTTCTTAATGGATGAATGACTTGAAAAGACGCATCCCTTTAAAAGCTTATCTGGCGCAGAGCTCCATGTATGGCGCTATAATTGTTCTATCAGGCATCGGGGTTGGCATGATAGATGGGACACGTGGTAGATCAGGACTAGCCAAGGAGGGTCTACAATCATAATCACCTCTAATTTCCCCTGACTATTTAAATTCCTTCTCTGACCTCTCATTTCCATCTATGCTTTCCTTCTTCTTCCTTCGGTCCTCGTTGCCTTCAAGCAACTTGTTCTTCTCCTTTCATGATTTTTTTGGCTACTGACATCCTCCTTAACAGTCTTTCACCTTTCCAATCATTCTCCCAAGTTCTTCATCCGAAATAGGTTAGTTCCTAATCTTCTTTCTCTCGGTTCTTTACTTTTCACTTGCTTTTTAGGCCACTTTGGCTTCTCGGATGGGTTTCACTATTCTCCCTTTCAAAATTTTGCAGCTCTTTTCTTGTTGATTTTTTGGGGTTTTTCGAATTTACTTTGATCCAGATGTCTTCAAAGGTATCTTGGTCTACCAGTTCTAGGAGCTTGGCTGACCCAAACTCCCAAAATCTAGAGTCTAGAATAGGAGTAGAGCTTAGAATAGTATCTCATCCTATTTTCATGCCTGAAACCATCCCTTGTTCTCTGCACTTTGAAGATCTTTCTCTGATAAGGATCCAGTACGGGGTGCCTTTGGAGTACAAATTGGAGCTTTCTAGGCTGAGTGATCGAGCTTGTGCTCCTCCCTCAGGTCACTTCTATTTGTACACTGAAGCTCTTCATGCTAAAATTTATCTCCCAATTCCTCCTTTTGTTATAGCTCCTTTTCAATTTCTAGATATTTTTCTTGCTTCCATGGTCTCAAATTCTTTTAGGTTCATCATAGGTTTTCTTTTTCTTTGTATCTCAGCTAAAGTTCATCCAACCATTTTCTTCTTCCATAACTATTATACTTTCAAACATCATCCTATTGCCAAGGATTGGTGGTACCTGTCTCCCTAGTTTAGCAAAAAGAGATTGCTTAAAGGCATCCCTTCTTCCATTCATCATTGAAAGGAGAAATTTTTCTTTGTTTCATGCCCATCTCTTAAGTTAGAACTTTTTTCTTAAGGGCAGTTGAGGGATTCAGTCCATCGAGCTCCTAGTTTGAAGAAGGACAACCTTGATTCTGCCAGCAAACTTAGGAATTACCAAGCTCTTCTTCTATCAAAACTCATAAAAGACCAAACTCTCTTCAATCTAGGCTTGAGCCCCTTCAATCCAGCAGGTATATTTCTTAATTTCATATGTTACTTTCTTGCCCTTCCTTCTAATTGTGATTCATTTCTTATTGTAGAAATGGATGCAAGTGAACTTCAGCAACTCTCCAGGGGATTTCGAGTCCATAAAAGGAAGGGTGCTGTGCCCAGCGAGCCTTCCAAAAGAGCAAAGGTCAATGCCCCGAGCTCCACTGCACCCGCCGGCACTGTTGACGCCCTCGAAACTACCGCTGCTATCGAGGTTGTTGCTGTCATCAAGGTTTCAGCACCTCCAACATCCTCAAACCCTCCGGCTGAAGTCCAAACTTTGGAGCCTTCCATTAAGAGGGAAAAAGGGGTGGAAAAGAAGAAGGCGAAGATAGCCTCTAGGAAGGTCAAGTGCAAGACTCGTCCTAGTGAGTCCAATGGTTTTGATGAGGATCTAGGAGAAAACCCCTTCCAC
Source organism: Cocos nucifera (assembly GCA_006176705.1). Classification (NCBI taxonomy): domain Eukaryota; kingdom Viridiplantae; phylum Streptophyta; class Magnoliopsida; order Arecales; family Arecaceae; genus Cocos; species Cocos nucifera. Next base: position 115,473 of record QRFJ01001831.1, on the reverse strand, counting down.
AATTGAGAAATTATCAAGGATTTAATTGACGAGTGTACCTTGGATGAGGTGCTGGAGAAAATTATCGATGTCGACTATGAGTAGCATACTTGGGATTCTCTTAGGTCCTTCCTTGAGGTAACCACCTTGTCTTTCTCTTTTGATTGACTTGTTTATGAGCTTCTTCATTTGCATAACTCACTTTATTATTTTTGTAAATGGGTCATAGTGCGGACACCAGAGCCACCAAAAGCTAGAGATATAATTTAGATTCCATTTGGATCGAAAAAGCCACATCAGATTAACTCTACTTCAGTTATTTGATTTAGTCAATTAGTTATTTTGATGCTTTTAGTTTTTGGTCCATAGGACCATACATGGATTTGTATTAGATTAGAACCCTATTCAAAAAGAGACCATCATAAAGAAGCAAGCTTGGTCCATGTCATCTTTGGAACCACCACTCTCTACACGCCTAGGGACGAAATATACACGCCAGCATGTGCCATATCCAAAGATCCTTATGCCAAGTTGTTCCAAGCATCAAGCGCCCACATGGAGTTTCTTTTCTTCCCTAGGATTCCTTAAGAGTTTTTTATTTCTTACTTATTTTGTTGAAAGACTGAGTTCTTCCCCATGGTTTCATAAAAGATAGATAAGATATATTATTATATTTGGAAACTAGACATAATATTTTATTTTTTGTTGGGAGGATTGATTTCTTCCTTATAAAGGGAAGAGGATTTCTAAAGAAATAGGACTCTTAGGATCCTATATAAACCCTTGTATCTTTCATAAATGAATGAATGAATGATTTTATTTATAAATACTTGTGTCAATCGCTCTGAGAGGGAGAGGATGTGAAATCCAAAATCACCCTATGAAGGGAGGGTATGAGGCTCACTTTCTTTTCTATCCCTTTAACCTTCATCTACTTGAGATCCATTGTTCCCACGATCTTGATTCATCTTTATCATCTACCTACACAAGTCTATTCCATCAAGAGAAGATTTGTCTCCTTCAAGATTTTCATCTATCATGCTAAGAAAGAAAAAGTGATCCATTATTTTACATATCAAACGTTGACAAGAATCTTTATTTCTTCTCAATTGATCTTTGATTTTTATTTTTTTTTTTAGATTCGATGTTGGTAAAGACCCAGTTCTTTATTAATAGATCTACTTGGTTAAAAAATTAAGAGTCATAATTAGGATAGTTTCTTAACTATCACAATTTGGATTCTTCTTATCTTTTTGAATTTTCTTACAGGCTTAATTTTTTGTTATCGTTCATTCCATTCATATTTCTTTTTTCATTGATTCATGAGCATGTTTAGTTTTTGCTATTTATTTATTTACTTTATTATAACTAATTATTCACTGATCTTTGAAATAGCATTCATCTGCATTATTTAGATTGATCTTGCTTTGGTCTCGTGTCAATCAATCACGCCTCCTGAGTAGAGTATAGGCAACTATACTGTCTATCCTAGAAATAATGTGCCACGATCGATCGTGATTTATTGTTGATGAATGGAAGAAAGCTTGATCTTTTCTTTTTTTTTAGATTATCCTGCATCAATTTATTATCAGAGCCAGATTGGTTAGGACTTTAGTTTAAATTTTATAATTTAAATTCTTGCAAGTTAATTTTTTATATTTTTAATTTTATAATTTATTTTTTAGTATTTTATTTTTTTTTTTTTCTTTCTTACTGCATCTTATTCTTACATCCTAAACTTGCATGACCACTAAATCAGGTACCTAGTACCAACATCCTACTTCCTCACCCAGTACCAACATGGATTCCAATATAGCAGCCATCATTAATGCCCTAACTGAGAAGTTTAATGACATAAAAATTTTATGAAAATATGAGTGAAAGAATAGCAGTACTAGAAGAAGCTAGGCAAAGATAACTTAAACCTGAGTCTCCCCAACTGCCTATAAGATAGAGAAGAAGAAACCTAGACCTAGATCGATCTATAGCAGCACACTCGCACCATAACCAGTACGACCAGGATGAGCATGTCCTTAGGAATGTGAAGATCAAAGCCTGAACTTTTGATGGTTGTTTAGATTCGAGAGAATACGTAGACTGAAATTGGGCATGGGTCATTATTTTGGATGGTACAAAATATCTAAAGCAAGAAGAGTTAGGTTTGCTAGGATGAAGTTGGTTAGGCGAGCTTGACTTTATTGAAAAAGTGTTGAGCATCTTCTCAACTAGAGAAGACAAGATCTCACAAAAATCTAGGATGAAATAAAGAAAAAACTTAAAGTAAAGTACCTCCTCATCTCCTACCAACAAAGACTTTTAGATCAGCAGTAGACACTTACTCAAGAGAATAAATCAGTCATAAAGTACATCACAAGAATTGATGAGTACCTCATGAGATGTGAAATAATCAAAGATAGGATTGTTACCTTATCTACATTTAGAGCTGGATTACGAGAGGATATCCAACATGAGCTCTTTTTACAAGAGGTAACCACGTTAGAACAAGTTTATCAACTTGTCATGAACTTTAAGAGATTTTCTAGATATTTGATCATCCATCGTCTTTAATCTAGCCAAGCAATCCCTTCTAGATCGAGATCCAATACTAACCAGGCTCCTAGTAATGGACCTCCACCTACAAATTCTATTATAAGAAAAGAAGATAAAGGAAAAATAGTTGTAGAAGAATTATCTAAGGAAAGTAGTTCTCGGTCCCACTACTTCAAGTGCCATGGTTACGATCATTTTACTGCACAATGCTCCAACCAATCTTTATTTATGAAAAAATTAGGATATAAAACTCTAAAAAATATTGAGGAGGAAGTTTATGAAGTTGATCCAAACTTAGCCGAGTAGTTTGAGTGTACTGAGGGCATCCTAGGTTTTATTACACTGGAGTCAGATGTTAGGCTTAGAGTCATTAGGTATGTTCTAGCACAGACTAAGAAAAGTAAAGACTGGCATAGGACCTCTATTTTTCATACTTTCATAAAATTTAGTGATAAAATTTATAAGATGATTATTGATAGTGGCAGCTGTATCAACACCATCTTCACTGACATAGTTAAGCGATTAGGATTAGCTCCTGTAGATCATCCTAGCCCATATCATGTGTCTTGGATAGATTCCTCCTTTATTCTCATCAAACTTAGATGTCGTATTCCCATCCAGCTCCAATTTATTGATCCCATGATTGATTTTGATGATTACCAAACTTTAAGTATATTATATATCGAATCATGTGTCTCAAAAATGTGTGTAGGATTTTTTAAGTATCCAAAATGAAGAAATTTATCTTAAGAATAAATTCTCTCAAGATGCCATGACAAAATACTTAAAAGAATAAATTCATACATGTTTGGATGGCTTGGTATGAAGAAAGTAAGATTGGAAGAAGAAAAAATAAAATTAAAATTGGTAATTATATTTAGAAGAGATTAGGGCCAAGAAATTCAAGTTTGGAAGGTCAAACAATGAAGAAAAATAAAGCTAAAAATTTTAGAGCCATCTTCTAAAAATTTGGAGACTTCTCCAAGCTATTTGGCATGCCTGCACATTGTTCTGGCACAGATTTGAGAGGTCTCAAAAAATAGCTCGAGATTTCTTCATTTTAGAAAATAGAAATCTTATTTCTATGTTCTGAGATTAAGAAGTCTCAAAAATTTTTGAGACTTCTCATAGTGAAACCGACACTTGTCCCAAAAAAATTGAGACTTCTTCAAATGCGCGACAGCCTTCGATGGGATTTTTTTGCAAGCTTTTCAATGGCTCTTTTTCAGTTCCAATAGCTATTTTAGAATTTTCAATGGCTATAACTCACTCTCCAACCATCTCCAAAGGTATTTAAAGGTAGAGAATCAATTTGAAAAAGAGATGAAGTGGGATTAAGAAAGAAATTATTTTTAAATAATAGGATTTTCATTGCACATCAAAAAGATAGAAAAGAGAGGGATTATTCAGTGATTTCAAAGGGCATTCAAGAGCTATCTTCTATAATTTTTCAAGCATCCTCTCAAGCCTCAAAGAAGAGTGCTCAAGCTTCAAAAGAGCCAAACATTCAATCTCTTCTTTAGGATCAGAGAACTTAAATTCTATTTTTGATTTTGCACTAAAATTTTTATTTATAATTTTAAGTTCTTTACAAGTTTTTTTGGAAGAAAGAAACTTGGGATTAAGGTCCATCCAAGCTAGAAATTGGATATTGTAAGTTTTGATTGGTGAGCCTGAAAAACCAACTAAATTTATTTGTAAGCCCAAAAAAATAAATATACTGTAATCAAGGATAGATTATAGTAAAAATCTCAAAAAAAGTTTGGAGAGTGGACGTAGGTGTTGGTTGCACCGAACCACTATAAAACTTTATGTATTTGTATTGTACTTTTAATTCTTTCTTTACTTTACTTTTATTTTTGATTTATATTATTTAGATTCTTGGTTTGCATATACTATCTTAAATCTACTGCTATTTATATTATACACATCTCCACCATATCACTTAGGGATAAATCAAAGCACATACTTATTTAAAAATTAAATTTGGATAAAATTTTATACGAACCCAATTCACCCCCTCCACTTGGGTTGCTACCTCTGGACAATAATTAATATCAGAGCGAGTGCTCTAATATTTATTTGTTGACCTAGCAGTCAAGAGCCAAAGCTCTTGGCAACCTAAATGAAATTATTTTTGAATGAAGACCATTCTATTGATCATCCATCATTATTAAATGAATCAAATTACATACATTAAAAAAATTAGAATGAAAACTTTTATACAATCAAATGGCTATAATCTATGAAAGATCATTCTCAATGGCCCTCACATACAAAATACATCATTTGTTGATAAAGAATCAATGCATCTAAATGCTAAGTCTTTAAATATACTTTATTGTTCATTAGATATAAATGAGTTCAATCTAATTTCTTCTTACATTTTAGCAAAATAAGTTTAGAAGAAATTGAAAATGACTTATGAGAGAGCAAATCAAAAAGAAGAATCAAGCTCCCAAGAAGACATGGAAGCTCATCCTAACTTATGCCTCATGGCTCATAAGGATGAAAAAAAAATTAAAAGAAGAAACAAAAGAAAAAGAATGCAGTGATAAAGGGGGAGCAAAGTAAAGAAAAGAAAAATGAGAATGAGGAAGAAAGAACTATAAATTCTTGCCTCATCGATAATGATGATGAGGTAAATATTAATGACTCTTATAATTTTATTTTTGATGAGTTATTTGAAGCCTTTACTAACTTAATAGATGAATTTAAAAAATCAAGGCTGAAAAACAAAGAGCTCAAAAAGTCTAATCTTTTTTTAGCTGATGAAAAGAATAAATTTTTGACCAAAAAAGAAGATATTTTGAAGAAAATGAAAACTTTGGCTAAGGAAAGTGTGAATATTGCAAAATTAAAAAAATTCTTAGTTGAAGAAAAAGAAAAACTCTTAAAATAAAAAAAAAGAAAATGCTAAAATAAGAAAAGAGATTGAAATATTGAAGCCTATGTTCAATAAGTTTACAATCAGATCTCGAAAGCTTCAATCAATTTTGAATAATCAAAAGGCTATTTTCAATAAAGCTGATATAATCCTTTAAGAAAATAAAAATTTGTGAAGAACATGTTTCACAAAGCTTCATCTGAAAATCATTCAATTACATGTTTCAAATGTAATAACGTTGGCCATAAAATTTATGAATGTGACATTAAAAAAAATGGCCAAATATCTATTAAACAAATTTGGATTCCAAAGAAATCCTTGAATACTAGCTCCTATGGATCCAAGATGACTTAGATACCAAAAATCATGAAGTAATTTTATAAGTATACCAAGGATCCAAATGAAATGAGAGGAAAAAAAATTTTATGAATACCTTAAAAAAGAAAAGGGATGGGTATTGATGCATGGTATAATCTAAATTTTTTTCATGTCATACCATCATTATTTGCTAAATATATTTTGATTATTAATTAGTATAATTAGTGAGTATGTTTGATTGATTTTGATAATTTTATCATTCCTTATAATGATCATACTTCATGACTTGAATGTTTTAATGTATTGCTTAAAACTAGAATATCATTTTGATTATTTATTTTTAAGCTTATATTTTTATCCTAAATTTAGCATGCTTATTCAATCCCTTGTATCATGTTATCATTTCTTGAAAAACTTAAAATAAAATAAGCATGATTGTATAAGAATCTTTTTTATTATAAAACTTATAAATTGAATTAATTTTTAACATTCTTTCATAAGATGCTTAAATGTTGAAATATCCTAAAAAATTGCATGACCTAAGTACTTGAATATAAGATATTCAATCATGAAAGATCAAGTACTTGAAGTATTAATTTGCATAGCATCTTAGTTTTATCTTAAGAATTTGAAATTTTCTAGTTGAACCAAATTCCATAGGACCATTATCTAAATTCTCCTTGATTTGATCATACTTGATTTATTTGATTATCATAGTCCTAATTCATTGATTTTTGATCCTCTAAATTAATTTGAATATCTTTCTTAATCATTGATTTAATTACCTTTTCTTATCTTAAAAGAGAATTTATTGATAAATATTTATACTTTATTCTAATTGATTGATTTTAAAAATTAAATTTAAAAAATGATCTTCTTGAATCTTTTGAAGTTGATATCAAGTAAAATATTTCAAGACTACTATTATTTATCTTTAAAGCTAAATATTTAAAAAACTTTAGTTTTAAGTAATTAATATAAAATAGCTTACTATTTGTCATGTATTTGATTGATTTATCTTTTGATAAAAAGAAAAGAATATCTTTATTTTCAATCTAATTTTGCACAGCTATATTCTTGATTTGATATCATTTGAGATAAACTAAAAAATACATACCTTTCCTAAATATAATTACTTGATATTTCTTACAAAAAGGAAGAAATAATCATTTTGAAGAATAACTAAAAATTTCTTTATGATTTGTCTTAATTGATTTGCTAATATCAATTCAAATTAATTTATTATTCCAAATCCTTAAAATTATTTAATTTGAATTAATTCATCTTTATCAATTCAAAACAAAAATTATTGGTATCAAGCTAAATTTGCAAATTGATCTTTAAGTGATATTGAATTATCAAAAAAATTATGATTTGATCTAAATTTTAGTTTAATTGGTATCAATGGTATCATTCTTGCCCTGCATTTTGTTGCATTATTCTTGGCAAAATAATTGAATATTGTTGACCCCATGATTGATTTTGATGATCGTCAAACTTTTAGTATTTAAGTATTTAACCATATATTTCAAGAGTGGATGTAGATCTTTTCAGGTATTCAAATTGAAGAAATTAATCCAAAAAAAGATTCACACAAAAATCACCAAGTCAAGAGCTTCAAGAAAGTTGAATTGATATAGATGCTTGAAGAAGGGCAAAATCATAATTTCATCAAGTTGAAGATCAAAAAAATATTTTTCAAAAGTCTCAAGAGCATTAGAGAATATTTTAGAATCTTTAGAGGCAATTTGAAAAATTTCAGAAGTCAAATTGATAAAGATGTTTGGAGAAGGTCAAAGCTATCATTTCATCAAGTTGGAGATCAAGACAATATTTTTTTGAAAACTTCAAGAGCATTAGAGAAGAATTTAAAACTTTTGGAAGCAATTTGAAAAGATTTAAAAGTCAAAAAATGAAGAAAAATAAGTTTGGATAAAAGGGGGTGATCCCTTGGTCATCTCCTTTTGATTTGGCATGATGGCATGCAAGGCTGAGAGTGGCATGCTGAAAAGGGGCGACCCCTGGATCATTTCTTGCAGATCTTGAGTACAGAATAGAAAATAATTTTCTTATCTATTGTAAAAGGGGCAACCTATGAAATGCCCCATGAAAGAAGGAGCGATCCATAGGGCGCCCCTTGCGATAGAAAATCCTATAATGGCTAGTTTTTCTACCCATTGTTGATGCATTTAATGTCCAATAAAAGCTCTTCAATGGCTACTACTCATCCTCCAGCATTGATTAAAGATATAAAAGGCTAGAGATTAAATTTAAAAATAAGCCAAAAGAATTTGAAAGAGAAATCATCTTTTCTTGGATAAAATATTAAATATCAGAAAAGAAAAAGAATAGAGAGGAATCAAGCTTCCAAATCACAGAGCTTTTAAGAGGATTTATCTCTATCATCTTCTACATCTTCTCAAGCATCAAGAAGAAAAATTGAAGCATCATTTGAGCAATCCAATAATAACTTCTTCAATCTCCAAAGATTTCTTATTTTTATTTTCTATTTGATGCTGAAACTTATACTTGTATTTTTTATTTCTTTATAAGTTTTTTGGAAGAAAGAAACTTAAGATTTAGGATGGTCCAAGCTCGTAATTAGACGTTGTATTGATTTTGGTTGGTTAGCCTAGAAAATCTACTAGGTTGTTAGTAAATCCGAAAAACTAACGGTGTAAAACTTTGGTTGGTGCTCCTTTGAAAATCAACTAGATTTGTTTGTAAGTCTAAAAAAATAAATACATTATAATCAAAAAAAGATTATAGTGGAACTCTCATGGAAAGCTTGGAGAGTGGACGTAGGAGTTGGTTGCTTTGTGACTTCTTTGCTTGCATTACTTGCTTATATTCTTGCTTAGTTTAGTTTTTGATTCTTGTTTAGCAATATATATTTTAATTTTGCTGCTACATATTGCTTTCACCACATAATCTCTTAAGTTAATTTGCCTAGAAGCACATATTTGCTTTAAAGTTAAATTTGGCCAAGATTTTAAAAAAATCCAATTCATCTCTCCTCTTGGGTTGCTACCTCTGGGCAACAAGTGATATCAGAGTAGGTGCTCTATTATTAATTATTGACCTAATCATCAAGAGCCAAAGATCTTAGCAATCCAAAATTGAATCTTTTTTTAATGATGGACATTTTATAGATAGACCCCCATTATTTGATGGCTCAAATTATACTTATTGAAAAGCCAGGATAAAAATCTTTATTCAAGCATATGACTATAATTTATGAAAAATTATAATCAATGGCCTATACACATCCAATGCATTGATTCATGATAAAGAAATGATTCAAATGAATGCAAAAGTAATGAATTTACTTTATTATTCATTAGACATAAATATTTTTAATATAATTTTTTCATGTATTTCAGCAAATCAAATATTAAAAAAATTAGAAACTATTTTTGAGAAAGCAAATCAAAGAGAAATATCAAGCTTCCAAGAAGAAAAGGCAGCTCACTCCAACTCATGCCTTATGGTGCATGAAGATGAAAAGAAGAAGAAAAGAAAGAAACAAAAGAAAAAGAAAACAATAATTAAGGGGAGCAAGGCAAAGAAGAGAATGAGAAAGAGGAGAAAGGTATAGCAAGTTATTGCCTCATTTATCAAAATGATGAAGTATATCATGAATACTCCTCTAAATTTTCTTTTAATGAATTATATGAAGCCTTTAATGAGTTAATGGATGAACACAAAAAGATAAGGCTAAAGAATAAATAACTTAAAAAATCTAATCTTTCTTTGGTTGAACAAAAAGATAAGATTTTAAGTAAAAAAAAGATTTATTAAAAAATATAAAAAAATATAGAAAAAGAAAAGAAATATTTTTTAAAATAAATTAAAATTCTAACTAAGAAAAGGATGAATATAGTTAAATCTGAAAAATTCTTAGTTAAAGAAAAAGAAAGATTTTCAAAATCTAAAAAATCTATTGTTGAAGAAAATCTTAAGTTAAAAGAAGAACTTAATAAACTAAGATTTTCTACTAAAGAAAAGAGAAAATTTGATAAATCTCTTTTGGAAGAAAATATCAAACTAAAGAAAGAAATTGAATGCTTGAAGTTCAGGATTGAAAAGTTTATAATTGGATCTCAAAAGCTTCAAGTTATATTAAATAATCAAAGAATTATTTTTGATAAATCTAAAATTGGCCATAACTCATTGAGAAAATAAAAGATTGTCAAAAACATGTTCAACAAAGCTTCAACTAAGAATCATTCATTTAAGTTCTTTAAATATAATAAAGTTGGTCATAAAATTTTTGAATGTAATGTCAAAAAAATGGACAAATATCTATTAAACAAATTTAGATTCCAAAAGAAATCTTGAACACTAACTTCAATAGATCCAAGAAAGCTTGGGTACTAAAAATTATAAACTAATTTTGTAGGTTTACCAAGGATCTAATGAAATAAAAGAAGAAAAATTCTTTGAATGGATGCCTTGAAAATGAACTAGGATGGGTGATGATTGGTAAACTTTAGATCTTTCTTACATCACACCATCAATAATTATTTTATTGAATGTATTGATTTTAATGATTTATAAATATATATGCATATGATGATTTCTTTTATATTTTGATAAGTATAATTTTGATACTTGTAATGATTGAATATTTTATTTTTTAAATTAATATGCTCTCCTCTATATATCTTTCTATGGATGAAATGCTTTTATCTTAAAATTTAGTATGATATTTTAAGTCTTCCCATATCAATTTTATAATCAACAAATTTAATTTAAAACATGCTTAGTTGGGTTTGAATGTTTTAATTGCTAAATCTACAAGAAAAATTAATTTTTGACATTCTCTCCATAAGATGCTAAATTATCAAAATTTTTCTAAAATTTTATATGATCTAAATACTTAAAGATAAAACATCTATTTATAAAACTCAAGTGCTTGATATTGCATTATATCTTAGTTTTATCTTAAGAATTCAAATTTTTTCTAGTTGAAACAAAAATATAAAGCCTACATCTAGATTTTCTTCTCTTGACACTCTTGATTATCTTACTCTAATTGATCAAATTTTTATTCTAAAATTTGATTTGAATATTATCTTGGATTCTCAATTTGTTTGCATATCAATTTCTATCTAAATTGATCAAATTTTCCTGAATTGAAACTCCTTGAGTTGTTGATCTAATCTTTTTTGAAAATTAAATATGAAAAATGCTCTTCTTAAATCTTTTGAAGTGACATCATGCAAAATATTTTAAGAAAGCTGCCATTTGCTTTTAAAGCCAAATATTTAAAGAGAACATTAGTTCTATTCAATGGTATTAGATAGCTTATAATTTATCTTATATTTTATTGATTTATCTTTTGATAAAAATAAAAGAATATCTTTATCACAAATCTAAATTCTTGATGTTACATTATTAATTCAATAAGTTTAAACCCTAAACTTAACTATTTGGTATTTCATAAGAAAAGGATGAAATCATCTTTCAAAGAATAATAGAAAATCTATTCATAATTTGACTTGAATGAATTACTGACATCAATTTAAATTAATTTATCATTTTAAATTTTTTAAATTATTTGATTTGAATCAATGTAGATTTATCACTTCAAAACTAAAATAATTGGTATTAAATTATTTTTTAAAAAATTGCTATTTCAAAATAACTTGTATCAAGCTGAATTTTCAAATTGATCCAAATTTCAATTCTATTGATATCACAAAAACTTTCAAACAAATTATTTAATTTAATTTTTAAATAATTGGTATCTAAAATTAATATAAAAAGAATTATTTTTATAATTGTATCAAATAGAATATCAAAATTGGCTTTGATTTGAAAAATCAATATCAAGTAGAACTTATCTTTAATAGATAAATTTGAAAGTTAATCTTCTCTAACCCTTTAGTAGTATCAATTTTTTTTTAAAAAAAATATTATTTAATCTAAATTTTAGTTTAATTAGTATCAATTTGTATCAAAAAGTGTATTTTTGTCTTAAATTCCATCGCATCGTCTTTTGACAAAAGGAAAAGAATATTTTATATCAAATCTAGTTTTGTATAGCTTACATGATATCATTTGAGATAAAATCAAAAATTTTATATCTTTTCTGAACTTAATTAAATGATATATCTTAAGAAAAGAAAGATCTAAGTTTAAATAAAATATCTCTCTATGATTTATTTTGCATGATCTATTGGTGTCAATTCAAATTAACTTATCAAAATAATTTGATCTAAATTTAATTGATTCATTCTTTTTGATCAAAAATATCAATGATTGATATCACATAGATCATTATTGTCTTGTATTCTATTACTTTATCTTTGCTAAATAGAAGAAAATATCCTTGCATATAATCTAGTTTGCATGAATATATTTTTGACATTATACCTAAAATAAATTATAAGATTGGTATCTTTATGCTTCAAATTAATTAATACTATTTAAGAAAAGAAAAAGATATTTTTTAAAAGAAAAATATCAACCAAACTTCTTTATGATTTGCTTTGAATGATTTATTCAAATTTCTAGTTTTGGAAGGATCTATCAATCTTGGTCTTATAAAGCTCAAAGAAACAAACAAAAACTTATTTCAAATAATACAAACAAGCAATTCTAAATAACCTATCATAATTGATATCATAATTTGTATCAGGGAAAAATAATAGTTGCTTTATCTCAAATCTGAATTTCCATGGCTATATTCTTGTTATTATAACATTTGAGATAAATTCTTGTGATACATGTTTGAATGATTTACTTTAGTATCAAAGTGAAGAGAAATATTTTTAAGACTATATTATTTAAATTTTTATAGCCTAAAATTCTTATTAATTAAAATTAAGAAGTACATCTACATGGCATACTTTTGGATTTTTAATGGATTGTTATCATTGTAAATATCTTTTGAGGTAATTGAAAAGTAAATTTTTAAAAAATTTAGTTTCTACATGAGTTAATGCTATATTTATTTGAATTAAATGCATAATTTAATACTTAATTTACTTAATTGATGCTTGTTCTTTTAAAATTTTATTTAATTTTAAAATTGCTTTGTTTGCAAAAGTAAGGGAAAGAAAACACCAAAGATAAAATGATTACTAACTTGATATCAATCAAATTTGAAAATCTGAGCTTAAAAGTTAAATTTATATTAATTAATATTATTATAGTATCAATTAATTATGCTTAACTTGAAACAAAAAGAAGGAGAATAATTTTAAATGTTAAAATCTATTCTGCAAGAATTATAAAAAAAGGAGGGAGAAAACATCATGTGATGAATCTTTTAATATTCAAGAGAAGAGATATTGATTAAGTTAACTAATTTAAATTTGATTATAAATATTAATAAATTTAAATATTAATTTTAAATTCTCAATCATTTATCTTAAAATTTTCTCATTTTGAGCTTTGCTTTCATTGATTTTAGACTCTCAATCAAGTACCTTATAGTTCTTTTCTAATTATGCTTATGTATGGTTATTAAATTTGATTTACTTAATTTGAAGTAGCATCAAATGAATAAATTTATTTCTATTATCAAAAATTATTTATGAATTTAGATATTATTCATATACTGATTTACATGAACTTGATAATTTTGGAGTTAAATTAAATTTGAAACATATTCCTACTCCAAATAAATTAATTTTGATACATCTAATTTTGAAACTCATTTAAAAATCTAAATATAATACAGAATTTTTTATGTGCATTTAGAAATCATTATAAAATTATTTTTTCTCTAATACTATTGTTGACTTGCTCGATACATTTTTGATATATATCTTTTCAAGCTTAATTGATTAAAATTTTTTAAGAAAAAAAGATTGAATATTAAAATATATATTATATTTGATTTTATGATTAAATCTTTTAAAAAACTCTATTTCTCTTAAAGCTTAAAAGTGCATATTTAAAAATCTAATTAAAAAGATCATACTCATTCAAAAATGGGAAGAGTCGTTGATATTTGAATTCAAGCTAATTTCTGAAAGAGAAGGAATATTTTAAATATGATTTAAATCAAAAGGTAAGTTTTCAAAAGAAAAATAATTTATTTGACTTTAATTTGATACATCTCTTATTTGAAACACTCTTACATCTTATTGATTTTGATGATTTTTCTTAATCCTTCCCATGATTTTTTTTTTGATGCTATCAAAAAGAGGGAGAGAAATTACATCAAATAGAATTTTGACTTTGGATATACTTTAGTTGGCATCAATTATGCTAAAACATCATGAAAAAGTTCTATCCCTCAAATATCTTGATAAAATCAATATTTAAATATTTTCAAAAGGGAAAGGTGACATTAATATGAATTTGATGTCAAACATACTTACCTTTCATATTAAATATCTCGTGAAGTTCAAATTTAATATCCTCTTAAACTTAAATTAAAATTTTCTGAATTTGATATATTTATCTAAATTTTGATTGATTTTGATGATATTCCTTGTTTCTTTCCATAAGAATATTTTTTTTAGAAAAGGAGAGAATAAATTTTAAATAAAATATTATGCTTAATTCAAATCCTTGATAAGCTAATTTTTGAAATTCCAAGATATTTTTTTAATCAAAAACTAAGTTTTCCAAGAAGAGATGATTTGTTTGAATTAATTTTCTAAATTTGATTTTTTGAATCAATTTTGACTCAAAATGTATTGATTTTCATGATAAATCTTAGATCCTTCCCATAAGCTTTTTGATGTTGTCAAAAGGAGGGAGAACATTTGTTGAGTATATGCTATGATTGAGTCTATAATATATTTCATGGAGCTTGTTGAAAGTCTTTTAAAATCTATGAATTTGAATTTAAGTTAAATAGGAGCCTTCATGAAGTGTGCATTTATATTTGTATATATTATTACTTCATGATTTTTACTAGCCAATTTATTGAAACACATTAAATTTTATTTCTATGCATATACTTAAAGTTTTGCCATCATCAAAAAGGAAGAGATTGTTGATCCCATGATTGATTTTGATGATTGCCAAACTTTGAGTGTTTAAGTATTTAACCATATATTTCAAGGTATTCAAATTGAAGAAATTAATCCAAAGAAAGATCCACACAAAAATCACCAAGTCAAGAGCTTCAAGAAAGTTGAATTGATAAAGATGCTTGAAAAAGGGCAAAATTATAATTTCACCAAGTTGGAGATCAAGAAAATATTTTTTGAAAGCCTCAAGAGCATTAGAAAATATTTCAAAATCTTTAGAGATAATTTGAAAGATTTCAGAAGTTGAATTGATAAAGATACATAGAGAAGATCAAAGCTGTCATTTCATCAAGTTGGAGATCAAGATAATATTTTTTGGAAGCCTCAAGAGTATTAGAAAAGAATTCTAAATTTTTGGAGGCAATTTGGAAAGATACAAAAGTCAAAAAATAAAAAAAAATAAGTTTAGGAAAAAGGAGGTGACCCCTAGGTCATCCCTTTTTTATTTGGCATGATGGCATGCAAGGCTGGGAGTGGCATGCTGAAAAGAGGCAACCCCTGGGTCATCCCATGGAAAAGGGATGACCCTGGATCATCCCCTACAAGTCTTGAGGGCAGAATAGAAAATAGTTTTCTTACCTATTGCAAAAGAAGTGACCTATGGGGTGCCTCATGGAAAAAGGGACGACCCATGGGGCACCCCTTGAGATGGAAAATCCTGTAACGACTAGTTTTTCTGCCTATTGTTGATGCACTTAATGCCCAATAAAAGCTCTTCAATGGCTACTGCTCATCCTCCAGCATTGATTAAAAGTATAAAATACTACAGATTAAATTGAAAAATAAGCTAAGAAAATTTGAAAGAGAAATCATCTTTTCTTGGAGGAAATATTGAATATCATTGAAGAAAAAAAGAATAGAGATGAATCAAGCTTCTAAATTAGAAGACTTTCAAGAGGATTTATCTCTATCATCTTCTACATCCTCTCAAGCATCAAGAAGAGAAGTTGAAGTATCATTTGAGCAATCCAACAACAACTTCTTCAATCTCCAAAGAGTTTTTATTTTTATTTTCTATTTTATGCTAAAACTTATACTTATATTTTTTTATTTCTTTACAAGTTTCTTTAGGAGAAAGAAATTTAGGATTTAGATCAGTCCAAGCCAATAATTGGATGTTGTATTGATTTTGGTTGGTTAGCCTAGAAAACCAACTAGGTTGTTAGTGAATCCGAAAAACTAACAGTGTAAGATTTTGATTGGTGCTCCTATGAAAATCAACTAGATTTGTTTGTATCCTAAAAAGTATATATATACTATAATCAAGGAAGGATTATAGTGGAACTCTCACAGAAAGCTTGGAGAGTAGATGTAGGAGCGGGTTGCTCCGAACCACTATAAATTTTGTGTATTTGTATTGTGACTTCTTTACTTGCATTACTTGCTTATAATTCTTGCTTAGCTTAACTTTTTATTCTTGTTTAGCAGTATATATATTTTAGTTCCACTGCTACATATTACTTTCACCACATAATCGCTTAAGTTAATTTGCCTAGAAGCACATATTTGCTTTAAAGTTAAATTTGGCCAAGATTTTAAAAGAACCCAATTCACCCCCACTTGGGTTGCTATCTCTAGTGAACAGATATAATGTCTTAAATCTATTTCACATTGATATACTCTTAAAGTGATACCATTTGAGACAAATTCAAAGAATTTTATACTTTTTCTAAACATCATTAAGTGATATTTCTTATGACAAAAAATCTAAATTTAAATAGAAATATTTTTTTAATTACTTGTCATACTCTTTCGATCTTCTTGATGTTTGTTCTTATTATATACATTATTTTGTAAACATCCTTTGAATTTAATAAAATAAAAAATAAATTTTTAAAAAAATTAGTATCTTCTTGAGTGAATGCTATGTTTGATTGATATTTGGATTCATTAATGCTTAGTTCACTCATTTGATGTTTATATCTTTAAATTTTATTTAATTTTAAAATAATTTTTTTGTAAAAGTAAGAGGGAGAACATATTAAAGAAAAAATGATCATTTAATTAAAAAGTTCTTTAAAATTAAAAATATTTTTTAAATTAAAAAATCTAAATTTAGTGGTTAAATTCATGTTAAATTTGCTTGATTTGAAATAAAGAGGGAGAAAAGTTGAAAAATAAACTAATCTAACTATAAATATGAAAAATGAGGAGAGAGATATTTTTTAATTTAATTTGATTAAAAATTTTAATTAATTTAAGTCAAGGAAAATTAAATATAAACTTAAATTCTCAATTAATTACTTTATGATCTTCTTAAATGGAGCTTTCATGTGATTATCCAATTTAATTTACATGATTTGATTGCTTAATCTTATTTTTGGATAATTAGTTGAAGTTAAATTAAATTTAAAAATATATTCTTACTCTAAGAAATAAATTTCTAAACTTAATCTTGAAACTTATTTAAAAATTTAAATTTGACACTAAATTTTTGATGTGCATTGCAAAATTTTTATAAATTATTTATATTAAAATAATTTTTATTCAAAGTAATGAATTTGAAAATGTGACTATCTTTTGCTTTGATACTATTTATTTTACTTTGCTTGATACATCTCCAATACATATCTTTTTCAAACTTAATTGATTAAAATTTCTTAAGAAAAGAAAAGATTGAATATTAAATTAAATGCTATGCTTGATTTCATATTCAAATCTTTTAAAAAGTTCTATTCCTCTTAAAGCTTAAAAGTGTATATTTAAAAATCTAATTAAAGATCATATTCATTCAAAAAGAAAAAGAGCATATGATATTTAAATTTAAGCTAATTTTTAAAATTTAAATAAATATTTAAAACTTATTTTGAGTCAAAGGATAAATTTTCAAAAGGAAGATGATTCATTTAAATTAATTTTATGAATTTAATATATCTCTCAATTTAATGCTTTGATGTTGATTTTGATGACTTCTTGTTTCTTCCCATGAGCTTTTTGATGTTGTCAAAAAGAAAAAGAAGTATATTAAGTATATAAAATATGTATGTTATAATGATGTACAATAAATTAAAGGCTCATTAAGAATTTTTTCATGAAGTTTAATTTATTATTCTTTTCTTGATTCATATTAGTTTCTTTGACATATACTCAAAATTTTGCCATCATCAAAAAGAAAGAGATTGTTGATCCCATGATTAATTTTGATGATTATCAAATTTTGAGTATATTATGTATCTAATCATATATTTTAAGAATATGTATAGGATTTTTTAAGTATGCAAAATGAATAAATTTATCTTAAGGATAAATCCTCTCAAGACGCCATGCCAAAATACTTAAAAGAACAAATTCACACATATTTGGATGGCCTGGAATGAAGAAAGTAAGATTGGAAGAAGAGGAAATAAAATTAAAAAAAGTAGTTATATTTAGAAGAGACTGGGATCAAGAAATTCAAGTTTGGAAGGTCAAATAATGAAGAAAAATGAAGCTAGAAATTTTAGAGCCATCTCTTGAAAATTTAGAGACTTCTCTAGCAAATTTAGAGACTTCTCCAAGCTATTTGGCATACCTATACATTGCCTTGGCATAGGTTTGAGAGATCTCAAAAATAGCTTGAGACTTCTCAATTTTAGAAAATAGAAACCTTATTTCCATATTCTAAGACCGAGACATCTTGAAAATTTTCAAGACTTCTCCCAAAAAAATCGAGACTTCTC
This sequence comes from Cocos nucifera, assembly GCA_006176705.1. Taxonomy (NCBI): domain Eukaryota; kingdom Viridiplantae; phylum Streptophyta; class Magnoliopsida; order Arecales; family Arecaceae; genus Cocos; species Cocos nucifera. Next base: position 97,081 of record QRFJ01001831.1, on the reverse strand, counting down.
CAAATGCGCGACAACCTTCAATGAGATTTTTTTGCAAGCTTTTCAATGGCTCTTTTTTTGTTCCAACAGCTATTTCAAAGCTTCCAATGGCTAGAATTTACTCTCCAACCATCTTGAAGGGTATTTAAAGGTGGAGAATCAATTTGAAAGAGAGATAAAGTGGGATTAAGAGAGAAATCATTTTCAAATAATAGGATTTTCATTGCACATCAAAAAGAGACAAAAGAGAGGGATTATTTAGTGATTTTAAAGGACATTCAAGAGCTATCTTCTACAACTTTTCAAGCATCTTCTCAAGCCTCAAAGAAGAGTGCTCAAGCTTCAAAAGAGCCAAACATTCAACCTCTTCTTTGGGATCAAAGAGCTTAAATTTTATTTTTTATTTTATGCTAAAATTTTTATTTGTAATTTTAAGTTCTTTACAAGTTTCTTTGGGGGAAAAAAACTTGGGGGTTAAGGTCCATCCAAGCTAGGAATTGGACATTGTAGGTTTTTGTTGGTGATCTTGAAAAATCAACTGGGTTAATAGTTATTTTGAAAAACTATTGGTGTTAAGGTTTTGGTAGGTGCTCCCAAAAAATTGACTAAATTTGTTTGTAAGCTCGGAAAAATGAACATACTGTAATCAAGAATAGATTATAGTAAAAATTCTATGGAAAGCTTAGAAAGTAGATATAGGTGCTGGTTGCATCAAACCACTATAAAACTTTGTGTATTTGTATTGTGCTTTTAATTCTTTCTTTATTTTACTTTTATTTCTGATTTACATTGTTTAGATTCTTGGTTTGCATATACTATCTTAAATCCACTATTACTTATATTATACACATCTCCACCATATCACTTAGGGATAAATCAAAGCACATACTTGTTTAGAAAGTAAATTTTGATAAAATTTTATAAAAATCCAATTCACCCCTCCTCTTGGGTTGCTACCTCTAGGCAACACATTCTTACCCAGATCATGTTTGGTGTGATGTCTTACCCATGGAAGTCGGAAGTATCATATTAGGTCAGCCTTGGCTGTTTGATAATGATGTTATAATTTATGGCCAAACCAACTCCTATAGTTTCACTCATAAGGGTAAAAAGATCACAATCAATCCTTCTCCACCTAAGACTACCAATAGAAAGATAGGTGATGAACCAAAAGAAAACATTAAAAAGAAAAACCTCCATCTGATATGTGCTAAGGAATTAGAGATGACCATGAGTAAAGGATCACTAGTTTAGATGCTTGCTGCGAGAGAGGATCGTGAGGACCCTAAGATAGATCATCCTAAGAAAGCAGTTAGCCTTCTTAGTGAATTTCATGATATCTTTTCTGAGGATCTTTCAGATCACTTACCACCGATGAGAAATATTCAGCATGCTATTGATTTGGTACCTGGATCTACTCTACCCAATTTATCCCATTTTAGGTTGAACCCCACTGAGCATGCTGAGCTGCAAAGGCAAGTTGGAGAGCTGATGAAAAAGAAATTCGTGAGAGAGTGTTTGTCCTTGTGCGGTTCCTACATTATTGACTCCAAAAATGATGGTACATGGAGGATGTGCATAGATAGTCATGCCATTAACAAGATCACCATTAAGTATCATTTCTCCATCTTTAGGTTAGATGAAATGCTAGATATAATGGTCGAAGCCACTATGTTCTCTAAGATTGATCTCAAAAGTGATTACCATCAAGTAAGAATTAGACTGAAAGATGAGTGAAAAACTATTTTTAAGATGAAAGATCATTTATATGAGTGGATGGTGATGCCATTTAGATTGTCCAATGCTCCTAGTACTTTTATGAGATTGATGACCCAAGTACTATGACCATTTGTAGGAGTGTTTGTAGTCATGTACTTTGATGATATTTTGATCTATAGTCGAACTAAGGTGGACCATTTAGATCATCTCCAAAAAAATGTGCCAAGTTCTTAGAATAGAAAGTCTGTATGCCAATCCTAAGAAATGTGCTTTCATGATGGACCGTGTCATCTTCTTAGATTTTATTGTTACCCCTGATGGTGTGTCTGCTAGTCCTAAAAAGATTAGAATAATAGTTGAGTGGCCGGTACCCAAGAGTGTGCATGACATGTAGAGTTTTCATGGATTAGCAACCTTTTATTGTAGGTTCATAAAAGAGTTTAGCACCATAGCCACTTCCATCACTAACTGCATTAGAAAGAAAGATTTTAAATGGACTAAGGCAGCCAATAGAGCCTTCCTAGAGATTAAGAATAAAATAATCCATGCCCCAGTCTTACGTCTACCTAATTTTTTCAAGATTTTTGAAGTAGCATGCGATGCATCAGGAGTTGGGATTGGTGATATCCTTAGTCAAGAAGGTCATCCGGTAGCATACTTTAGCGAGAAACTTAACAATTCTAAACTTAAGTATTCTACCTATGACAAGGAGTTTTATGTGGTAGTCTGAGCCCTAAGATACTAGAGCCATTATCTACTACCATAAGAATTTATTTTGTACTCAGACCTTGAAGTCCTCCGATTCCTGAATTTTTAAAAGAAACTAAATCATAGACATGGTAGGTGGGTTGAGTTTTTGTAAGCCTATACTTTTATTTTGAAACATTGAATGGATGTAGAGAATCACGCTGCTGATATCCTAAGTCGTCGTCATACTTTGTTGTCCACTGTTAGTGTAGAGATTGTTAGTTTTGATAAGATTAAAGAAGATTATGAAAAGTGTCCAAATTTTGGCAGCATACTTACCACTTTATAAAAAGGATAATCTTGAGGATACAATGAATATACCCTTTACGATGGTTACTTGTTTAGAGAATCTACGCTATGTGCTCCCCATACATCTCTAAGAGATTTTCTAGTTTGGAAACTACACGCTAGAGGATTAGCTGGACACTTTGATAGGAATAAAACCATAGAGTTGGTAGAAGTTCAGTTCTTTTGGCCAAGCTTGAAAAGAGATGTTGCTCGAATTATTGCTCAGTGTAGAACATGTGCCGTGGCCAAGCAGATAAAATAGAACACTTGCCTATACACACCCGTGTCTGTACCAGACTGTCCTTGGCAAGATGTTAGCATAGATTTTGTTTTTGGTTTACCTAAGATAGTTAGGAAGTATGATTCTATTCTAGTGGTTATAGATAGGTTTTCAAAAATGGCCCATTTTTTGCCCTATTGCCAAACATCTGATGCATCGAAAGTTGTAAGAATAGACTTTGATCAGATTATTAAATTACATGGATTGCCCAAAACCATTATGTCTGATAGGAATGTTAGATTTATGAGCTACTTTTGAAAAATCCTATGCCATCTTCTAGGCATAAAATTGAAATTTTCTTCTGCCTTTCACCCGCAAATAGATGGTCAGACTGAAGTGGTCAATAGGAGTCTTGAAAATTTGTTGCGTTACTTGATTGGGGAACATATGGATAACTAGGATCTTTTACTACCTCAAGCTGAATTTGTATATAATAGCTCTATTAATAAATCCATTGATATGAGTTCTTTTGAAGTAGTTCATGGATATCAACCTAGAAAATTAATAGACCTTGTCCCACTACCCATGCATGCCAGGATTTTCGAATCTACAAAGTCATTTGCACAGAATGTCAAGAGTCTACATAAAGAGATCAGTAAAAAATTAGCATTAGTAATAAAGCTTATAAATAGAATGCAGATTCTCATCGACATGCCCAAGAATTTGTGGAAGGAGATTATGTGATGGTTCAAATAAGGCCTGAATGATTCTCACCAAGCGCCATAAAGAAGTTACATGCTCGAGGAGCAGATCTATTTAAGATCTTAAAGAAGATCGAATTGAATGCATATGTTGTAAACGTACCTTCTAAATTTGAGATTAGCTCTACTTTTAACATAGTAGATCTCATCATCTATAAAGAGCCAACTTAGACACCCAGTGAGCCATTTGAGCCTGAACTAATTTTTGAGAGCGAGCCTGTTCCTAAGTATCCACCAACCAAAATGTTAGCTAAACATGATTAGATTTGGAGAATTTTAGATTAGGAGATCAACTCCATCTGGAGTCAAGGCTATCAGCGGTACTTGGTTAGATGGCAAGGTTGATTAGAGTCTAAAGATACCTAGATCACTTAGGAAGAGCTGTAGCATATTGATCTCGATTTGCTCAAGCATCACTAGAGCGAAATTGACCCTCACTCGACAGGATCGAGTTCTCCCCACCCTAAGAGAATTGGTGCGGATATTAGAGCCACCAGAAGCCGATGATATAATTTAGATTTAATTTAGATCGAAGAAGCCACATTAGATTAACTTTATTTCAGTTATCTGATTCCAATTCTTTTGATTTAATCAATTAGTTATTTTGATACTTTTAGTTTTGGGTCCATAGGACCATACTTGGGTTTGTATTGGATTAGAGCTCTATTCAGAAAGCGACCATCATAAAGAAGCAAGCTTGATCCACGTCATCTTTGGACCCACCACTCTCCACATGTCCAGGGAGAAAATATACACGCCAACATGTGCCATGCCCAAGGATCCTCATGCCAAGTTGTGCCAAGCATCAAGCACCCACATGGAGTTTCTTTTCTTTCCTAGGATTCATTAAAATTTTTTGATTTCTTACTTATTTTATTCAAAGATAGATTTCTTCCTCATAGTTTCATAAAAGATAAATATGATATATTATTATATTTAAAAACCCGACATAATATTTACTTTTTATTGGGAGGATTGATTTCTTCCTTGTAAAGGAAACAAGATGTTGGAAATTGCGCAGGATTTTTAGCATGCATTTTTGAAATATTTTTGAATTAAATAGTAACGAAAGCAAAAATTAATCTACTATTAATTCTAAGTATGTATTGATCATATCAATAAATCCTATATCTGGATTTAGACATGTTAATATATAACAGAAAATTAAATGCATAAGGTTAGTAAATCATATCAACTAACCTACTTATGTTCAGAACATGATACCTGTGTGCAGGTAGCTGATCTCCATGATTTGAATTCATTGAAAGAAATTCTACCATTGTACTATAGCTGCACACTTGTCCGGCCTCTACGATTGGTCCACACAGAGCTCTTGGTCCCAACTAACTCCACCAGAGTGCTAGCTCCTCACCGGGGCCCTTGATGACTAATCTCAATCGATCCAATCGATCATCTTCTTTCTAATCTTCTAGATACTCTAAAAAATTAGAACATGTAATATGGAGGATGATAAGGTGGTGTCTAAAGTTTGGTAACAATCGGGCACTCACAGTACTCTATCTCTCCACCCGAACCCAGAAACCTAATTCTAGGGTTTCATATATCTGGAAAATCCTGACACCCGAAAAACTTCTCATGCCTTCTCTCTTTAGAATTTTCTCATGAAATAAATTTTCATAAGTAGAAAGACTCTCCTTTTATCATACACTCACTCTAAAATATTTTTAGATGTGCGACAAAAAAAAATTAAAGAAAGTGGAGTGTGAATGGAATGTACGCGCATGAAAGATTTTCTCTTTCTCTGGACTTCTCCACGGACAGACTAGCACCCCTCTCAGGTTTTTTTTCTCTCTATGAAACCTTCCCACACCCCTCTATAATCCTTCATGTAACCCTATGCACACCCAGGTGAAAACATTTTTTAAATGGATGACAACAATGGACAAAATGCATAGAGGGGATAAGATGTTTAAACTTAAATTCAAAATTCAAGTTTAATTTTTATCCACCTCCAATGCCCATCTCAAGTGGATAACATGCAGAAGAATTCTCCTTCTATGTGCTGACACTAAAAAGCACATCAAAATGTGCAACAAAAATCCATAGGGTGCATAGAGAATAAAGGATAAGGGAGTTTGAACTAATTTCAACTTCCTTCTTACTTGAATTAAAATTTCAAGTAACATAATCCTAATCCAACAGTTGGACCAGGTGAAAGAGAGATAAGAGAGGGCACAAACTCTCTCTTTTGCATGAGAAAAACTCACGCAAAAAAAAAATAGATGGGGCATGGGAAAAGTCAAAGATGGTGGGCGCATGGGAGAGTTTGAATTCAAATCTCATTTGACTTGATCCAAATTGATTTTAACTAAACCAATTAATCTAGACCCAATTAGACCAGATCAAACCCAACTAAATTAGGCTTAATCCAATCTAATAAATTTTTAATCAAACTAGAAATCAATTAGATCCAACCCCTGATTAAATTAGGGTCAAATCTTCCATAGTGATTAGGTCATTACATAACTTAATCGGGTCAAAGCCAATCGAATCCAATTCGATTGGATTTGATCGAATCCTCATTGTTTAATCAAATTAAGTTAATCATCAATCAAATTGCTAATAAATCCTCTAATAAATATAGAGTCCAAATCGGATGGGTGTCTAGACAACAAAGTCCCATTAGCATGAAACTCCTAAAGAGTCCCAAACCAGTAGAACTCTTGAACCTAGTATCCCAAATGAATGAAACTCATGATCACAGAGTCCCAGACCAATGAAACTCTTGATCTGAGAGTTCCAAACAAGTAGAACTCAGAGTTCCAATTTAGTGGAACTCTAGGTCATAGAGTCCCAGTTCAGTAGAACTCTTAACCACAGAGTTCAAGGTCGTTAGGATTCATGATCAGCTATCAGATTAGGTAGGAACTCCTTATGTGTATGACTCTATAGGTTCGAATCCTAAGTCGATAGCATAAATACTAATTTTCTATACTAATTGATTTGACCATCTAGTAATGGTACCCGACATCCAGATAGATCGAATAGTCGCAATGCAATATCGATGAACCTATGGTATATGGTTACTGTATAATTCATCCCCTTGTTGTCAATGCTCAAAAGATGACCTAGGATTTAATTATAAATCCTAAAAAATCATCTACAGTGTATTTCAAAATTCAATGTCCATTGAATGGACTATCCTAGCTGAGGATTTGCTAAATTGAAATACAGTGATGCACTTGCTCCAATACTTAAAGATGATCAATCCCATCTTAACACACATACCGACTTCATAAGTACTTGACTACACGCAGTAGCCTTTCATCACTGAATTAGAAATTTAAGTAGTTTGGTATGTAAGTATAGTGAGTTGCTTGTAAGTCACCATGGTGATCTCAAGTCTAAGAGATAGTTATGCCCATATCCTTCATGAGCAACTTTTGATAGTAGAGAGCTCCATAGTTGGATCACATTCAGTGAAATGTATCCCTACACTTTACCTACATGCCATAACAGTATCTCCATACTTCTTGGTTAAGAAGACAACCAACACTTATAGCACACAATGATCCACGCTCGATACGTTGTTGTCCTAGGTAACAATAAATCATTTGGTTGTGAATTGATTTAAGGACTAAACAATAAATCCTTTTTTATCGAGACTAAATAGTCCATGGATTATATTAATGATTGAGATCATCCACCTTCACCAAGCACATAAAAGGGATTCCATGGATTATATTAACAAAAAGTATCATTTAACTGAAGAATTAGAATAGGTGAAGAAACTTGATAGTGAGAAGGCTTGGACTTTGACCGCCAAAGTTGGCTCCCTCGAGGCCTAACTTCGCACAGCAAAGGAGAAAATCAAGCAGCTTAAGGAAGGTTCGGCCTGGGTTCAAAGTCAAGCAGAATTTAGCTGGGACTGGTGGAAGAAGTTCTGTGATCTTCAAAAATAGTTGAGTGATGCCGAATAATCATACAATTCCTATCGGATCAGTTGGTGCGCGTAGATTAAAGATTATAAGAAGAAGCTCAAGATAGCAAACTCCGAAGTGATGTAACTTCAAAAGCAGCTGGTGGACAAGGCCTAGGTCAACTCAAGCATAGATTTGAATGTCATCACTACTTTGAAAAATACTCTTGGAAATCTCATCATGAAATTTGAGAGTACGGAGAAAGAACTTTGTGACCTAAAAATTCAGATGGTTTATCAGGAAGGCTTGGTAGAAAATGTCGAGGCTGAGTTGGCAGTTTTGCGAAAGAGGCTAAGAGAAGTGGAAGATGATCTTCGAAGGTCTAACAAATTGCTTGACAAGGGCTTAGTAATGAGGTGGGATCTCAAAGATAAAGTTGAAGATTTGAAACATTCTCTTGTATTAGCCGGGGTTGGTAGTTTGAAGTCCGAAGGTTTGGGATCTTTTCTTAGGACTTCGCCTGTTCTTTCTTTTTCTTTTGTGAATGATCTTGTAGACCTCCATTGTAATGAATTTTATCTTAATAAAGTGATATTCCTTTGATTCCTTCTTCACTATTGTCTTGATTGAATATTGATATACTCCTTTTCCTATGTTGTTTATGATATTTGGGTTGCTTTTTAGAGTGGCATTCTTGGTCTGTCATTTTAAAGATCTATCCCCCTTGTCTATGATCGAGGATTCTTGGACTTAGTTAGGAGTAGATACATCCTTGTCTAGGAATCGGAAGGCTTTATTCCATGCCTATAGTTAACTTCTTATTTAAAGACCTAGGGTCTTGTCAAGATAGGTCCTCCTGTCCCTATAGCGAGTAGATTTTACCCTTATTGAAATGAGATCCTTCTTCCACTTCTGGCAAGGTCGTTGGGGCACGAAAGGGCCATTGAGAAGGCCTCTCCTCTTTTTTTCTTGTCAGAATGAGGTCCTCCTCCCATTCCTAACTTGGTGGACTTTTATCCTTATTAGGATGAGGTTCTCCTCCTATTCCTAATAAGGTCGCTGGGGCACAAAAGGATCATTGAAAGGACCTCTCTCCTTTTTTTCTATATCAAGATGAGATCCTCCTCCTATTTCTAATATGGTAGGTTTTTATCCTTGTTAGGATGAGATTTTTCTCCTGTTCCTAATAAGATCATCAGAGCACAAAAGTGCTGTTGAAAGTGCCTCTCTCCTTTTTTTTATGTCAGAATGAGGTCCTTCTCCTGTTCCTAACATGGTGGGCATTTATCCTTATTAGGATGAGATTTTTTTTCTATTCCTAACAAGATTGCCGAGGCATAAAAAGATCATTGAAAGGGCCTCTCCATTTTTTTTCATGTCAAGATGAGGTCCTCTTCCTATTCCTGACATGGTGAGCTTTTATCCTTATTAGGATGAGATTTTTCTCCTATTCCTAATAAAATCGTCGGGATACAAAAGGACTATTGAAAGGGTCTCTCTCCTTTTTTCCATATCAAGATGACGTTCTCCTCCTATTCTTGACATGGTGGGCTTTTATCCTTGTTAAAACGAAGTTCTCCTCCTATTTCTAATAAGGTCATCGTAGCACAAAAGGGCCATTGAAAGGGCTTCTTTCCTTTTTTTCATGTCAGGACGATGTCTTCCTCCTATTCTTGACATGGTGGGCTTTTATCCTTGTTAGGATAAGATTTTTATCTATTCCTAATAAGGTCATTGGGGCACAAAAGGGCCTTTGAAAGGGCTTCTTTCCTTTTTTTCTATGTTAGGATGAGTTTTTCCTCTTGTTCTTGATATGGTGGACTTTTACTTTTGTTAGGATGAGGTTCTCCTCATGCTCCTAACAAGATCGTCGAGGTACAAAAGAGCCATTAAAAGGGACTCTCCCATTTTTCTCATGTCAGAATAAGGTCCTCCTGTTCATGACATGATAGGCTTTTATCCTTGTTAGGACGAGGTTCTTCTTCTATTCCTAATAAGATCGTCGGGGCATAAAAGGGCCTCTTCCATTTTTTTCGTGTCAGGACGAGATCCTCATATTTCTAACATGGTGGACTTTTATTTTTGTTAGGACGAGATTCTCCTCCTATTCCTAACAAGATCATCGGGACACAAAAGAATCGTTGAAAGGATCTCTTTCCTTTTTTTTATATCAGAACAAAGTCCTCCTCCTATTCTTGACAAGGTGAACTTCTATCCTTCTTGGGATAAGGTTCTCCTCCTATTCCTAATAAGATTGTTAGGGCATAAAAGGGCAGTTGAAAGGGCCTCTCCCCATCACTTTCTATCTTCAATGATCGAAGGTCTTCTACTTTATTTAGGAATGAAGCTCAATTGGATCACTTCCTATCATTACAAATTTTCACCAAGAACAAGAATTGTTAAAGAAAATTTTATTGAAATGATCATTGATAGTACATCCATAGGTTTTCTGAATTTCAAGATTGTGGGAACGTCGACCCTCTAAGCTCTTTTAGATAATAAGTTTTTGATCGGATAATTTTCATGACCTCATAAGGACCTTTCCAGTTTGAGCAAGCTTTTCTTGGCTTTGGAGCTACAAAACATCTGTTTGTCGAAGCACCAATCTCCCACATTGAATGTTTTGCTCTTGATCTTGAAGTTGTGGTAGCGGGTTATCCTTTGCTTGTAAACTGCCATCTTAATTTGAGCTTTCTCCTGCTTTTCTTTCAATAGATCAAGATTTGTTCTGAGGTCTTGTGAGTTATTTTGTTTATTAAAAGCTTTAACCCGTGTTGAAGGAAGTTCAAGTTTAATTGGGATGACTACCACTATCTCAAGAGCCAATGTGAAAGAGATTTCTCTGGTGGACAATCTTTGGATAGTTCTATAAGCCTAGAGCATATGGTAGAGTTCATCCATCCATATCCCTTTCGCCCTTTCAAGTCTTGCTTTTATCACCTAAAGTAGAGTTCTGTTGGTTACCTCGGCTTCACCATTTGCTTGAGGGTGTGATATAGATATAAAATGGTGGAAAATATTCAAATCTTCATAGAACTCGATAAACTTTGCTTTTACAAACTAGTGCCCATTATCAGTGATTAGCATTCGAGGTAGGCTAAATCTACAAACTATCGACTTTGAAATGAAGTTCTACACCTTGATTTTAGTTATTTTTGCTAGAGGTTTGGCCTCTACCCACTTAGTAAAATAATCCACTACTAATGAAAGAAATTTTTACTATCCAAATGCTATGAAAAAAGCCTAAGTATATCCACCCCCACTATGCAAATGGCCAAGGGGCATTGAAGGGTGTGAGTTGTGAAGCTAGTTATCTCTGAATACTTGCATTTTTCTGACATCGATCATATTTTTTTATATAATTTATGGCATCCCGATGCATGATTGGCCAATAATATTCATGTCAAAGTAACTTGTAAGATAGAGATCTAGCCCCTAGATGATGTCCACATATTTCCTCATGAACTTCTCTCAAAGCATAATCAGCTTCGAAAGGTCAGAGATATTTTAGGAGTGGCAAGGAATACGACCTCTTGTATAACTTATTTTTATACAAAACATAGCGGGAGGCCTGATTTCTTAATTTTCAAGCTTCCTTGGGATCTCTAGGAAAAACTCCATCTTTGGGATATGAAACTAACAGGTCGATCCAACTGGACTCATGGTCAACCTACTTTATTGCTTGCTATAGAACTTCAAAGAAAATCGCTTTTGGCAATTCATTCGAGATCAGAGGAGCCAACTTAGAAAGAAGATTGACTCTAGTATTTTCTGCTCTGGGGATCTGTTAGATATCAAAGCTATTAAAGGCTGAGATCAAGCATCTTATTTTTTTTAAGTACTTCTTCATGCTTTCCTCTCAAGTTTCATAGGTGTTGCTGACCTGGCCCACCACTAATTGAGAATCACTATAAACCTTCAAGTGTCCTACTTCCAGCTCTTTAGCCATCCTCAACCCTAAGATTAGAGCTTCATATTCAGTTCCATTATTAGTGATGAAGAACTCAAAGTGTAGAGCATGCTCAGTAATAATATTTTTTGGATTAATTAAAATTAGTCCTGCACCTACCCCTGAGGCACTGGATGAGCCATCTACAAACAAAGCCCAGAAATCTTCAAGAAGATCAACTTTTTCTTTAGAAGAACTAGGAGTACAAACTTCTTGGTGCTCAGGTTTGACTACATCTGGGATGGTGCACTCTACTACAAAGTCGATCAATATCTAAGCTTTGATGGATGGTCGAGGTTGAAAATTGATATCAAACTCAATTAGCTCAATCATCCATTTTGCTATCCTTTCAGAAGTATCAAGTCAGTGAAGAACTACCTTAATAGGTTGATCAGTCAAAAGTGTAATTGTGTGCCCCTAGAAATAAAGTCAAAGCTTTTAGGCTGCAATCAACAAGGCATAAGTCAGCTTTTCTAGTTTGGTATACCTTATTTTTGCATCTCTCAAAACTTTACTTATATAATAGATCGACTTATGAATTTTAGTTTCTTCTCTGACTAGGATAGCTCCAATGGCCGTCGAGGACACTACCAAATATAAAAATAATCCTTCTCCAGGTGCAGGCTTGGCAAGGAGTGGAGGTGAACTGAGATAGTTCTTCAATTCTTCAAAGACTCGCTGACACTCAGGAGTCTAATTGAAGTTCTTAGGCTACTTAAGTACCTAGAAGAAGGGTATGCAATGCTCCACCGATCTCGAGATGAAGTGATTTAGGGCTACCACTTTGCCTATAAGGTGCTGAACTTCTTTTATTATTTTAGAGACAGTCATTTCTTGGATGGCTCTGATCTTCCATGGATTGCCTCGATACCGCATCCTGATACCATGAATCTTAGACACTTTCTCGAAGTCACTTTGAAAGCGCATTTTATAGGATTCAGCTTTATCTTATACTTTTGGAGGATGCTGAAGGTCTTCTCAAGATTGATGATGTGATTTGATGAAGATCAGCTTTTAATCAGTATGTCATCCACATAAATTTCTATATTATGGCTGATATGCTCCTTGAAGATCTTATTCACCAGCCGCTGATAGGTGGCACTTGTGTTCTTTAGTCCAAATGGCATAACTCTATAACAATAAAAACCATAGTCAATAATAAAAGTAGTTTTTTCCTCATCTTTTGGTGCTGTCCGAATTTGATTGTAGCCAGAGAAGGCATCCATGCAAGTGAGGAGCTCATAGCCCGAAGTTGCATCCATCAGTTGATCAATTATCGACAAAGGATAGCTATCCTTTGGGCAGGCTTTGTTCAAATCTGTAAAGTCTATGTATATCCTCCACTTCTTGTTTACTTTTTTTATGAGGACGACGTTAGCAATCCAATCTGGGTAGGATACTTTCTTGATGAACTTGGCTTTGAGGAGTTTGTCGACCTCATCCGCCATGGCTTTTTGTCACTATGGTGCAAAGCTGCACTTTTTTTGGTTTATTGGTCGATGTTTGAGATCTACAACCAGATGATGTTCCATCATCTCTGCATTAATCCCAGGCATATCCACGAGTACCCAGGTGAAAACATCAAAATTTCTTTGGATGAAAGTGACAAGCTATTTCTTGGCTTCTTCTCCCAAGTTGGAGCTAGTTTGCATAATGTGGTGTTCATGTCCGTCATTTAAAAAAAACTATAACAAGATCTTCGATTGATTCTCCTCGTCCTTCCATCAAATCATCACAGGCATCAAGCCTATCTACTGGATAAGATTCCATCTACTTTTCCTCTTGTAAAGCAATAGTGTAACCGTGCCACATAAGAGCTTGATCTCCTCTGACCTCTCCAATCCTATAATCTATTGGGAACTTTATCTTCAAGTAATAGATTAAGACCACTTTCTGAAGTGCATTCAAACCAAGTCGACCAAAAATGGTGTTGTAAGCTGAGGGAGCTTTCACCACCAAAAATTCCACTTAGGCTTTTGACTACCTTGGGTATCGACCTACCATGATAGATAAGGTTATTATTTCCTCAACTAGCACTGCATCACTGGTGAATCCCACTAGTGGAGAACTTATTGGCCCCATTCTATTGTCAGGTGTGGATATTTTAGAGAATGCATCGTAAAATAAAATATTAGTAGAGCTTTTATTATCAATTAAAATACAGCTTACATCATAGTCAGAAATGTTTAAAGTAACTACAATCGAGTCATTATGCAGAAATTAAATCTCTTGAGCATCTTCTTTACTAAAAACGATGGGTTCTTTAGTCTATTGCTTCTTCACCGGCTCTGTCAATCTGCTTGCCTACCCTCGTCGATGTCTCCCAGCAATGGTATTGATGATTTCGAGCAGAGGCTGATCTCCTGATGGCTCATCTCTCTGAGATGATTCAAGTTATGGTAGGGCTCTTGGCCAATCCTTCCTCCTTTCTGACCAACATCTTAGAAAATGTTCCAGCCGTCCTCATTTAATTAGCTCCTCGATCTCATCTTGGAGCTAGATGCACTCCTCAGTATCATGATCATGGTCATGATGGTAAAGGCAATACTTATTGGGGTTATGCTGGGCTGGGTGAGTTCGCGTTCTTTCAAGCCTTCGTAACTGCTTCTTTATCTCCGTCAGCACTTGGGTCTTAGGAGCATTTAAAGGAAGGTAATTATGAAACCTTCTGGGTGGGGAGCCCCATCATGCCCTTCGGTTCGGGCTCTTTTATCGATGAGCTCGAGATGGAGTTCGAGCTCGTCGGCACTTAGAAAGAGTTTTGGAGCATGATCAAGCTTTCTCAACAATTGCGAGCTTGCTTGATGCACCTACCTACCACTCTCTTGCGACCTCTTCATCTTTCAGATTGAAGGTCTCCTCCACTCAAGCATAGCCTTCAACCTGGGCCAGCATGTCAACAAAGTTCCGAGGATACTTCTTCTCTAGAAAGAAGAGGAGATCATTCCTCTGAAGGTCATCTTTCAATGTGGCCATAGCAATAGATTGGTCTAGATTGTGGATCTCTAAAGTAGCAGCATTAAAATGGTTAACATAAACTCAGATGGACTTTTCTTTTTTTTGCTTGATGTTGACAAGGGAGTCGGAACCTCACCTCTTGTGCCGGTTGCTGATGAAATGAGCCTTGAATTCATGGCTCAAGTGATCAAAAAAAAGATGGTACTTGATTTAAGGTTCGAGTACTAATTTCTCGCTGCTTCTTTTAGAATAGAGGAAAAAGCATGGCAGAGAATGGAATCAGGAGCATCCTAAAGTAGCATCATGGTCCTGAAGGCTTCAAGATGGTCAACTGGATCGGAGCTCCCATCATAATTTTTAAATTGAGGAAGCTTAAAGTTTGATGGGATGGGCTCCTACATGATTTGGGTAGAGAATGGAAGATCAGTGCAGATGTCGTCATTATAGACTGGGATAGCACGGTGAAGTTCCTCAATTTGTTGATTTATTTCTTGGAGCTTTTGATTGAGAGTATCATCTCGATCATGGTTCTCAGGGGGCCACTAGCTGTAGATGGAGAGAGTCTCTCCAAGAGAAGAATTATGATCGAAATAATGGCTCTCTGCTCTTTGCTTCTCCTTCCTAGGGGTTACTGATCTGCTTGCCCAAGTGGACCTTCTTTTTGGTGGGGGTCTCTCCAACTAAGCCAATACTGGAGATTGCTGCATGGCTTGCACCATCTTGGTGAGGCCTCTAACCTACTGCATTAGCAGGTTAAATTGCTCCAAATCCACAATGGCTGCTGGTGGAGAGGGTTGAGGTGTCGGAGATGGGGTCGAAGTAGGTGGATTTGGGTTAGATCTGATGGTGGAGGCAGTATATCATCGAGTTGTAGCCTTCCTTGATGGCATCTCACAGGAACAAGAGGAGATCAGAAGAAACAAAGTTAAGGAATTGAAGATGAAAGAGAGAAGATGAACTCGACTGAGTATTCTTTTAGAGTAAGGGCTTAAGGTCCCTTTCTCTAGTGCCAATACTATTAGTGCAGAAAATGATGCTGATGCCAAAGATTGCTGGAGTTAGAGAAGTTGAGATCGTCAATGAGACTAGCAAGATGAAGTCCTGGCCGAAGTTAGCTCCGGCAGGACCCTTCGACGGTCATGTTAGTTCTCCGCCCAACAAGATTAAAGTACTCAGGAAGAAAATAAGTAGAGTAAGAGTAAAGAGTTTAAGCTTAGAGAAAAGAAGCATATCTGAAGTATTCTTTTATAGATGGAGCACATAACAAATTGATAGTGATAGCCGTAACTGCCTACTAGTGGGCTATTCAACGTAAAGTTTGTTACAGAGGGTTGGCTATTATTTATCATGATTTATAGGTGATTGAGTTCTATTTGTTGGAGTTTAGACAAGGGTTGAAGACTTCTCTGATGACTTTAAGAAGTTTGGCAGCCTTTTAAGTCATCCAAAGATAGACATATTCCAAATGGGGGTTGGAAGTACCAAGATCCATCGTCTGTGGAGTAGTTAACTGGAAGAAGTTTGACTGGAAGGAGACTGACTGAAAGGAGTCCAACTAGAAGGAGACTCGCTAGAAGGGGTTTGACTGGAAGGAGTTTGATTGAAAGAAATCCAATTGGAAGGAGACCGGCTAGAAGGAGTTTGATTGGAAGGAATCCGATTGGAAGGAGACCGGCTAAAGGGAGTTCAACTGGAAGGAGACCAGCTAGAAGGGGTTCGACTGGAAGGAGTTCAACTAAAAGAAATCTGACTAAAAGGAGACCAACTAGAAGAAGTTTGGCTGAAAGGAGTTCGTTATTTATAATAAAGGAATTTGGCTATCCTTAAAATCCATTTCCAATCAGGGTCAGATGGGTTGGGCTTTGATCCTGGTATTCATCCTTAGCCAAAAACAAAGTTAATGAAATAACAATTCTTTTTATTATTCAAGGTCATCTAACCAGGCTTTAATATGCTTTTGACAAGTTTGGCGATCAGAAGTTGTTGCTGAGAAGATCGGTAGATTCTCACAAAGTGAAGGTCGACCACCAAGGACTTCGGCAAGAACTAATTTACCCCCAACAGGTCTGGTAGTGGCATTTCTTGTCCTATATGTAGATGACATTCTCTTAATTGAAAATGGCATTCCGTCAATGCAAGGAAAAGATATGGCTATCATATTAGTTCTCCATGAAAGACATGAAAGAAGCATCCTACATCCTAGAGATAAAGATTTATAGAGATAGTTCTAACAGGATGCTTGGGTTATCCCAGTCCACATACATAGATACTATGTTAAAGAGGTTCAGCATGGAGAATTTCAAGAAGGGCTATCTTTCGATAAGCCATGAAATTTCTCTCTCTAAGAAGAATTGTCCGATAACTCCTGAAGAGAGAGAGCGCATGAGTAGAATCTCATATGCTTTGATAGTAAGATCTATCATGTACATCATGATATGTATGAGATCAGATGCAGCATACTTACTAGGAGTAGTGAGTAGATACCAATCTAATATAGGAGAGAACCACTAGAAGGTGGTGAAAACCATCCTTAAGTATTTAAGAAATATTAAGGATCAATGGCTGATATATGGTGAGTCAGATTTGAAACTTATGGGGTCTATAGACTCCAGCTTCAATTTGATCATGATGACAATAAGAGTGTATTGGGTTATGTTTTCATCCTAAATGGTGGAGTCATTTTCTGGAAGAGTTCCAAGCAGCACATTGTAGTAGACTTAGTATGCAAGGTAGAGTATGTCGCGGCATCGGATACTATGAAGGAAGCATATGGCTGAGGAAGTTTATCACCGAACATGGAGTAGCATCCTTCTTGAATGGTCTGATCCTGCTCTACTACAATAGTACTACAGTAATTACTCAGGTGAAGGAACCAAAGGCACACCAGTTGATGAAGTACATACTATGTCACTATCATCTGATCTGAAAGATCATGGATCGAGGTGATGTTAATCTTTAAAAGATTGATAGAAAGAAGAACCTGATTGAGCCCCTCAATAAAGCCTTGGCAATAAAAGAGTTTGATGACCATAAGTCGAAGATGGATATTAAATACTATACCGAGTGGCTTTAGGATAAGTGGGAGTTGTTGAAAAATATGTTCCAAAGCAAATCATCAACCTGTTAATAGTTGTGCTAACCATGTAAATATAAATAATTTATTATTTAATAAAATATTTATTTTGATATTTTTCATCATAAATCTACATCTTCTAATGAACTCTTTTGTTGTAATGAAGTCCTTAATACTATTTTGATTCGATAAAGAAAGAATTTATCAATTAGTCCTTAAAATTATTTATGACCAAATGATACGTTATTAATCAAGATGACAATATTTATCGAGTATAAATCATTGTGTGCTATATAGGTTGTTTGTCCTCTTAACCAAAGCATGTGGAGATACTGATATGGCATACAAGTGAGATATAGGAATATATTATCACTAAACATGACCAACTCTGGAGTATTCTACTATTGAGAATTGCTCTGATGGGATATAGGTAAAAGTATCCCTTGGACCTAAGATTTGTTGGAAATAGTATCCTAAAGTCAATCATCAACCTATTGACGATTATGCTGATAATTATACTTGTATATGAATTAATAAATAAATAAATAACTTTTGGTACTATTCATCATAAATTTTCATCTTCTAATGAACTCCTGTATTATGGTGAAGTTCTTAGGACTATTTAGAATTGACAAAGAAGAATTTATTGTTTAGTTCTTAAACTAGTTCGCGACTAAATAATACGTTGTTACCTAGGATGACAATGTTTATCGAGTATAGATCGTTGTGTGCCATATGGTGATGGATTTGATGTACAGGGTGGAAGCATGGATTTTAAAGCAAAGACATGAAATCAAATAAACCAAACCCAAACCCTAGGACCATCTTATTAGCAATTAAATCATATAACATGTATTTATAATATAAAAGAAAGTATTAGAACATACCTCTTATCACTAAACCCTAAATTGACCCTGATCGTCAATAGTAGTTCGTCAGGGGTTCCACCAGGTGCCCACGTGTTCATCCTCCAATGTTGATCCACACAGAGACTTGACCAAGACACCAACACCTTTGATTTATATAATTAAAATTCTTATAATAAGAACTTTAATTAAATGGGTAAGACCTTCTTAAGCCTTTATGTCACCTTCCCTGCCTTTTCTTATCTATCTTTCTTTTTCTTTTGTCTTCTTAATTTTCCTTCCTAATCTCTTAGTCTTAAGATGACTTCTTGTCCTTATAATGACAAGATCTAGACAAAAGAAAGGAAGAAAGAAAATTAGACAAAAATAAACTCTTGTAAGAAAGAAAAGATAATGTTCACAACACCGGACTCTAGGTGTGCACCCTTATTTATAAAGTACGTAGGGGTGCCAACAAAAAAAAACTCACACCCTTTCCTCATCAAATTCTCATGCCCCATCAGCCAATCTCATGCATCATCAGTAAAAATGAGATATAGACTTAGTCCAAGAGGTGCCTTAAAACAGAAGGACTCTTCGGACTAATTCTATGTAGTTTTTTTATGAAGAGTCATGATGCTTCATCTTTGGCCCCACCCTTTTCATCCATTAGATCATGAAACAAAGCCATCCAATGGCTCTAAAAAGGGATGCCCGATCAGCAAGAAGGCATGGAGATAAACTTTGAATAGTCAAAGTCCCAAGAGACTTTGACTTAGTCCAAGAGACGTCAAGGAGGAGTAGGCGGCATGAAGTCTTGGACGACAAGGGGTCTTAGGCGACAAAACATCCTAGGCAAAAAATTTAAAAGGAAAAAGAAGTATTTCATCTATAGAAGGACTCTTCTACGCCCTATATCAGATGTCCATACCAATTAAAAAATATTTACACGACACAACATATGAAAAAAGTCAAAAAAAGGTAGGCGCCATCTTACTCCATGCGCCAAAGAGTCCTTTGCGCATGAAAGACTTCCCACGCGCAAGAGAGAGACTCTCTGATGCATGGGATGCAGGTATGTGGCACCCAATCTGAAGCTCAATCAATCTAGGTTAATCCAACTCAAGATCAAATCTTATTTGGCTCAAATCGAATCTTAATTAGCCCAAATCGGAAGCCGATTCAAATCCAATTTGAATCCAGGTGCTAGGGTTTGCTATATGTGCTAGCATATTCATCTTGCAAACATGGTCTAATCTAATTAGACCCTTAATCAATTCTCTTTGTGTGTGATCCATTGGGTTTCACATCTAACCAGCAGTGAGTCAGGGTGTGATTTGACCAAATCTGGTTAGAACTCTACCAAACTGATTTAGGTCAAAACTAGCCAATCCAATTTGACTTAATTTAGAACACTTTCTAATTTAATGATTAAATTAAAATTTTAATTTGATCAAACCCATAAGACATGATTGACGTCTAGCAACGTATCATGACTATCCAAAAGATGTAAAATTTTGATGAAAATACCAAAAATACCCTTCAGTGAAAATTACCATGCAACTAGATCCTTCGATCTTCCTGCATCCTGAATATGACTCTGGGTATGGAAATATGTCAATCTTAATATCATATTCATTTCTCTTTCAATCTTATGATAATGATTCATTTAATGAAACATTAGAAACCATTTTTAATTTTCATCATGGTTTGATCAAAGTCTTCCTGAATCATTATTTATTTAAAGCAGGTAGGATGCTATTTCCTCTTACTAGGAGTGATCGATTCCTTGTTAACCTACTCACAATCTTCATATATATAATCTACCATATCCAGATCATCCCGTACATAACTAAGTCATGAATGAGTATGAACCAAAATATGGATTTATATATATATAAGATTCTATGATAGTTTTAGGTCAAAGGATTACATGCAGAAATTTTACTATGAGAACCATCTATTGACATGTAGATAAGACTCCATTAAATATTCCCAATTTGGATCAATTCAGTGAACTCATTCTCTAATGAGCACCCACATTCTTGTATTAGTATCATACATAAGTTATTGTGAGATCAATCACCCTCTTAATCGAGCATACAAAGAATGTGCTAGTCTTATCGAAAAATATTGATCCCTAACTCAATGTCCTATCGACTAGGAATATTTAAATTAGGGTTTTAAGATTTTAGGTTTCACTAGTATGATCTCGTCATAATCCTAAAACCATAGCCCTAATTTACAGAGTTCATCATTATCCTAAATAAATAATAAGACACTGCATATGATGAAATAAATGCCTTTATTTATTAAAAATATCATTATATGAGTCTGGAAGACAAAGAACATCCCAAAAATAAATTGGCTTGAGGGCATATTCCTTTCAATCTCCCACTTGCACTAAAGCCAATCACCCTTATATTTTAATCCCATACAATCAAGGTGGTGATCAAACAATTGCAATGGTAAAGCCTTAGTGAATGGGTCTGCTATGTTGTTCTTTGTATCCACTCGTTCTATGACCACATCTTGTCTTTCAATAATTTTTCGAGCGAGATGGAAGCATCTCAGAATATGTTTGGATTTATGATGAGATCTTGGTTCCTTTGCTTGAGCTACAGCTCCAGTTTTATCATAGTAAAGTAGTACTGGATTCTCAATTTCAGGAATAACACCTAATTCAGTGATGAACTTCTTCATCCAGGCAGCTTCACTTACAGCTATGTATTCTGCTTCAATGGTTGAGTCAGCTACAGTTGGCTGCTTAGTACTCTTCCAACTCACTGCTCCATCGTTCAGAGTAAAGACATACCCTAAAATGGATTTGCTATCATCTGGGTCTGATTGAAAACTAGAGTCAGAATATGCTTCTAGTTTAAGATCAGAACCACCATATACAAGAAAAATATCTTTAGTCCTTCTTAAGTACTTAAGAATATTTTTCATAGCTTTTCAATGATCCTCTCCTGGATCAGCTTGAAATCTACTTGCAATGCCTAAAGCATAAGCAACATCAGGCCTTGTACATAACATGGCATACATTATTGATCCTACAGTCGAAGCATAAGGAATAGAACACATTCTATTTCTCTCTTCTGGTATCTTTGGAGACATTTTTTTAGAGAGATGTATGCCTTGACTCATGGGTAAATAACCTCTTTTACTCCCATCCATACTGAATCTTTTCAATATTAAGTCAATGTACCTTGATTGGGACAAGCCTAGCATCCTCTTAGATCTATCTCTATAGATCTTTATTCCTAGTATATAGGATGCTTCTCCCTAAATCTTTCATGAAAAACTTATTTGATAGCCATAATTTGACTGATTGTAACATTGGGATATCATTCCCAATGAGGAGTATGTCATCTACATACAGAACCAAGAATACTATTGTTCTCCCACTAGTTTTCTTGTACACACATGGTTCATCCACATTATTGATAAAACCAAACTCTTTTATTGTTTCATCAAAATGGATGTTCCAACTCCTTGATGCTTGCTTTAATCCATAAATGGATCTCTTAAGTTTGCATACCTAATTTGGTCTCTCATTTGACTCAAATCCTTCTAGCTGTGACATATAGACTTCCTCCTCAAGGAAACCATTAAGGAAGGCAGTCTTTACATCCATTTGCCATATTTCATAGTCATGGTATGCTCCTATAGCAAGCATAATTCGAATAGATTTGAGCATGGCAATAGGTAAAAATGTTTCATCATAATCAATCCCCTATTTTTGCCTAAAACCCTTAGCCACCAATCTGGCCTTATAGGTTTCAATTTGACCATCAGCTCTAATCTTTTTCTTAAAAATCCATTTGCATCGAATAAGATTTATATCCTCTAGTGCATCCACCAAAGTCCATACATTGCTGGTGTGCATGGATTCTATTTTGGATTGCATGGCAGCCAGCCATTTGTAAGAGTCCTTACTTTTGACTGCTTCCATATAGATCAAAGGTTCGTCATTCTCAATGACTTAGGCTTCATTGTTCTTAATAATGAACCCATACCTTATAGGTGAATTTCTTACTCTTTTAGACCTATAGATAGGAGTTGTGTTCTGGTTCTTTTATGTGATTATATGGTTGAGAAATTTCTATTTGATTTTTTTGAACTTCACTAAGTTCAATATTTCTACCACTGCCCTTTTCTAGGATAAATTCTTTTTCCATGAAAATGGCATGCCTACTTACAAATACCTTTTGTTCAGTAGGATGGTAGAATAAATATCCTATACTATTTCTAGGATATCCTATAAATAGATATCTTTCTGATCTAATATCAAGTTTATGTCCAAAATTTCTTTTGACATAAGCTAGACAACCCCATATCTTAAGATACTTAAGATTAAGTTTCTTACTTCTCCATATATCATATGGAGTACTAGATACAGATTTAGAAGGTACTCTATTCAACATGTAGATTGCAGTCTCCAAAGCATGACCCCAAAAGAAAATAGATAAATCAGTGAAGCACATCATGGACCGTACCATATCTAATAAAGTATGATTTTTTCTTTTGGCTACACCATTTAATTGCGGTGTATAAGGAGGTGTCCATTCAGAGAGAATTTCTTTAAATTTAAGATAGTCAAGAAACTCACTAGATAAGTATTCTCCTCCTCGATCAGATCGAAGAATTTTTATACATTATCCAGTTTATTTTTCGACCATACTTTGATACTCTTTAAATTTATCAAAGGCTTTTGATTTATGTTTCATAAAATACACATATCCAAACCTAGATAAATCATTAGTGAATGTAATAAAATAAGAGTATCCTCCTCTAACTTGAGTTGTCATAGGACCACATACATCCATATGTACAAGTCCTAATAACTCATTTATCCTTTCTCTTTGTCCACTAAATGGAATCTTGGTCATTTTACCCATGAGGCATGATTCACAAGTTCCTAATGATTCATAATCAAAAGGATCAAAGAACTTTTCTTTGTATAACTTGTTAATCCTAGCCTCACTAATATGATCTAATCGATAATGCTAGAGTAAAGTATTATTTATGTCATCTCTCTTATGTTTTCCATTTTCATCAATATGAAATATATTATTATCCAAATGTAGAGTCAACAAATCATTGTTAAATATGCCAAAACAAATAATTTCATTAGAATATTTAATCGAGCAACCTTCGCTCGTTACATTAAGACTATAACCTTCTTTTAATAACAAGGGTATAGATATAATATTTCTAATGATCTTAGGCATATAATAATAATTTGTAAGCTCTAAGATCTTCCCATAAGGTAACTTCAATATATTTGTCCCTACAGCTTCTGTCTGGATAGATTCTCCTCCAGCGCCATAAAGCTTGAAGTCACCTTTCTTCAAACTCTTAATTTTTTACAGCTCCTGCAAAGATTTGCAGATATGAAAACCATAGCCAGTATCTAATACCCAAAAATTTGAAATAAAAAAATTTAATGATAATATAGTATGTATCTCATACATACCTTTTGGTGCATTATTTGCACCAGACTTCACGGTTGCAAGGTAAGCCTTGCAATTCCTCTTCCAATGACCTGCTTTACCGCAGTAAAAATAGGTCATTTATCTGTAGACCTTCTTCCTCTTTTTCTTCTTATTTATATCACTTTTAGAATTCAACCTTCTCTTTGAACCCTTTTTTCCTGCCTTCTTCTTGGAGATCCCTTCCACAAGAAGAAGAGGAGCCTTATCTTTCTTGATATGGCTTTCTACTGTCTTGAGCATATTTAATAGCTTAGGCAATGAAGAATTCAGTTTGTTCATGTGATAGTTCACGACAAACTGAGAAAATGATTCTAAAAGTGATTGCAGGATCAAATCCTGACTTAACTCTCCATCCATTATAAAACCTAATTGACTTAATCAAGTGATTAGATCAATTACCATCAAAACATGATTTTGTATGGATGTTCCTTCTGTCATTCTTGTATGAAATAATTCTTAGATATCTCATATCTAGCAGTCCTACTATGCTCTCCATAAAGCTCTTTTAGATTGAGCAATATGGATTGAGTGTCCATGCTATCATGCTGCCTCTATAATTCATTATTCATAAAGGCAAGTATGATGCATTTGATAGTAAGAGAATCATTTTGCCACATCTTGTATGTGGACTTATCTTCATCTGTGGCATCATTTCCTAATGGCTTAGGATCAGGGGTGTCAAGAATATAGGAGAGTTTTTCTTGACTGAGTACTATTTTAAGATTTCTCAACTAGTCAACATAATTTTGACCAGTCAATTTATTTGAATCCAAAATTAAACATAATGAAAGTGAAGAAGCCATTTAATCTACATAATAAAGAACAATACATAAGCAAATAATTCATGATGACAAACATAATTAAATTAGAATTTTAATTTAATTATGTCTTCTACTAAAAGTCATAACCCTCTTATTGATTTTCTTAGTGAGAATAAGATCCTAATTCCTTATAAAAAGTCTTATGGTTGCACAACAAACTTGTTATAAGTTCAAAGGTAGGAAACTCTTTCCAATTGCATTTTATGCAATTCTCAAAAAACTTTTGCCTCTAAAACATTAATAGCCTTATGTTAACACAACAAACTTTAATATTTTAGTTTAAGTAGAACCCTTCATTTCTATATAGTCAAAAATGAAATATAACTACTTTTGTGGTTACACAACAAAGTAGTATATTCAAAATGCTGTAAGCATCTCAATGTACTAGATTAATATTACATCTTTCCCCATGATAGATCTTATGGTTACACAACAGAACTAATATGGTTCTGGATATAATAAGAAAATAGTATGAAGAAAGGCCTTAATGTAGTGAATATAATATTAAGCATTTCAATCTAGAATTAAATTAATCAAATCGGCCAGGTAAATGAGAGAGAAATGGGAGTCCCCTCGTTGCTTTCCTTAGACATCAATAAATTTGGCCAGGTCAGACAACGAAACCAATTAGAAAATCATGTTCTTTTTACCAATCATGAACCAATTTTTCTAGGCACCGATAGATCAATTAGACATCCTGACTGATTCAGCTATAGATTAATTGCACTACAACTTAATATAATTTTTCATAGAGAGATTTAAAAGGTCTCGATGTACATACTGATTTAAATCAAACTTAATGCCTAATAGCATTAATTATGATAAAATTCATGTATAGTTATTCTAGGACAACCATCATTACATAGTGAATACTTTCCACTATATCCGGGCAACCTTTACAAAATAATATATACAACATAATCTCATTATGATAAGTAAAAGAATATGATCTCATCATATAAATAAAAATATGCTAAAAATATTAGATCATATTTTTTATTTATGCCATTATACTATAAGCAAAACATTATATGATTTAACCTAATAAGACTTGCTCTGATACCACAGATGGATTTGATGTACATGATGGAAGCACGAATTTCAAAGCAAAAATATGAAATCAAATAAATCAAACCCAAACCCTAGGACCATCTTATTAGAAATTAAATCATATAACATGTATTTATAATATAAAAGAAAGTATTAGAACATACCTCTTATCACTAAACCCTAAATTGACCCTGATCGTCAATAGTAGTTCGTCAGGGGTTCCACCAGGTGCCCACGTGTTCATCCTCCAATGTTGATCCACACAGAGACTTGACCAAGACACCAACACCTTTGATTTATATAATTAAATTTTTTATAATAAGAACTTTAATTAAATGGGCAAGACCTTCTTAAGCCTTTATGTCACCTTCCCTGCCTTTTCTTATCTATCTTTCTTTTTCTTTTGTCTTCTTAATTTTCCTTCCTAATCTCTTAGTCTTAAGATGACTTCTTGTTCTTATAATGACAAGATCTAGACAAAAGAAAGGAAGAAAGAAAATTAGACAAAAAGAAACTCTTGTAAGAAAGAAAAGATAATGTTCACAACACTGGACTCTAGGTGTGCACCCCTATTTATAAAGTACGTAGGGGTGCCAACAAAAAAAACTCACACCCTTTCCTTATCAAATTCTCATGCTCCATCAGCCAATCTCATGCCTCATCAATAAAAATGAGATATAGACTTAGTCCAAGAGGTGCCTTAAAATAGAAGGACTCTTCGGACTAATTCTACGTAGTTTTTCTATGAAGAGTCGCGATGCTTAATCTTTGGCGCCACCCTTTTCATCCACTAGATCATGAAACAAAGCCATCCAATGGCTTTAAAAAGGGATGCCCAATCAGCAAGAAGGCATGCAGATAAACTTTGAATAGTCAAAGTCCCAAGAGACTTTGACTTAGTCCAAGAGACGTCAAGGAGGAGTTAGGGGCATGGAGTCTTGGGCGGCAAGGGATCTTAGGCGACAAAACATCCTAGGCAAAAAATTTAAAAGGAAAAACAAGTATTTCATCTACAGAAGGACTCTTCTATGCCCCATATCAGATGTCCATGCCAATTAAAAAATATTTATGCGACATAACATATGGGAAAAGTCAAAAGAAGGTAGGCGCCATCTTATTCCATGCGCCAAAGAGTCCTTTGCGCATAAAAGACTTTCCACGCGCAAGAGATAGACTCTCTGGCATGTGGGATGTAGGTATGTGGCACCCAATCTGAAGCCCAATAAATCTAGGTTAATCCAACTCAAGACCAAATCCTATTTGGCTCAAATCAGATCTTAATTAGCCAAATCGGAAGTCGATTCGAATCCAATTCGAATCCAGGTGCTAGGGTTTGCTACATGTGCTAGCTTATTCATCTTGCAAACATGGTCTAATCTAATTAGACCCTTAATCAATTCTCTTTGTGTGTGACCCATTGGGTTCCACATCTAACCAGCAGTGAGTCATGATGTGATTTGACCTAATCTAGTTAGAACTCAACCAAACCGATTTAGGTCAAAACTAGCCAACCCAATTTGACTTAATTTAGAACACTTTCTAATTTAATGATCAAATTAAAATTTTAATTTGATCAAACCCACAAGACATGATTGACGTCTAGCAATGTATCATGACTATCCAAAAGATGTGAAATTTTGATGGAAATATCAAAAATATCCTTCAGTGAAAATTATCATGCAACTAGATCCTTCGATCTTCCTGCATCCTGAATATGACTCTAGGTATGGAAATATGTCAATTCCAACATTATATTCATTTCTCTTTCAATCTTATGATAATGATTCATTTAATAAAATGTTAGAAACCATTTCTAATTTTCATCATGCTTTGATCAAAGTCTTCCTGAATCATTATTTGTTTGAAGCAGGTAGGATGCTATTTCCTCTTACCAGGAGTGATCGATTTCTTGTTAACCTACTCACAATCTTCATATATATAATCTACCATATCCAGATCATCCTGTACATAACTAAGTCATGAATGAGTATGAACCAAAATATAGATTTATATATATATATGATTCTATGGTAGTTTCAGGTCAAAGGATTACATGCACAAATTCCACACCATCTATTGACATGTAGATAAGACTCCATTAGATATTCTCAATTTGGATTAATTCAGTGAACTTATTCTCTAATGAGCATCCATATTCTTGTATTAGTGTCATACACAAGTTATTGTGAGATCAATCACCCTCTTAATCGAGCATACAAAGAATGTTCTAGTCTTACCAAAAAACATTGATCCCTAACTCAATGTCCCATCGACTAGGAATATTCAAATTAAAATTTTAAGATTTTAGGTCTCACTAGTACGATCTCATCATAATTCTAAAATCATAGCCCTAATTTATAGAGTTTATCATAATCTTAAATAAATAATAAGACACTGCATATGATGAAATAAATGCCTTTATTTATTAAAAATATCATTACATGAGTCTGAAAGATAAAGAACATCCCAAAAATAAATTAGCTTAAGGGCATATTCCTTTCATATGGATTGATTGTCCTCTTAACCAAGGAGTGTGGAGATACCAGTATGGCATGCAGGTGAGATATAGGGGTACATCTGCACTGAATATGACCAACTTTGGAGCCTTTCTACTATCAAGATTTGTTTTGATGGGATATAGGGATAGGTATCCCTTAGACTTGAGATCACTATAGTGCCTTGCAAGCAACTCACTATACTTAGGTATCGATCTACCTAAATTTTTAATTCAGTGACGAAAGGCTACTGGGTGCAGTCAAGTACTTGTGAAGTTGGTGTATGAGTCAAGATGAAATTAATCCCTCCAAGTGTTGGAGCTAGTGCATCACTATATTTTAATTAGCAAAATCTCAGTCGGGGTGGTCCATTCAATGGACACTAAATTTTGAAATAAAATATGAATGATTTTTAGGTTTGATAGTTAAACCTTAAATCATCCTTTAAGCATTGAGGTTAAAAGGATGAATTATGTGGTAACCATATTCATGTAGGTTCTGAGTATCGCAATTACACCTATTTGACCTATCCGAATGTTAGGTACCATTACTAGATGGTCACTTTAATTAGTCCAGAAATTGATTCCTATGCTATCGACTTAGGTTCAAAGCTACAGGGTCACACACATTAGAGATTCCTACCTGATCTAATGGCTGATGAAGAGTCCCATTGGACTGGGACTCTATGGTCAAGAGTCCTACTGAACTGAAACTCTTCGATCAAGAGTCCTACTGGACTGAGACTCTATGGTCAAAAATTTTACTAGACTGAAACTCTTTGATTGAGAGTCTTACTACATTAGGACTCTGAGTCCTAGTTGTCTGAGACTCTATGATCAGGAGTTCCACTAGACTGGGACTTTATGATTTGGAGTTTCACTGAACTGGAACTCTTTGATCAAGAGTCCTACTGCACTAGAACTCTGAGTCCTCCTTATTTGGGACTTTATGATCAAGATTTTTACTAGTATAAGACTTTATGATCATGAGTTTTACTTGTTTGGGACATCGATATCAAGAGTCCCACTGGTTTGGGACTCTTCGATCAAGAGTTTTATTTTGATGGGACTCTAATATTCAAACACCTGCTAGATTTAGACTCTATATTTATGAGAGGTTCAATTAGTAATTTGATCAATGATTAACTCGATTTGATTTAATAATAATTTTTGAATCAAATTCAATTAAATTGGATTCAGTTGGGTTTGACCCGATTAGGTTATAAGATGACCTAATCGCCGAGGAGGTTTGATCCCTGCTTTGATCAGAGGTTGGGCTTAATCAACTTTTGATTTGATTAGGATTTAATTGAACCTAATTAAGTCTAAAAGGATTGGGTTTAATCTAGTCTAATTGTGTCTAACCAAATTGGTTTGGGTTGATCTAATTGGATAAGATTAGTTTAAGACTAGTTTGACCTAGTCTTCCCATGCGCCACCTCACCATTCCTTATGCCACTTCCTTTCCCAATAAGAAAATATTTCTCATAATATTTCCCTATGAATAAGAGAGTGTGCCATCTTATTTCCCACATCCTAGATGGATAAGGATAGGTTGGCTGCCATTCAAATTCAAATGGAGTTCGAATTTGAATGAATAAACCCACCTTATCTTATCTTATCTCCCACACACCACTTGGTTTTGTGCTCAAATAAATTATGGAATTTTTTTGGGATGTGCAACACCTAAAAAGAAGCCTTTTTTGTTCATGAGCCCTCCCCTCTATGTGAAAAAAATCAGAAAAAAGAAATCAAAGAGAAGAAAATCTAGAGGAAAAATTAGGTGCAAGGTATTTGGTGAAAGTGTTGTCCTAGAATTTTGATCTAGGGTTTGAGTGCATTTTTGTGAGATCTGAGTGTCAGATCTTCACGAATTTTTTTGGAGAGCCTACTCAACCTCTCTTCTATCTCTTCTATTGATCTGGAGTATCCAAAGAATCAATGGATGAAGATGAAGGAGTTTGATCAGCATCAACCGTCAAAAGAATCCATCATTAAGCTAGCACTCGGGAGGAGCCAATCAACATCAGGGCCTCATGTGGACTATTCGTGGAAGCCAGACATGCTGTGTGGCTACGTCATGATGATCAAATCTCTCTAGTGGTGATTCCATTATGGAGATCGACTATCCATGCAAAGATAATATGTTTTGAACACGTAGATCAGTAAAATAGTTTTACTACGTTGTTGTTTATTTTTGTTTTCAAATTTTATTGCATGTATGTCACATTAGATCCTAATATTGTAGGATTTATAAATTTGATCTATGGATCTTAAAAATTAATTAGATTAATTTTTAATTTTACTATATTTAATTTTTAAAAAAGTTTCGAAAGTAGAGCTAGAAACCCTGCATGCTTTCCAGCAATAGTATCAGAGCATCCAGGTTATTTAATGTGATGTATATGCATGCTTAGATTATTTTTTAGATTAGATATAAATAATAATCTAATTTTTAAATATAAAAATAAAATCATGATCGCATGGATTGTAGGTTGCCCTGCCATTAGATTTATCCCTTATAATGTACAGGTTGTCTTCGTACGTGCTGATCTAAAAATTGATTAAAAAATTTTAGATCTGATCTAATAATTTTTATGATATATTTGTATAATTTTAATATAATTTTTAATCATGAATAAATATTCAGATTAGATCTAAAATAATTTATGATTTTTATGTATTGTATATAGTTATAGATTAAAACCTATAATTAGTGCTATTTGTAAAATGAGCCATTCTATTTTCAAAATGACTCATCCCATTTGGTGAATAGTACTAGATTATGAAAGAATCTTTCAAAATTTTGAAAAATATTTTTGAAATGCCGAACTTCAACCCTCAGTCCAAAAACTTAATTAAAAATTAAGTATGATGAATTAGGATCTAGAGTTATGAATTAAAGATCCTAAGTCATTGATCATAAAATTTGGGTTATTAGGTTAGATGAATTAGGTCCATTAACTAGGTTAGACCTAAGGTTAGTTAAAGAATAGACTAAATTAGAGTAATTGATCAAGTTTAACCAAATATTTAATTAGATTAGGTCAAGAACACTAGATTCAACTTCAATAATTATAGGTGGACGAGTCCTTGTCTTTAACAGAGACTAAGATGGGCTTGATTCATGGCTACGTAGTTGAGCCTAAAATAACTAAGTTAATTAGATTGAACCTAATTAATCGGTTGGTATCTAGGATAAGTTTGGCAATCAAGACTAGTAGTTTTTAATTGGGAGCTACTCGCACTGATTCGATCTTTGATGAGTTAATGCAATATCTCTTCCACTGATCTCACTTACATGGCTGACATGGTCAATTAGGATTTGATTAGATCACTTGGTGATTCAGATTGACCCATGTCACTAGAAATTAGTTTGACTAATTTCAATCAGTAAGACTGAATTAGGTGCCCATAGATCTAACTTGATCCTAGTCCTAACCTATTGACATGATGAAGTCAGTGGGAGGATTTGACTTGTTGAAGTCAGTAGGAGAAAATTGGTCCATATCCTTTCTATCCATAAATCACATGTAACCTAGATTCTTTAAATTATTAGGTCCTTAAAAATGACTAAGTTATGGAGATAACTGAGTCATAGCCTCCTATTAAGGTGGATAGAAATGGATCCAATTTTCTAAATGGACGTTGAAGGTGCCTTACACCTGGTATTCATCTAGATATTAGAATTACTATCCATCATATGATGATTAGGTCTTACTATCTTAATGGTGATCAGGTTGGCCAACACTTTCCTCGGGCCTGATCATCATTGATTTAATGCATCGAACTCAATCATATTAATGGTTGGAACTAATCAAATCGTTTCAATGAAGGCCGTAGCCTACTGAATTGACTTTTAGAGCAAAACCAACATACTAAAAATTATTTGAAAAAATAATTGGTTGTGAACCTACCTGTAGATGCATACGAATTGGCCAAAGCTTTCCTCAGGCCCGTCTGTAGTCTATGTGAATTTCAAAACCCACTAAGGAGTTAGTATAATTTCTTAAATTGGAGGTAGAGGCTACCAATTCATAAAAATAGTGGAAAGACCTTTAGACTAAAGTCTAAGTTTTTAGAATTAATTTATTCAAGTACTAATATGGTATCGTAATTTTCTTTCAGTTGAATAGAATGGCTAGTGTAAGTCCGCTCCGTTCACTATTAGATAGTGACAAGCTTTTAGGACCCAATTACGAGCAGTCTAGTATTGATCCTAATCGAACAGACATAAAGAAAAATTATTCTCTAGAGCCGGATAGGCTAAACAGGTAAAATCAGCAAGTAGTTACTAATCAAAGCTGTTATATGATAACATCTTGTAATTTCTTCTTTTGTGATATATTTATCTGGGTATTAGATATCGGGAGTCCAATTCACATATGCAATTCATTGCATAGACTTCAAATTGGTAGAAAGTTTGAGAATGGTGATAGATTCCTGAATGTTGGGGATAGAAGTAAAGTTCCAGTTCTAGCATTAGAAACTCTTGAGCTTATTTTCAAAAATAATAATATTATTTTAAATGACTATCACTATTGTCCGTCTTTTATGATGAACATAATATCTATTGGGCTTTTGGCCTAGCATAGTTATTATTTATCAATAAAAAAATTATTATGATATCATTATGAATGATGTTATAGTAATGTGAGATAATTAAGAAATAATATTTATATATTATCACAGCCTATTAGTGTAATGTACATGTCTAATAAACATCCAAAACTAGATGTTATCACTGATGCCAATCTTTGGCACTGTCGACTCGATCATATAAACAAGAATAGGATAAATAAGTTAGTCGAGGAGAATATCCTTGACATCGATGATTGTGAATCATTGACTACCTATGAGTCCTATCTTCTTGGTAAGATGACCAAATCATCTTTTACTAAAAAGGATGAACGAGCCATTGATCTTCAAGGTCTAGTACATAGTGACGTATGTGGACCTATGAACACATGTGCTAGAAGTGGGTTCTACTACTTCATCATATTTATTGACGATCTATCTAGGTATGGGTACGTCTATCTTATGAACAGTAAAATTGATTCGTTTGAAATGTTCAAACGATATCATAATGAGGTAGAAAAGCAACTTGGAAAGAGTATTAAAATCTTTTGATCTGACTGAGGAGGTGAATACCTTTCCAACAAGTTTTTGATATATCTAAGAGAGAATGAGATTCTCTCATAATGGACCCTTCTTGGAACACCACAGCATAATGGTGTGCCTAAAAGGAGGAATCGAATTCTATTGGATATGGTTTGGTCTATGATGGGGTTTGTGAGTCTACCTATTTCTTTTTATGGGTTTGCACTCAAGACTACTTATTTTGTTTTGAATAATGTTCCAAGCAACTCTATTGCAAAGATTCTATATAAGATATGGACTAGGCATAAACCGACACTCTCTCACTTTAAGGTTTGGGGATGTCTAGCTTATATCAAATATTTATAGTCAAAAAAGCTTAAATCGAGGTTCGATAATGCTTGTTCATAAGATACCCCAAGAAAACTAGGGGTTATTACTTCTATCTGGTTGAAGAACAAAAGGTGTTCGTCAGTAATAGGATGGTCTTTTTGGAAAAGAAGTTTCTTAGGAAAGGAATTGCTGCCTCTAATGTTGAACTTAGTGAAGTTCAATAGATGAAAGAACCAATACATTCTAGTGAACCTACAAAATTGGATTTGATAAGATCAAATGCAAAGCCCGTTGAAGAGGCACCTTTAGGGAGATCTGGTAGAGTACCATATCAATCAGATAGATACTACTATTTCTTGATCCGAGATGGTGATCCTATCAAACTCGATGAGAACAATGAGGTTCCGATCACCTACATAGTTGGATGCCATGTAGAGATCCGACTCCTACAAGTGGCTGGAAGCCATGAAGTCCAAAATAGAGTCCATGAAGGTCAATAGTGTATGGACACTGGTTGATCTACCTGAAGGGGTAAAATCCATTGGGTATAAGTAAATTTTCAAAAGAAAAAAGGATGCAGATGGAAAGATGGAGACCTATAAAGTCCATCTAGTTGTCAAGAGATATCTTAGCGTTATGGTATTGACTACGATGAGATATTTTTTCCAGTGGCAATGCTCAAGTTCATCCGAATTATGCTTACGATAGCAGTATATCTAGACTATGAGATCTGTTAAATGGATGTGAAGATAGCTTTTCTAAATGGAGAGCTGGACGAAGAGGTGTATATGATACAGCCTGAGGGATTCACATCCACAAATAAGTCTAAGGTATGCAAGCTTCAGAGATTCATCTATGGATTGAAGGAGACATCTTGAAGTTGGAACATGCATTTTGATAAGATGATCAGAATGTTTGGCTTCATTAAGAATGGAGAGGAACCCTGTGTGTTCGAATAGGCTAATGGTTCTATACTTATATTTCTTATACTATAGTGGATGAAATTCTCTTAATTGAGAATGACATCTCTGCATTACAGGGAATAAAGGTTTGGCTATCATTGCAATTTTCCATGAAGGACTTGGGAGAAGCTTCCTACATCCTAGGGATGAAGATCTATAGAGATAGATCTAAAAGATTGCTTAGATTGTCCCAATCCACTACACTGACACTATGCTGAAAAGGTTCAACATGGAGAATTCCAAAAAAGGCTATCTACCGATAGGCCATAAAATTTCTTTCTCAAAGAGGGATTGTCTGACAACACCTTAAGAGAGAGAGCGTATGAGTATAATTCCATATACTTCGATAGTAGATTCTATTATGGATGCGATGACATATACGAGATTAGATGTGGCATACTCACTATGGATAGTGAGTAGATATCAATCTGATCTAGGAGAGAACCACTAGAAGGTTGTTAAAACCATCCTGAAGTATTTAAGAAATACCAAGGATTAGTGGCTTATTTATGGTGAGTCAGACTTGAGACTTGTGGGATTTACAAACTCCAATTTTTAGTATAATCATGATGATAGCAAGAGTATGTCGGGTATGTGTTTACCCTTAATGATAGAGCTGTCTACTAGAAGAGTTTCAAGTAGCACACTATGGTCGATTCAGTTTGCGAAGCGAAGTATGTCATTGCATCATATGCTATCAAAGAAGTAGTGTGGCTGAGAAAGTTCATCATCGAGCTTGGAGTAGTATCTTCCCTTGATGGTCTAGTTCTACTCTACTATAACAGCTTTGAAGCCATTACTCAGATGAAGGAATCGAAGGCACACCAATGGAAGAAGCATATTCTACGCCGCTACCATCTTATTTGAAAGATCGTGGATTGAGATGATGTCGACCTTCAAAAGATCGATAGAAAGGAGAACCTGGCTGACCCATTCACTAAAGCCATTATGGTAAAGGAGTTTGATGACTTTAAATCAAAGATGGATATTAGATACTGCACCGATTGGCTTTAGTCCATGTAGAAGATTGTTAGGAATTATGTTCCAAAGTCAATCATCAGTCTATTGATGGTTGTGCTAATTATTATACTTATATATAAATTAATAAATAAATAAAAATTATTTTTGCATTATTCATCTCAAATTTTCATCTTCTAATCAACTCCTGTGTTATGGTGAAGTCCTTAAGACTATTTAGAATCGACAAAAAGGATTTGTCATTTAGTTCTTAAACTATTTTGCGATCAAATGATATATTATTACTAAGGACGATAATGTTTATCGAGTATAGATCATTGTGTACCATATGAATTGGTTGTTCTCTTAACCAAGAAGTATGGAGACACTAGTTTGTCATACAAATGAGATGTAGGGGTATATCTGCACTGAATGTGATCGACTCCAGAGCTTTTCTTTGCTTAGATGGGATATGGGTGTAAGTATCCTTTAGACCTGAAATCACCATGGTAACTTGCAAGCAATTCACTGTACTTAGGTACTAGACAATCTAAATTTCTAATTCAATGATGAAAGGCTATTGGATGCAGTCAAGTACTTATGAAGTCGGTGTGTAAGTCAATATAGAATTGACCCCCCCAAGTGTTGGAACAAGTGCATCACTATATCTCAATTTAGTAAAATCTCGATCGAGATGGTCCATTCAATAGATACTGAATTTTGAAATTTAATGTGAATAATTTTTAGGATTGGCAGTTAAATCCTAGATCATCCTTTGAGTATTGAGGTCAAAGGAATAAATTATGTGGTAACTATATTCACGTAGGTTCTGAGTGTTGTGATTGCGACTATTCGACCTATCTGAATATTAGGTACCATTGCTAGATGGTCACTTCGATTAGTATAAAAATTGATTTCTATGCTACTGGCTTAGGCCTGAACCAATAGGGTCACATATATTAGAGGTTTCTATCTAATCTAATGGCTGATAAAGAGTCCCACTAGACTAAAACTCTATGGTCAAGAGTCCCACTAGACTGAAACTCTTCGATCGAGAGTCATACTATACTGAAACTCTCTAATCAAAAGTTTCACTGGATTGGGACTCTTTGACAGAGAGTCTTACTGCATTAGAACTCTGAGTCTTGGTTGTTTGGGACTCTATGATCAGGAGTCCCACTAGATTAGGACTCTATGATCTGGAGTCCCACTAGACTGGGACTTTTTGATCAAAAGTTCTACTATACTGAAACTCTGAGTCCTACTTGTTCAAAATCTATGATCAAGAGTCCTACTAGTCTAAGATTCTATGATCATGAGTTCTACTTATTTGGAACACTGGGATCAAGAGTCCCACTGGTTTGGGACTCTTTGATCAAGAGTTTTATTTTGATGGGTATTTATTGACTGAACACCCACGAAATTTGGACTCAATATTTATGAGAGTTTTAATTAGTGATTTGATCACTGATTAATTCAATTTGATTGAGTAATGATTTTTGGACCAAATCCAATTGAATTGGATTCAATTGGGTTTGACCCGATTAGGTTATAAGATGACCAAATCACCGAGGAGGTTTGATCCCTGATTTGATCAGAGGTTGGACTTAATCAATTCCTAATTTGATTAAAATTTAATTAAACTTAATTAAGCCTAAAAGGGTTGGATTTAATTTGGTCTAATTGGGCCTAACCAAATTGGTTTGGCTTGGTCTAATTGGATAAGATTAGTTTGAGACTAGTTTGACCTAGTCTTTCCACACACCACCTCACCATTCCTCGCGCCACTTCCTTTCCCAATGAGAAAATGTTTCTTGTAATATTTCCCTATGCATAAGAGAGTGTGCCATCTGATTTTCCATATCCTAGATGGATAAGGATAGGTTGGTTGCCATTCAAATTCAAATGCAGTTTGAATTTGAATGAACATTTGAATTTGAATGAATAAACCCACTTTATCCTATCTTATCTCCCACACACCACTTGGTTTTGCACTAAAATAAATTATGGAACTTCTTGGGATGTGCAACATCTGAAAGGAAGCCTATTTTCTTCATGAGCCTCCCCTCTATGTGAGAGAAATTAGAAAAAAAATCAAAAAAAAGAAAAACCAAAGGAAAAATCAAGTGTAAGGTATTTGGTGAAAGTGCTGCCCTAGAATTCTAATCTAGGTTTTGAGTGCATTTTCGTGAGATCTAAGTGTCAGATCTTCACGAAATCTTTTGGAGAGCCTCCTAAACCTCTCTTCTACCTTTAGCATTGATCTGAAACATCCAAAGAATTAGTGGAGGAAGATTGAAGTAGTTCGATGAGCATCAGCCATCAAAAGGATCCATCATCAAGCTAGCACTCGAGAGGAGTCGATCCGGACCAGGGCCTTGTGTGGACTATCCATGAAGGCCTGACATGCTGTGTAGCTATGTGTTGATATTCAAATCTCTCTGGTGGTGATTTAGTAGCAGAGATCAACTACCCATGCAAAGATAATGTGTTCTGAACATGTAGATTAGTAAAATAGTTTTGCTACGCTGCTATTTAATTTTGATTTCAAATTTTATTGCATGTATGTCACATTAGATCCTGGTATTATAGAATTTATAAATCTAATCTATGGCTCTTAAAAATTAATTAAATTAATTTTTAATTTTATTATATTTAATTCTTAAAAAAATTTTGAAAGTAGAGCTAGAAATCCTACATGCTTCCCAGCAAGATTGCCATGGTGGCTTACATGCAACTCACTATGCTTTGGTGCTAGACTATCTGAATTTTTAATTCAATGATGGAAGATTTCTAGGCATAGTTAAGTACTTGTGAAGTTGGTGATTGATCAAGATAGGATTGACCACTCTAAGAGTTTGGAGACTGATAAGAATGCGATGTTGTCTTTAAGACACCGTGTTTATCAGTTTAATCCAACTTCTTAAAATAATTAAAAATACATAGATAGCAGTGAGTCGGGTCCAATCCATAGGGAAGGTAGTATTTTTAGATTTAAAATTTTTAATTTTTAAAAATTAAAAGAAAAGAAAAGAGTTTTAAAATCAAAAGTGAAGTCAGAAAATAAAAAGTGAAAAATAAAAGATGCAGAAATTTAAACTTGGTACTAAGATCTACTAGTTAGATTTTAGCATCTACTAACAATAAAATAAAAAGTAATAATTAAAGTGTAAAAATTAAATTGCAATAAGAATAAAAAGCATGAAATTAAAAATTATAAAAATAAATATTATATTAATTAAAAAGTTTATAATTTAAATATATATAAAAAATTAAAATAGGTTGATCTCTAATCTTGGATCGACATTGACAGAAAGATGGTGTAGAAGCCCAACTCTTCTTCTCGGCACCCATTGCTTTGAAGCAGCCTCTATTCCAAAGCCTGGCTCTATCCTATACTAAAGCTTCACCTGGATTGAAGATTTTAAATTTTGGAGGCTTGGGGTCTTATTTATAGGTGTTGGAAGGCTAGAGAGTTTTTCTATAGACAATATGGGACTAAGGAGGTCTTTGATGGTCAAAATATGAAGAAATATGAGTGAAAATTGGATTACAAGAGTCTTGAATGAATTCTGTTGAAGTCTAGTGAAATCTAGTCATTCAATAGAAATCCGACGAATCAAAAATCATCAAAATCGGATATGTATTGAACCAGATCAGGTCGAATTAAATTTTGGCCGTTGACCGCATGTTGATGGAGAAAATCTGGTCGCTGATCGTGTGACGGGAGTCCTGATCACCATCAGGAGCATTCTAGACCATCAGATCATCCCCTGGATCGAGTGTTGTCATTGGATGGTGATCTGTGTGAAGCTGATTTTGAATCAAATTCGATTTTAAACCTCCACCATTCGATCTTGACCGTAAGCCACTACAGCTGTCCAATCGTGCAATTACTGTTCACATGGACCGCGTAGACCGACTGCACTATACTCCACAACAAATTAGTGCCTCTTTTTATTGAGTGAAAAGTCCAAAATGCACTGTGAGCCATGATAGATTTTCTGCGAATCCTTTAAGGATCTAGGTCCACTACGTGTCGCTCCATGATTCATCGATTTCTGCTGAGCTGGCGATCCACATCTGGATCGTGGATCAGTTGACGACTTCTATGGCTGAGTCGGCTTGGCTCAGCATGTTTGGATGCACTGACTGATACGACGTGGTGGCTTGAGCCAGCTGAGCCGTATATTATTTTTTATTTAATTTTTATTTATTTTATTTTTTTAGAAATTCATATCTTCTTCATTTTAGCTTTGTTTTGTGCAAAATTTATTTTGTTGTGATCAAAATAATAAGCTCTTTCCATTGATTATAAAATTTTACTTTTTAATTTTTATTATTTTTTAATTAATTTTTTAATTAATAAAAATATGAATTTCAAAAATATGTATCAATTAATTAATAATTCTTAAAAATTAATATAAATTAATTGATAAATTAATACTTTTATTGATAAATTTATGATACTTATCACATCCTCCAACTTAAGCTTTGCTCGTCCTCGAGTAAAGAAAGAATTTAGTTTTAAATATCTTTTAACTTTAGAGTTTCGAATTTTATCTATGCAATTTTCAAAATGGCTATTGATATTCAGTAGAGTATAAATGAGATATATCATTGGAATATTAATACTTATTAATAAAAAAATTAAGTAAAGAATATTAAAATTTTTTAAATTTTTTCTAAATTATCCTACCTTTATCTTTGAATTGTCTAAACTTTCATATAAGCAAGTGTATTGCTACTTCCGCCCTTTATTTATTGATTTTTATTTTTACATTGCCCATTTTTTTGATGTGAATATCATTGCTTACTTAGGCAACGAAACTCGATTACTTGATGAAAAACTAATATATATATATATATATATATATATATATATATATATATTTAACGTTATACCACTGTTGAGTGTCTTAACCCATTAACCTTTCTATTTGATTTATGTAGCGAGTCTTGGGCCAATGACTCCCAAACCAGTTGGCTTTAGGGCACTAGGTATAGAATATCCCTCAGACTTACTAGTTCGAATCAAACAGGTTGTGAGTTAAGACTAGCTTTACAATGAGCTTCTTTGTCCTTCCCATCTTTTGATGTGAAACTCAATGCTTGCTTAGGTAAAGAGGCCCAGTTACTCAGTAAGAAGTACTTAAAAATTATTTTATTTAATTTTTTATATAAAAAAATGTATAATTATCCAACATAAGCCCATAAAAAGTAGACTTTTCTTTGATTAGTAGAAAAAATTAGAAATGCTTAAAGAAAAAACTTTTTATGTTCTAGACTTAACTTTTTATTGGATTTTCTTAATACTTGATTCCTCAATATCTCATAGATTCTCTGATCTGTGCATCAATTTTTTTTAAAAATGCTTAGTTTAATTCAATTCTTAAGCATAATCAGGTGTTTAAATACTAAATACTATCTTTTTTGAGGACTTAAAATTTTAAAAATTTTATTATTCTTCTTCCAACTTAATCGACATTATCCTCAATGGAGAAGAAAATTAAAGGATGTAATAAAAAACATGAAAGAATACACCTGACTCAATATATTTTTGGTCCAGCACATGCCTTTGAGAATTTAGGTAAGAGTACGATGTTGTCGTTAAGATACCATATTTATCAGTTTAATCCAACTTCTTAAAATAATTAAAAATACGTAGATAGTAATGAGTCAGATCGAATCCATAGGAAAGGTATGTTTTTAGATTTAAAATCTTAGATTTTTTAAAAGAAAAAGAAAAGAAAAGAGTTTTGAAATCAAAAGTGAAGTCAGAAAATAAAAAGCAAAAATTAAAAGATGCAGAAATTTAAACTTGGTACTAAGATCTACTAGTTAGATCATAGCATCTACTTGCAATAAAATAAAAAGTAATAATTAAAGTGCAGAAATTAAATTACAATAAGAATAAAGAGTATGAAATTAAAAAGCATAAAAATAAATATTATATTAATTAAAAAGTATATAATTTAAATATATATAAAAAAATTAAAATAGGTTGATCTCTGATCTTGGATCAGCATTGGTAGAAAGATGGTGTAGAAGCCCAGCTCTTCTTCTCGACATCCATTGCTTTGAAGCAGCCTCTGATCCAAAGGCTAGCTCTATCCTATACCAAAGCTTCATCTTGATCAAAGATTCTAAATTTTGGAGGCCTAGGATCTTATTTATAGGTGTTGGAAGGCTGGAGAGTTTTTCTATAGGCAATGTGGGACTAAGGAGGTCTTTGATCATCAAAACATGGAGAAATTTGAGTGAAAATTGGATCGAAAGAGTTTTGAACAAATTCTATTGAAGTTTGGTGAAATCTACCCATTCAATAGAAATTCAATGGATCAAAAATCATCAAAATTGGATGTGTATTGAACCAGATCAGGTCGGATTAAATTCTGCTTCTATAGCTGTTGGACGTGTATAGAAATCCATGATTCATCGATTTCTGCTGAGCGGCGGTCCACGCCTGGATCATGGACCAACTGACTACTTCTATAGCTCAGTCGACTTGGCTTGATGCATTTGGATGCGCCGACTGATATAGCGCGGCGACTTGAGCCGACTGACCCATATGTTATTTTTTATTTAATTTTTATTTATTTTATTTCTTTAGAAATTCATATCTTCTTCATTTTAGCTTTGTTTTATATGAAACTTATTTCATTACGATAAAAAAAAAAGCTCTTTCCATTAATTATAAAATTTTATTTTTTATTTTTTATTATTTTTTAATTAATTTTTTAATTAATAAAAATATGAATTTTAAAAATATGTATCAATTATTTAATAATTTTTAAAAATTAGTATGAATTAATTAATAAATTAATAGTTTTATTGATAAATTTATGGTACTTATCAGAGATAATGCATTATTGTATTTTAATTTAACAAAGTCTTGATCAAGATAATCCATGAGATAGATTTGGTATTTTAAAATACAATATGGATCACCTATTCAGGGTTGATTGTTAAACCCTGAGTCATCCTATGAGCATTTAGATCAAGATGATGAATTATATAGAAACCATATCCACATGGATTCTAAGAGTGTTGCTTTATACATTCGGCCTATCCGACCATCGGATATCATTACTAGATGGTTACTTCGATTGGTACAGGAATTCATTTCTATGCTATCAGCTTAGATTTAAGCTATTGAGATATCAGCTCACTCTGATACCACTTGATAAGAATCTTGTACCAGGATATTATGACAGAAAAAAAGAAGAAAATAAAATAAAAAAGTAATCAAGTACGTGAATCAGCCTAAAGGCTTGCCTTCACGGGACATGCAAAGCTTCACTATGAAAAAGGAAGAGATACAAGAGGAGATTACTCACTCTCAACTCACATATACAATCCTCTCAACAAGAAGCTATCTTTATCAAACTCTCTCTTGGAGACCTCCTGAAATGACCGCAGTTCACTGCCTAGCTATCTGTTTAAAGCCCCTGTTCCTATTATCCACTAGCGCTTTCTGATCTACTCTTTATCATCTCAAGTCTCATCAGAACCACTGCCAAGCCACCACTCTATAAAGTGTCAGATTGCTCTAGGCCTTTTAAAGGCCTCAATCCATGTGCAGGTTGGAATCCAGTCTGATTCAACATCGAAAACACCTCTGGCCATCAGATCACAACCGCATCTCATCCTAACCTCTCAATCGCGTAATTGCCATATCTCTACCTGCATAGACTGTGATAAAATTCCTATAGACCTCTTAAGGGTCCATAGAATACACATGAGTGCTGGTCCTCAGTGCCCATGGGGCCACGCCCATGGCAGGCCCGTGAGCGCACTCGCGTGCGCGCTGGGCTCACCAATGCTGGGCCGCACCCGCGCTAGGCTATGAGTGGCACTGGGCTGCGCCTGCATGCTGGGTGCTGGGCCCATGCCCGCATGTAGGGCCTGACTGGCTTGTGCAGTGCATCGAGCCTGGCAGCCCGCTGGCCTGCTTCATCCTATGCCAGTTTGTGGGTCCCGTTCGATAGTTTCACATATTCTTTCGCATGCATTTTCATCATCTAGACTCCGATTGGGATGTTCTTAGGTTCGTTGGACTTCGTTTATCATCCTAAACCTCATTTTGGGCTTAATATAAAAGAATTTAAGATATTTTTCTCAACACGAATCTATGGGGTTACACATATAAGAGGTCTCGACCTGATCGGATGGTTGATCAACAATTAAGAATTGCTTTAGGATTAAACATTCAATATGATTGATGTTTGACCTAGTACAAGTATTGCAGGAGGATCAATTAGCAATCGGATTACTAATTAGCTCAATCTGATTGAGCTAAAGAGATGAGATCAAGTCTAATTGAATATGATTCAATTAGTTTTGGTTTGGGCTTGATTGGATCAAGTTCAATTGATTTATTGGATAAGCCAATTGTAAGGAAGAATAATTCCTAGTTGAATTAAAACTTGAATGCACCTAATTTTTAATGTGATTAAAAAATTAAATTAAAATTAAATTAGATTTAATCTGATTTAATTAGATTCTTAAGTAGGTTAGGAATATCATTAATTAGGTTGCATCAAGATTTATTTTAATTGGGCTAAAGATTTGATTTGACTAGTCAAAGCATGAAGTCCTAGTTAGACTAGGACTCCTCCCTTGCACCACCTTCCATTTCTCCATGCCCTTCCCATGGTTTCTTTTGTGTGAAATCTGATTTCTAGAGAGGCTCCATGCTAATCCTTGCACCCATATCCC
Organism: Cocos nucifera; assembly: GCA_006176705.1. Lineage (NCBI taxonomy): Eukaryota > Viridiplantae > Streptophyta > Magnoliopsida > Arecales > Arecaceae > Cocos > Cocos nucifera. The sequence continues at coordinate 52,728 of QRFJ01001831.1, read as the reverse complement.
TATTTGTAGTTTTGGATTTGATCAAAACTAAGAAATAGTGATGATCTAGACTCCATTTGATAGAGTTTGGATAAACCAAAACTCTTATCTAATTATGGCATCAATTAATCTAATTTATTTTTGATATTGTTATGGCAGAAAGAGGATTTATTTGTGCACCATATTCTGGATTCCACTTTACAAAATAAAGAGGAGGCACCCAAGAGTTGGGCATCCCAATCCTAGTCTCTTTTGGACTCTCTATCTAGGTGTTTGACGTAGATAGGGACTCTTCTCAAACTCTCTATATAAAGAAAGTTAGGCCATGATATTTTTTAGAGTTTATAGACCTGAGAGAGAGGGCTTGGGCATGGAGACCTTGAGTGCATCAGGGTTGAGGGTGTGGGATTTTCTAAAGGCACAAATTATTGTGCCTAGTTGAGAGAAAAGGCCTAGAGAAGAAGGGTCTTCTCTAGGGTTTGTGTTTTAGATTTTCTTCCGCTAATCTTTGAGAGAAAATAATGGGAATAAGGCTTCTTCTAGATCCTCTCTTCTCCTCCTTTGGTCCTTGAAGTGTTTAAGTCAATTGAAGAAGGAGATTCGGCATCAACCATCAATGAAAGATCAATGTATTGCTAGCACAATGTGCTGATTTTCAGATTGCTAGACTTCGAATCATGATTGGGGCTTTATGTGGACTTCTCATAGAGGTCGGATGCATGTGTAGCTTGAAGCGACAACCTCAACTTCATATCAACAAATTAAGATCCCAACTTGCAAAAAGATAAGAGAGATTCGATCTCTTTCTTCCATTAGATCAGATCTAGTTTTTCTATTTGATGTTGATATGATCAACATCATGGTTTTATATTTTATTTAATTTTTAGATTTATGTGCATGCTTTGAACATATCATTAGATCCTAGATCTAGAATTTATTTGTATATTTCATAGATTAATTAGATTAATCTATAGCTTTTGCTGTTAGATTTTTGAAAAAAATTCAAAATACATGCTAGAAACCCTAGATTCTTTCAACAATAAATTGGTTTAATCTAATTGAGTATTAGGGATAAGAACAAGTCTAATTGAGGGAGATTCAATTAGATTTGGTTTGGACTTGATTAGGTCAAGTCTAATTGATTTATGGGATAAGTCAATTATAAGGAAGATCAATTTCCTATTCAATTAAGATTTGTATGCACCTAATCTCTAATTAGATTAGAATTAAACATCAAATAGGAAATTGACTAGGTCAAAATAAGCAAGTTGTTTTGACCTAGGATACTAATTGATAGAGTTTGTGAATCTACAATCCACAAACTCTATCCCATATGCTTTGATAGTGGGATCTATCATGTAAGCCAAGACATGTATGAGATTAGATGTAGCATACTCACAAGGATTAGTGAGTAGATACCAATTTGATCTTGGAGAAAATCATTGAAAAGTGGTTAAAGTCATCCTTAAGTATTTGAGAAATGCTAAGGACCAATGGTTGGTTTATGGCAAGTCATATCTAAAACTTATGGGATTCACTAACTCTAGCTTGCAATCTAATCATGATGATAATAGAAGCGTATTGAGTTATATCTTTACTCTAAATGGTGGAGCCATATGTTGGAAGAGTTTCAAGCAGTATACTATGGCAGACTCTATTTGTGAGGTGGAGTATATCGCAGCATCAGATGCCAAAAAAGAAGCATGTGGTTGAGGAAATTCATCATCGAGCTCGAAGTAGCATCTTTCCTTGATGGTTCGATTCTACACTACTGTGACAGCACTGGTGCTATTGCTCAGGCGAAGAAAATCTAACTCACGCCAGTAGATGAAGTACATACTGTGCTGCTTCCACCTGATCCGAAAGATCATGGATCGAGGTGACATTGCCTTCAAAAGATCGACGAAAAGGAGAACTTGGCTAACTCCTTCACTAAAGTCCTAGTGCTAAAGAAGTTCGACAACCACAAGTCGAAGATGGATATTAGATACTATGCCGAGTAGCTTTAAGATAAGTGGGAGTTATTGAAAAATATATCCCAAAGTCAATCATCAACCTATTGACGATTGAGCTATATTATAATTATAATTGATTTATTAATTAAAAAAATATATTTTAAATATTTTTCATCATAAAGCTTTCATCTTCTAACAAATTTCATTATTGTGATGAAGTTCTTTAGACTATTTAGGTTCGATAAAGAGAGGATTTATCGATTAGTCCATAAAATTGTTCATGATCAAATGATAAACTGTTAATAAGGACAACAGCGTCTATCAAACATAGGTTGCTGTGTGCCATATAGATTGGTTATCCTCTTAACCAAGGAGTGTGAAGATAATGGTATGACATACAGATGAGAGTAAGGGTACATCATCATTGAATGTGACCAACTTTAGAACATTCTGTTGTCGAGAATGTCTCTGATGGGATATAGGTATAAGTATCCCTTAGACCTGAGATCATCTCAATGGCTTGCAAGCAACTCACTATGCTTTAGTACTGGACTAACTAAATTGCTAATTCAATAATGGAAGATTTCTAACAATAGTCAAGTACTTGCAAAGTCAGTATATGATCAAGATGAGATTGACCACTTTAAGAGTTTGAGAAGAATGTATCACTGTATTTTAATATAGCAAAACCTTGGCCAGGATAATCTATGAGATGGATTTCATATTTTGAAATACAATGTGCACAGTCTAATCAGAGTTGACAGTTGAACTCTGAGGTATTCTACAAGCATTTTGGTCAGGGGGATGAATTATAGGAAAATTATATCCATATGGGTTCTAAGGATATTGTTTTATACATTCGATCTATCCGGCTGTCGAGTATCATTGCTAGATGGTTACTTTGATTGGTATAGAAATTTATTCTTATGCTACTGGCTTAGATTTGGACCTATGGAGTCATACACATTAGAGTTCATATTTGATCATATGGTAGATCAACGATTAAAAATCATTCTAGGGTTAAACAATCAATACGATTGATGTTTAACCTAGTGCAAGTATTATAGGAGGATTGATTAGAATTAGATTACTAATTGGCTTAATTTGATTAAGAAAGAAAGATGAGATTAAGTCTAATTAAATATGATTTAATTATATTTGGTTTTGACTTGATTAGATTAAGTTTAATTGATTTATTGGATAAGCCAAGTGCAAGGAAAAACTAGTCCTAGTTTAACTAGGACTTGGGTCAACCCAATTTTCTAATTTGATTAAAAAATTAAATCAAAATTAAATCTAATTAAATCTAATTTAATTAAATTCTTAATTAGATTAAGATCTATTTTAATTAAATTAATTTATTTTTGATTTAATTTGGTTAAAAGATCTTGTTTGACTAAGTCAAATTGGAAGTCCTAGTATGACTAGGACTTCCCTCCTTATGCCACCTTAGCCCTAACGCCCCCATGCCCTCTTCTCCTTAATTTTGTGCATTGAATCCCCCTCTCCCTGATGTTCTCGCATGCCCTCTCTCCCTCTCTCTTTCTTATTTGGCTATTTGTTTTGGACCAAGCAAAGAAGGCATTTGTTTTGGTTTCAAATTCTATGGGATAGAGTTTTGAGAAACCAAAACTCCTCCCTTATCTTGCTGCACCCTCTCCCTATTTTCTCTCCTATTTTCTATGGTGGAAAAGAAGAATTTTGTGTGCTAATTTGTGGTGGTCCATGGCTGGAAGAAAGGAGGGGGCATCCAAGTGTTGGGCGTCCCAACTTATTGCCTTAATTGGACCTGCCTTGTCTAAGTATTTGACCTAGACACGACTCGTCCACATCTTATTATTTAAAATGAATGTTGGACTGATTTTTTTGTGGATTCTAGATCATTGAGAGAGATTTTGGGCATGTGAAAATCAGAGGGAAAAGCTTCTTGGGCATTGGGTTTTCATAGACACCAATCTAGGTGTCTAGGTGAAAGAAGAAAGAAGAAGAAGAGGGTCTTCTTCTAGGGTTTCTTCTATTCATCCCTTTTCCTCCATTTTTGAGATTTATTTTTGAGGATGTCTCAGATCTAAAGTTTCTTCTCTTCCTTCTAATTTTTGGAGAGTCCAAATCTTAAAGAAGGGAGCACTGGATTGACCGTCGAAGAAGGAACAGTACAGTACTAACATACTGTGCTGATTTTCGAAGATCGAACTTTTGATCAGGATTCGTGAACTTGTGTGGACATCTCTTAAAGATTGGATGCATGTGCGGCTTAGATCTTCATCATCAAGCCTAGATCAGCAAGTTAGAATGTCTAACTTGCATAGATAATATGGATCTGATCCTTCATTACCTACCTACAATAGATCTAGTGTAGATCTGTGTTGATGCGATCAACACCTATTTCTTTTTTCTTATATTTTTAATTTTTGATTTAATCTCATGCCATAATCATGTAATAGGATCTTAAATCTAGGATCTTCTCTAATTTTATGAATAAATTTTGATTTATTTCAGTCTTCCACTATCTGATCTTGAAAAAGTTTAAAGATCTAGCCCTAAAATCTTAGAACTGGTTCCTTCATAATGTACTTGCATCCTTAAGACGATCTGATAGAGTACCACATCAACTGCATAGATACTATGGATTTTTGATCCATGACAGTGATCTTATCGAACTCGATGAGAATGATGAGAATTTGATCATCTAAATGGATGCAATGCAGAGACCCAATTTTAAGAAATGGCTTGAAGCCATAAAATCCGAAATAGAGTCCATGAAGGTCAATGATGTGTGGACATTAGTTGACCAACCTAAAGAGATTAAATTTATTGAGTGTAAATATATCTTTAAAAGGAAGAGGAGCACAAACAGGAAGGTAGAGATCTATAAAGCCCATCTGATTACTAAGAGGTATCATCAATGTTATAGTATTGACTATGATGAGACGTTTTCTTCTATGGCAATGCTCAAATCCATTCAAATTATGCTTGCAATAGCTATCCATCTAGACTATAAGATGTAACATTTCGAACCAGTAAAATAATAGATTAAAAGATTCGAGTTCATGTATATGTAGCATCATAATTTATTTATGGTATATTTGAGCCACTTAATTTCAATTATAAACTACTTTGAATTAAATTTATCTTGCCAAAGTTTGTTGAAGCTATTTAAACATAAATTATGACTATCTACCATTACAAGTCCTAAAAAATTTTTAAGTCTGAAAACTAGCACCTATATAGAGAGCTGATAAGTACCGTAAATTCACTAATAAAAATATTAATTTATAAATTAATTTATCTTTATTTCTAAAAATTAATATTTTATTTATCTATTTCAGAAAAAATATTCATAGATAAAAAGAGATCATTTTTTGAATCAAAATGAAGTAAATTTGAAGTGAATTAGATGTAAAATGAATCCTGCATGAAGATTTAAAGAAATAAGAAATTACGAAAAAAGAAAAACAATAATATAAAAAGGAAACCAGTTGATTCACTTGAACCTAGCTCGGTTCAATCCAGCACAAGCCACCCACAAAGCCAGACTATAGCCTGACCCGGTTCAGTCGAGCACAGCCCAGCGTCCCAACCAGCCCATGTGTGTGGAAAAAGCTCGGCCCACTCAGCAGCCCGGCCCTCTCTTTAGCTGATGTCACCATGACGTCTACAAACCATGTGGTCCATGGTGGACTCGCGGTTGATGCAGAATGCAAGGACCCTTAAAAGGTCTGTGAAAAACATCACGTGGCATTCTAGGGCAAAATCGGCAATTCATGTGGCATATCGCGCAGCGATTGGATACAGTCCACAAAGTACCTAGTTTACATGGTCCACAGCACAATAAAGGTGCCATCCAAAGGTTTAGGTCGCTCCTGATCAAGATCCAACAGCAAAGGGTAGTTTTTAATTTGATTAAGGAATCCAGCTCTCTCCTAGGTGCGATCCGATGGCCCTTAAAGCTCCTAATAATGCGATCGAGCAGTTCAGGGCCATTCTTTTGGAGATCTGATGGCTGGAATCATCTCTGACTGAAAGGAGCCCTGGCTTCTTATTTGCACGATCCAAGGGCCCAAAAGCATCCTAAGGCTCGATCCAATGGTCCACATTCAATTCGATGGCTTTTAATGATGGTTTTTTAGGAAATTTTCTGATCGTTTGATCAACATCCAAAGGCTAGCAACATCCAGATTCTCTACTCAGGAGTCTTATCCTTATTTCACTCGATTTCAAGTATTTTAAATTGGTTTTCATCGAGATTCTTCATGCCGGCTCTTTCTCCACTCTATAAAAAGGGTACCAGACTTCAAAGAAAGTTATCTTCGATCAAGAAAAAGCTATGGTACAAGGTAAAGATTTAGCTTGGGATGATGGTTGCTTTGAGGCAGACAGTGCCGAGAGGAAGAGCTAGTCTTCTATACCATCTCAACGTCAATGCCGATCCAAGATTAAGATCACCTATTTCTAGTTTTTATTTTTTTATTCTTTTTATTTTTATGTATTTATATTTTAAATTTTAATTTTAATATATTTTTTTTATACACTTTAAATTTATGTTTTTTATTTTTAATTATTAATTTAATTTTTATTTTTTAATTTTATTGCTCTTTATTTTTATTGCAAGTAGATGCTATGATCTAAATAGTAGATCTTAGTACCAAGTTTATTTTTCTATATCATTTAATTTTTATTTTTTATTTATAATTTTATTTTTTGACTTTAATTTTTTTTAAAAATCTTTTTTTCTCTTTTATAAAAATCAAAAATTTTAAATCAAAGCACTGTCTTCCCTGTGGATTGGATCCAACTCACTACTTTCTATATATTTTTAACTACTTTAAGAAGTTAGAATTAAACTGATAAATATGGTGTTTTAACAACAACATTGCAGTCTTATTAAATTTTTGGTGCCATTACTGAAGAAGGCACGGATATTAAAGATTTTAATTTTTTTATTTTTTTATAAATAAATTATAAATAATTTTTTTAATTTCTTTGACTTTTTATGAATATTGCTTTCTAACTTTTCTTATCTATTTTATAGAAAAAGAAGTAAAAGGCAAAAAAAATAGGGCAAGTAGAAAATCTTCCAATCCTATTTGGTGAGATCAATCTTAAATCCTAAATCTTATTTTATTTTATTTTATTTTTAAATTAATTTAAAAATATCCACTTAAACCTAATTAAAAGCTTCATGACAAGAATAGAAATTCTAATTGCTTAGAGCATCCATCATATTGATTTTATTTTTTTTATTTTTTAGTGATCGCTAGAGGTAAGATGAGCATCTCAAATTTAATTAATTTTATGCATCTAATTTAGTTGTATAGAATCCCTTATTTGAAAGCGATTATGCATATTCATCTTTAAATCAAATTAAGGACACAACCCATTAATCAAGATAAGATGAAGATTTGATCATCCTTCCTTAGCCCATAAATAATCAACCAGCATCCTGCATAGATCTAAGCCTTTAATTTTAAAATCAATTAGACACCGACCCTAGGGATTTGAGCTCAATAGGATAAGAAATTCTAAGAGTTGGATCGGATTAAAGTTAGTCAATTTGACTGGTATCTAAGGCAAGTGACTCAAGAAATACATCCCGAAGAAAGTTGGTTACTTAATTGATTTCTTTAGCTTACCTGGCCAAGATAATTGGTATATAAGAAAAGCAATGATGGAACTCCCACCGATCTTACACTTACCTGGCTAGTTGAGTGGCTAATCTTATACTTGAAGGGTTTGAAGGTGATCTTGGCAGTTAGGAGCTGTCTAGATCTAGGACAACTTTTAATCAAAATTATTTGCCTAACTTGATTACTAACTATAATATCAAATCTAATCAAAACTAGTTCTTCTATCTTTTTAGCTCTAGGACTCCTTAGATTCTCTTTTTTAGAACTTTTCTCTCTTTCTTCTCCTTTTCTCCTCTAAAAATAAAATAAAATTAAATTAAAAATTATAAAATTTATAAATAAAATAATAAAAAATTTATAAAAATAATTAAAAAATAATAAAAATAATTAAAAAATCTAAAAAAAATTTGAACCACGATAGGGGATCAATTTTTCTAACTTAGTTGAATCCAATCCTGAAATTGAATGGCTAATCTATATTAAACCTGATAATCGAATGACTGAAAATTCTAGAGAACCACCTAGGCAGATAAAGGAATATATTATTTCTTCTACCTATAATCCATCAACTTGTATCCACTTACCTAATATTCCTGCAATCCATTATGAGATCAAGTCAACTACAATTTGGATGCTCCAATCCTTCTATGGGAATACCAATGAAGATTCTTATAAGTATCTGGATGAATTCTTAGAAATCTGCTCTATGGTGAAAATTCAAAATTTTTCTGATGATATTCTTAGATTGATCTTATTCTCTTTTTCATTAAAGGATAAAGCCAAGTACTGGCTTGGCACAATAGGAAGACCAATCAAAACTTGAATTGAATTATAATATAAATTTCTTAAAAAAATTTATCCCATAGGTCAAATTATCACCATAAGGTGAGCCATCACTAGATTTGCTCAGCCTTCAAGAGAAAAAATTCACGAATCATGGGAGAAACTTAAGAAACTTCTTAAAAAATGGTCTATCTAAGTAGCAAATTGTTCAAGCTTTTTATGAGAGTTTATGAGACTCATATAAATAAATGGTAGACTCATATAAATAAATTGTTCAAGCTTGAGTGAAAATTCAATTAACCATGCTTCGTTATCTTTCTATCAAAAATGGGCAGTAATCTATGATTTCAAATATTCAGAATCTAGTTCTAAGACTGATTTGAACCTAATAAATAAAGTTGATCTACTTGCCTAGAAATTAGATCAATTTCTAATCCTAAGTCAATAATCTTCTACATAATTCACATCACCCTCTAATTATTAGGAGAATTATTCTATCTGTGCTAGCCCAGCCCATCATCTTAGTAAATATCCCATGACTACATAATTTTTACCTTCCATCCAAGAACAAGTCCAAGCTATGCAAGGCTACTCCACACGAATTAATAATCCATTTTTAAATTTATATAATTCAGGTTGGAGAAATTATCCTAATTTTTTTTGGATACCCCAACAGACTCAGGCACAGACTCAAATTCCATCAGTGCAAACTTATCAAAATAGGCACCAATACCATAACTATGCCTATAATAGTGATCAGCCTAGTCAGTCTACTTAGCCATTATATTATAATTAGTCATTATACCCACCTTCTCAATAGACTAATCTAGCCAACGATAGATTTAATTAACTATAATAATTAATTCTAACTCAACAACAATCGATTCTGACTCAACAATAATCCATCACCAAGCTAGAAGCTCAAATAAGACAACTAGCTGAGTCAGCATGAGGAGAGAACTAGATCAATTATCGAGTCTACCAATAGCAAATCCTATAAACAATCCATCCAATGTCTATCAACCACCTAGACCAAATTATCAATTTAATTTCTCACCTAGGAATCCTTAATTTGAGAATCTAAAGTAATTTCTAAGCTTAGAAGTGGTGGGATTCTTATAGATCCATACCAAGACTAGGTGAGAGAAGCTAGTATTGATGCTAGTAGCCAAGATAAAAATATAGAAAAAAAGGTTAGTACCAATACTAACCATATAAAAGAATCTGAGCCGAAAACTAGTACTAATACCAGTTCCAATGAGACAGATAAAGGAAAGAAAAGAATAGATGATTTATCCAAGATTAATAAGCAAAAAATACCATTCTCTTCAATCATAGAAGCCGATTCTTCTCACAAAAATCAAGGGGCATGCAATGAAGAGAAAATGGAGTTATTTATGCAAGCTTATATTAATTTATCTCCATAATTGAAGCCACCTTTAGGACTAAATGACATCCTTCTAGTACCCATTGCATCGAACTTAACTTCTAATCTAAAAACTTAATTCATGAACATTTTAGAAGGGTAAAGAGGAAAAATTCTTGATAAATAAGGGTTTGAGATTGGCGTCACAAACTATCTTTCCAAAATTAGCTATGAATTTATCAATAAAGGGATCATAAATTATCTTCCTAAGATTGGCAATCCAAAATCATTAAAATTTATCAATCCAGCATTTGACACTAGATAGGTAAGCTGCATTATGTCTGGCAAAAAATGATAAACTTAGCACTTATTAGGAGACAACCCAATATTTTTTTTTCTTGCATCTAATTTATCTTTTTAGTTTATTTTTCTTTTAGGATATGTTGAATAAGTTGGAGGAAGAGCTAAATTTTCAAAATCATGCTGGACCAAAAATATATTAACTCAGATGTATTCTTTCCTATTTCTTATTGCATCCTTTATTTTTCTTTCTTCATTGAAGATAATATCAATTAAACTAAGGGGGAGAATAATATTTTTTTAAGAAAACTTTTAAAAGTCCTTAAAGAAGTTAGTATTTAGTATTTAGACATCCGATTATACTTAAGAATCAAGTTAAACTAAGCATTTTTAAAAAAAAATTGATGCACAGATCATAGCGTTTGTGAGATATTAAGGGATCAAGTATTAAGAAAATCTAATAAAGAGTTAAGTCTAGAACATAAATAATTTTTTTGAGTAATTCTGATTTTTTTCTACTAGCATCAAAGAAGAGTCTACTTTTTATAAACTTGTGTAGGATAACTATATATTTTTTTATAAAAAAAGTTTATTTTTAAAATAAAATAGTTTTTAAATAATTCTCATTGAGTAACTAGGCTTCTTTGCCTAAGCAAGCATTGAGTTTCGCATCAAAAGATGAGAAGAATAAAAAAGCTCATTGTAAAGCTAGTCTTAACTTATAACCTATTTGATTCGAGCTAGTAAGCCCAAGGGATATTTTATAACTAGTGTCCTAAAGTCAACTGGTTTGAGAGTCATTAGCCTAAGACTCGCTACATAGATTAAATAAAAAGCTTAAAAGATCAAGACACTAAATAGTGGTATAATATTTAAAAATATATATATATTGGTTTTCCACCAAATAACCGAATCTTGTTGCCTAAGTAGCAATGATATTCGCATTTAAAAGTGGACAATATGAATAAAAAATTCAATAAATGAAGGACGAAAGTAACCATACACTTATCCACATAAAAGTTTAAATGATTTAGAGATAAAGATAGGGATAATTTAGAAAAAGTACAAAAAAAATTTAATATTCTTCACTTAATTTTAATATTGGTAAAGTATTAATACTTCAATCACATACCTCACTTACATTCTACTGAACATCAACGGCCATTTTGAAATTACTTAGGTAAAATTTGAAATACTAAAACTTAAAAGGTATCTAAAACTAAATTCTTTCTTTACTTAAGGACGAGCAAAGCTTAAGTTGGAGGATGTGCTAAATATCATAAACTCATCAATAAAAATATTAATTTATAAATTAATTTATTTTTGTTTTTAAAAATTAATATTTTTATTTATTTATTTTTAAAAAAAATTATAGATAAAAAGAGCTTTTTTTTTATCAAAAATAAAGCAAATTTGAAGCAAATTAGATGTAAAACATATCCTGTACAAAGATTTAAAGAAATAAGAAATTTAAAAAATAATATAAAAAAGAAATCGACTAGCTCAATTAAACCCGGTCTAGTTCAGTCTAGCATAAGCTACATGAAGCCAGCCTATAGCCCAACTTAGTTCAGTCAAGCATAGCCCAATGTCCCAACTGAAGGAACTAGATCTAGGGTTTCAGGACTAGATCTTGAAACTTTTTCAAGATCAAATAGTAGAAGACTAAAATAAATCAAAATTTATTCATAAAAATAAGAGAACTCTTAGATCTAAGATCTTATTACATGATTATAGCATGAGATTAAATCAAAAATTAAAAATATTGGAAAGAAAAATATGTTGATCATATCAACATGCATCTACACTACATCTAATACAGGTAGTAATAATAGATCAGATATATATTGTCTGTGCAAGTTAGATGTTCTAACTTGCTGATTCAGACTGAAGGATGAAGTTCAAGCCACACACACATCCGACCTCTAAGAGATCTTCACACAAGCCCATGACTTTCGATAAAAAATTCGATGCCGAAAATCAGTATAGTATACTAGTACTATGCTGATTCTTCTTCGATGGTCGATCCAGAGCTTTTTTCTTCAAAACTTGGATACTCCAAAAAATCAAAAGGAAGAAAATAGAATTTTAATTTGAAACAACACTCAAAAATCTCTATGAAAGAGGAGGAGAACGAAAGAGCAAAAGATCCTAGAAGAAGACCCTCTTCTTCTCTTTACTCTCACCTAGACATTTAGATTGGTATCTATGAAATCCCCAAGCCCCAAGAGTCTCTCTCTCTGATTTTCACATGCCCAAGAGCCCTCTCAATGTTCTAGAATTAGTGTAAAATTCAACCCAAAAAGACCTTCTTATAAAGAGATATGGAAGAGTCTTCGTTGGGTAAAATTCCTACATAAGGTAAGAACACATATGGCAAGAAGTTGGGGCGCCCAACAGTTAGGCGCCCCCTCCTTTGTTTTAGGCATGGACCACCAGGGTAGGCATACAAAAATTTTTCCTTTTAATCATGAAAATCAAAAGAGAAATTAGGGTGAGGCAGCACACATGGGAAGAGACCAAGTTTGTTGGGATTCTATCGTATAGAGTCCAACAAACTTCAATAACTTTCCATCTATTTGCCTGGTCCACAACTTAATACCATATACGAAATAGAAAAGAAGGTTGGGCATGCATGATGATCAGGGAGAGAGAAGATTTGTAGCCAAAAATAAGAGAGAAAGGGCATGGGGGGCATGGGATATAGGTGATGCAAGCAAGATGGATCCTAGTCTTACTAGGATTCCATATTTGAGTTGGTCAAATATGGTTTCTCAAACCAAATCAAATCAAAACTAACTCAATCCAATTAAATTAGGCCCTAATTTAATTAATAACTTAATTAAATTAGATTTAATTTTGATTTAATTTTCTAATCAAATTAGAAAATTGGGTTGATCCAAGTCCTACTTGAACTAGGACTAGTTCTTCCTTGCAATTGGCTTATCCAATAAATCAATTGAACTTGATCCAATCAAGTTCAAACCAAATCTAATTAAATTATATTTAATTAGACTTAATGTCAGCTCTCTAGCTTAATCAAATTAAGTCAATTAGCAATCGAATTGCTAATCGATCCTCCTATAATGCTTGCACTAGGTTAAACATCAATCGTATTGATTGTTTAACCCTAGAACGATTCTTAATCGTTGATCAACCATCTGATCAAATCATGAGCTCTAATGTGTGTGACCTCAAAAGTTCAAATCTAAGTTAGTAGAATATAAATATATTCCTATACTAATCGAAGTAACCATCTAGCAATGGTACCCGACGGTCAAATAGGTCGAATGTGTAGAACATCATCCTTAGAACCCATGCGAATATAGTTTCCATATAATTCATCCCCTTGACCAAAATGCTCGTAGGACACCTCAGAGTTCAAATGTCAACTCTGATTAGGTTATCCATATTGTATTTCAAAATATCAAATTCATCTCATGGATTACCCTAGCCAAGATTTTGCTATATTGAAATATAGTGATGCATTCTTCTCTAACTCTTAGAGTGGTCAATTCCATCTTGATCACACACCGACTTTGCAAGTACTTGACTATGCCCATAAGCCTTCTGTTACTAAATTAAAAATTTAGTTAGTCCGATACCAAAGTACAGTGAGTTGCTTGTAAGCCACTGAGGTGATCTTACATCAAAGAAATACTTATACCTATATTCCATCAGAGACATTCTCGATAGTAGAATGCTCTGAAGTTGGTCACGTTCAGTGATCATGTACCCCTACATCTCACCTATATGCCATATTAGTATCTTCACACTCCTTGGTTAAGAGAATAACTAACCTATATGGCATACAGTAATCTATGCTCGATAGATGCTATCATCCTTATTAACAGACTATCATTTGATCGTGAACAGTTTTAAGGACTAATCGATAAATCCTCTCTTTATCGAACCTAAAATAGTCCTAAAGACTTTATCAAAATAATAGAGTTCGTTAGAAGATGAAAACTTATGATAAAAAATATCAAAAATATATTTTATTAATTAATAAATTAATTATAATTATAATACACCACAACCATCAATAGGCTGAGATTGGCTTTGGGATATATTTTCCAACACCAACAAGCCCACGCACGCGAAAAAAACTTGGCCCGCTCAACAGCCCAGCCCTATCTCCAGTTGACGTCACCATGATGTCTGCAAACCATGCAGTCCATGATGGACTGATGGCTGATGCGGAATGTGTGGACCCTTAAAGGGTCCATGAAAATTATCATGCAGCATTCAGGGGCAAAATCGATAATTTATGTGGTGCGTTGCATGTTGATTGGATACAGTCCATAAAGTACCCAATTTACATGGTCCACAGCTAGTAAAGGCGCCATCCAACTATTCAGGTCACTCTCGATCAAGATCCAATAGCCAGGGATGGTTTTTAATTTGATTAAGGAATCCACCTCTCTCCTGGGTGCAATCCGATGGCCCTTAAAGCTCTTGATGATGCGATTGGGTGGTTCAAGGCCATTCTTTTGAAGATCTGATGATTGGAATCATCTCTGACTGAAAGAAGGATCCCTAGCTTCTTATTTGCATGATCCAATGGCCTAGAAGCATCTTAAGACTCGATCCAATGGTCCACGTTCAATCCAACTAGATCTGGGCTTTTAATGGTAGTTTTTTAAGAATTTTTAGATCGTTTGATCGACATCCAATGGCCAGCAACATTTGGATTCTCGACTTAGGAGTCTTATCCCTATTTCACTTGATTTCAAATATTTTTAAATTGGTTTTCATCGAGATTCTTCATGCCAGCTCTCTCTCCACTCTATAAAAAGGGTACCAGACTTCAAAGAAAGTTATCTTTGGTAAAGAGGAAGCTATGGTACAGGATAGAGGCTGAGCTTGGGATGATGGTTACTTCGAGGCAGATGGTGTCGAGAGGAAGAGCCAGTCTTCTACACCATCTCAACGTCAACACCGATCCAAGATCAAGATCACCTATTTCTAATTTTTATTTTCTTTTTTTATTTTTTTTATTTTTATATATTTAAATTTTGAATTTTAATTTTAATGCAAAATTTCTTTTTATGCACTTTAAATTTATGCTTTTTACTTTTAATTATAAATTTAATTTTTGTTCTTTATTTTTATTGCAAGTAAATGCTAAGATCTAAATAACAGATCTTAGTACCAAGTTTATTTTTTTGCATCATTTAATTTTTATTTTTTATTTATAATTTTATTTTTTGACGTTAATTTTTTTCAAATTTTTTTTTTTTATAAAACTCAAAGATTTTAAATCAAAGCACTACCTTCTCTATGGATTTAACCCAACTCACTACTTGCTATGTATTTTTAACTATTTTAAAAGTCAAAATTAAATAGATAAACATGGTATCTTAACAACAACATCATGGTCTATCAAAAGCTATATAAAATATATATCTTCTTGAAATCAAAATTGATGATAATTGATTGTTAGATGTTGGTGAGTCATAAAATAATTTTTTATGAATTTTAAGACCCTTTAATCTATTTGTTTAGAAGAAATAATGTTTTAAAAGTTTTAGGTTTTAAAAAATTTGAATTAGAATTCGAGTTTTGATATCTTATTCTTAAGAATTTTAGTTTTCTAAGATTTTTATTGATTCCAAATAGAGAATATTTTTTTATTTATATTTATATTTTAAAATTAATGAAGAGTAAAATAAATGAGAATATTAACTTAAAATAAGTAAATATAAATAAGAAAAGTATTAAGTAAGCCACTTAGAATGAGTGAAGTTTTGAAGAGAGTATGAAAATAAAATTTCTAAAACACAAGGGTTCGAGCTGACCCGATCTGAAATCGAGCTAACCTGAATCTTGGGCTATAGAAATTAGTGTTCCATTTTTCTAAGAGAGCCAATCTGATTGAAAATCAAGCTAACATAGCTGACAATCAAGCCGACTTGATTTAGATCCGAGCTGGCTCAATCAGCAAGAACAAAAAAAGCGGTGCTGACAGTGAGGCTTTAAAAGTTGATTTTTAAATGAGATTTTAGGAAG
The DNA here is from genome assembly GCA_006176705.1 of Cocos nucifera. Lineage (NCBI taxonomy): Eukaryota > Viridiplantae > Streptophyta > Magnoliopsida > Arecales > Arecaceae > Cocos > Cocos nucifera. The sequence continues at coordinate 36,706 of QRFJ01001831.1, read as the reverse complement.
AAATTTAATAAATGGCTTCCTTAGAGTGTGCCACTTGTCTAGAGAGAGAGAGAAAGAGGTCTGTTGGCTTTCTTTTTGAAGTGACATCTAGCATGATGGTTTCTTTTTTAGTATCTTTTTTCTCTTTCACTAACCACTGATTCTCTTTTCTTCAATTTTTAATTCCTTGGTTAGAATAGTCAGAAGAGAGAGGAAGAGGGATAGAGAAGGAAGAGTTCTTAATTAAAAATGAAGGAGAATTCAGCCTAGTAAAGGAGGTTTAGTGAGCAATTAAATTGATAAAGAAGGGTTGCTGGTATCAAGGAAGAAAGAAAATTGATTTTAAGAGCAACAGTGCATAAATTACTTGACGTAAGGATTCTAATCCTAAAATTGAATTCAAGTGAACTAATAGAAATGCGATGTTGTCGTTAAGATATCGTGTTTATCAGTTTAATCCGACTTCTTAAAATAATTAAAAATGCATAGATAGCAGTGAGTCGGGTCGAATCCATAGGGAAGGTAGTATTTTTAGATTTAAAATCTTTGATTTTTGAAAAGAAAAAGAAAAGAAAAGAGTTTTAAAATTAAAAGTGAAGTCAGAAAATAAAAAATAAAAATTAAAAGATGCAGGAATATAAACTTGGTAGTAAGATCTACTAGTTAGATCTTAGCATCTACTTGTAATAAAATAAAAAGCAATAATTAAAGCATAAAAATTAAATTATAATAAAAATTAAGAGCATAAAATTAAAAAGCATAAAAATAAATATTATATTAATTAAAAAGTTTATAATTTAAATACATAAAATAAAAAATAAAATAAAATAGGCTGATCTCTGATCTTGGATCGACATTGGTAGAAGATGGTGTAGAAGCCCAGCTTTTTCTTTTGGCATCAGTTATCTCGAAGCAGCCATGAACCCATAGCCTGGCTTCATCCTGTACCAAAGCTTCACCTTGATCGAAGATGTCGATTTCTAGAGGCCTGGGGTCCTTTTTATAGAGCTAGGAGGGCTGGAGAGTTTTCTTCTAGGCAATGTGGGACTAAGGAGCTCTTTGATCATCAAAATATAAAAGAAATTGAATAAAAATTAGATTAAAAAGAGTCCTAAATGAATTCTACTGCTCTAGATAAAATTTGGCCATTGATAGAAATCCAACAAACTAAAAATCATCAAAATTGGATGTGTATCAGCCTAGATCAGGTCGGATTAAATTCTGGCCATTCGATTGTACGTTGATGGAGAAAATCTGGCAGCAAATCGCACGTTGGGAGTCCTGATCAATGTTGGGAGTGTTCCAGACCATCGGATCATCCCCTGGATTGAGCACTGCCATTGGATGGTGATCCACATGAAGTTTGAAGCTGAATCAAATCCGAAAATAACCATAGCCGTTTGATCTTAACCGCAAGCTACCGCAGCCGTTCGATCACACAATTACTGTTTCCATGGACTGCATGGACTGACTGCACCATACACTGCAACCAATCAGCACTTGCTACTTTGATGCAAAATTACCTTTTTATCCTGTAGAGCATGATGGATTTTCTGTGAACCCTTTAAGGGTCTAGATCCACCACGTGTCACGTTGTGATTCACCGGTGTCTGCTAAGCTGGCGGCCCACTCCTGGATCGTGGACCGATTTGTAGCTTCTACGGCTGAGTCGGCTTGGACAGCTTGGCTTGCAGAGCCGACTGAGTCATTTTTCTTTTTTTTATTTATTTATTTTTTATCTTAAAAAATTCATATCTTCTTTGTTTTAGCTCTATTTTACTTCAAATTTATTTCGTTGTGATCAAAAAAATGAGATCTTTCTATTGATAATAAAATTTTATTTTTTAATTTTTATTATTTTTAATTATTTTTAATTTATAAAAATATTAATTTCTTAAAAATTATATATAAATTGATCATTAATTTTTAAAAGTTAATATAAATTAATTGATAAATTAATACTTTTATTGGTAAATTTATAATAATTATCACACTCCCAACTTAAGCTTTGCCCATCCTCGAGTAAAGAAAGAATTTAGTTTTAAATACCTTTTAACTTTAGAGTTTTGAATTTTACCTAAGCAGTTTTCAAAATGGTCGTAGATATTCAGTAGAGCTTAAGTGAGATATATCATTGGGATATTAATACTTATCAATAGAAAAATTAAGTAAAAAATATTAAATTTTTCTAAACTTTTTCTAAACTATCCCATCTTTATCTCTAATTTATCTAAACTTTCATATTGGCAAGTGTATTGTTACTTCCACCCTTCAATTATTGATTTTAATTTTCATATTGCCTATTTTTTGATGTGAATATCATTGCTTAGTTAGGCAACGAGACTCGGTTACTTGGTGGAAAACCAATATTTTTTTTTTTTAATGTTGTACCACTATTGAGTGACTTAACCCCTTAAGCTTTCTATTTGATTCATGTAGCGAGTCTTGGACCAATAACTTTCAAACCAGTTAGCTTTAGGGCACTAGGTATAGAATACCCCTTGGGCTTACTAGCTCGAATCAAACAGGCTACGAGTTAAGACTAGCTTTACAACGAGCTTCTTTGCCCTTCCCATCTTTTGATGCAAAACTCAATGCTTACTTAGGCAAAGAGATCCGATTACTCAGTGAGAAGTACTTAAAAACTATTTTATTAAAATAAATTTTTTATATGAAGAAACATATAGTTACCCTACACAAGCCTGTAAAAAGTAGACTTTTCTTTGATGCTAGTAGAAGTAATTAGAAATGCTCTAAGAAAAAAATTTTTACATTCTAGACTTAACTCTTTGTTGAATTTTCTTAATACTTGATTCCTGAATATCTCATAGATTCTCTAATCGATGTATCAATTTTTTTTAAAAATACTTAGTTTAATTTGATTCTTAAGCATAATTAGGTATCTAAATACTAAATACTAACTTTTTTGAGGACTTAATATTTTAAAATTTTTATTTTTCTTCTCCCAACTTAATCGACGTTATCCTTAATGGAGAAGAAAAAATAAGGGTGTAATAAAGAACATGAAAGAATACACCTGACTTTTGTTCCAGCACATGCCTTTGAAAATTTAAGCTCTCCCTCCAACTTATTCAAAGAAAATCAATTAAAAAGATAAATTAAACTAAAGAAAACTAAATATTGGGTTACCTCCCAACAAGCGCTAAGTTTACCATCTTCAGCCAGACATAATGCAGCTTACTATCCTATGTCAAATATTGGATTGACAAATTTCAATGGTTTTGGATTGCCAATCTCAAAAAGTTGATTTATAATCCCATTATTGATATATTCATTGTTAATTAGGAAAACATAATTTGTGACCCCATTCTCAGACCTATGTTTATTAAGAATTTCTCCTATTTGTTCTTCCAAAATACTCATGAATGGAGTTTTTATATTAGGAGTTAAGTTTGATTCAATGGGTGCTGGAATGGTAACAAAAGACAGTTTTAATTCTGAAGGTAAATTAATGTGATCTTGCTTAAACAACTTCGTTGACTCTTCATTACATGCCTCTTGATTTTTGTAAGAAGAACCTGCTTCTAGGGTTGAAGGGAACAGGACATTAGGTTTATAAATTTTAGGTAAATCATCTATTCTCTTTTTTTCTATATCTATCTCATTTAAACTGAAACTAGCATCAGTACTAGTTCCTCGCTCAGATTTTTCTATGTGGTTAGCTTTAGTACTAACATGTTCCTCTAGGTGTATCCTATGTTGAACTATGAAAGGACTTATTCCTTTAATGTCTATCATGGTCCAGCCTATTGCTTTTCGATTTTCTCTTAAGATCGCTAATAATTCCTCCTCTTGATTAGGATTCAGGTCTGATGCAATAATTACAGGCAATATTTTCTTTGGACCAAAATATGCATACTTGAGGTGCTCAGGGAGGGGTTTCAACTCTACTTTGGGTGCCTCTTCTTTTGATGACTCGGATGATAGTTTAGTCATTTCTATGAATGGTTCAGTGGGAGGCTCAATAGAATCAGAACTCAAGTCTTCTCTAGTGTCAGGTGTATTTACCTTATTATCCACTTATTTTTTTGATCTCAAGGAATGAATAGCATTAACTTGATTAACCTGGTTTCCTTGGAATGGTCTATCATTTTGATTCTTGGGGTTGGGTTCAGGTTGGCTAGGTAGCCTACCTCATTCACATTCACTTATGGTAGATACCGGCTGACCAATTTCTAAGCGGGCAATGGCCTGAGAATTTGAATTCAGAATTTGGCCCATGGTTTGCATGAAATTGCTTAAGATAGCATTGGTGTCAGCATTAGATTTGGCTAGGGTTTTCAGGCTTTTCTCTAAAGAACTAAGTTTCTTTTCATTAATATTAAAGTTCGGTGGTGGCGGGGTGTTTATCACAGGATTAGGCCTTGGGTTTTGTTGATTGAAACTTGGACCGCCTACATTTAGATTTTGTGATCATGAAAAACTTGGATGATTCCTCCAATCTAAATTGTAAGTGGGTGCATAGGGATTGTTCAACAGTCTTTGATATATGGCATCATTCACTTGTGCACATCCATTATCTAATTGGTTCATTGGGAGGGGACATTCCTCAAGGATATGGTTTGGTGCATTACACCCGTTACACATGGGTGCAGATACTTAGTTCACACTGACTGGTCTCTAAAATTCTAAGGCCACTAGCCTACGTGTCAACGTTGCAATTTTGGCTTCTGTAGCTAGGGAGGTTTGGTAAATTCCACCTCTTGAAGGTGTGGATTTTTTTGGTTCCCTAGTTCTTTCCCATTGTAAACTTTTCTCAGCCTGGTCTTCTAGAAATTGTCAGGCTGCATTTGGTTCTTTGTACATAAATTATCCCTGGCACATGGACTCTAGCATTGTTCAAAAATTTGAATCTAATCCTTCATAAATTATTTGGCATAGCCTCTAAGTATCTATTCCATGGTGTGGGCATTGGGTCAAGAGGTTCTTGAATCGGTCAAAGTATTTCCAAAATGATTCACTAGCTAGTTGATATAATTGATTTATTTTATTTCTAATTCTAGCTATTTTATGATAAGAAAAATATTTTTTTAAGAATATTCTCACAAAGCCCTCCCAGGTCGTGATAGATATTTGGAAGACTATAAAGCCACATTTTGGAATTATCTTAAGGGCAAAATTGATTAATCTTAGTTTGATTTCATCCTCTGATAATTGTTGTAGTTTCATGATTACACAAACCTCTTCAAATTTTCAAATGAATATATATGCATCCTCTATTCTCGTGAATTTTGGAAGCATGTTAATGATTTGAGATTTAATTTCAAAGTTATTTGCTATGGTTGGGGCAACCTGATACAAGAGGGTTGGATGGAACCAACTAGATAACATAAAACATAAATCCTTAAGGGTTTGAGGTTGAGATTGATTTGCTAAATTCATTGTGGATGTTGAGGTTGTAGGATCTGAAATAGAAACTAAATCCATTTTGATTAGTTGACCTGAAATCCTTCTGTACATGGGTGTTGGAGAATTCACTATATTCTCAATGTTCTCAATCTTTTTATTTTATTTTATTTTATTTTATTTTTGAAGAAAAAAGATAAAAAAAAATAAAAGTTCTAAAAAAGAGGTCCTAAGGAGTCCTAGAACTAAGAAGAGAGAGAAGAATTAGGTTTAATTTGATTTGATGTTGGTTAGTAATCAAGTTGGTCAATCAGATTATCCTAATTCTAGATAGCTCCTAACTGTTAAGGTCACCTTCGAGCCCTCCAAGTGTAGGATTAGCCAATTAACTGATCAGGTAAGTGTAAGGTCGATGGGAGTCCCTCCATTGCTTGCCTTAGACACCAATTATGCTTGGCCAGGTAAGCCAACGGAATCAATTAAAAACCACCTTCTTTCAGGCCCAGTCGTCCCTGAACCATTTTCCTAGACACCAGTCAAATTGACTAATCCTAATCCGATTCAACTCTTAGGATTCCTTATCCTATTGAGCTCTTGCTCCTAGGATTGATGTCTAATTGGTTTTAAAATTAAAGGCTTAGGTCAATGCAGGATGCTAGTTGATTGTTTATGGGCCAAGGAAGGATGATCAAATCTCCACCTTATCTTGTTTAATTGGGTTGTGCCCTTAAGTTGATTTAAAGATGCATATGCACAATCACTTTCAACAAGGAATTCTATGCAACTAAAGTAGATGCATCAAATTGATTAAACTTAAGAGCTTACCTCATCTCCAACGATCATCAAAAAAATAAAAATAAAAATAAAACTAATATGATGCATGCTCTAAGCAGTTAGAATTTCTAATCTTATCATAAGATTTTTAATTAGATTTAAGTGGATATATTTTTTTAAATTTAATTTTAAAATAAAATAAATAAATAAATAAAAAGGACTAGGGTTAGGATTGATCTGACCAAGGAAAACTAAATAATTTGTTCCTTGCCCTGATTCTTTTTATTCTTTAATCTCTTTTTCTACAAAATAAAAAAAAATTAATAAGCAATATTTAAAAAATATATATATTTATAATTAATTTACAAAAAAATCAAAGAAATCAAAAAAAAATAGCATCTATTTCTTCCCTGGCAACAGCACCAAAAACTTGATAGGAATGCGATGTTGTCGTTAAGACATCGTATTTATCAGTTTAATCCAACTTCTTAAAATAATTAAAAATGCGTAGATAGCAGTGAGTCGGGTCGAATTCATAGGGAAGGTACTGCTTTTAGATTTTAAATCTTTGATTTTTGAAAAGAAAAAGAAAAGAAAAGAGTTTTAAAATTAAAAATGAAGTCGGAAAATAAAAAGCAAAAGTTAAAAGATGCAGGAATTTAAACTTGGTACTAAGATCTACTAGTTTGATCTTAGCATCTACTTATAATAAATAAAAAGTAATAATTAAAGTGCAAAAATTAAATTACAATAAAAATTAAGAGCATAAAATTAAATAGCATAAAAATAAATATTATACTAATTAAAAAGTCCATAATTTAAATATATAAAATAAAAAGAAAATAAAACAGACTGATCTCTGATCTTGGATCGGCATTGGCAGAAAGATGGTGTAGAAGCCTAGCTTTTTCTTTCGGCATCAGTTGCCTCAAAGTAGCCATTAACTCATAGTCTGGCTTCACCTTGTACCAAAGCTTCACCTTGATCGAAGATGTCGATTTTTAGAGGCCTGGGGTCCTTTTTATAGAGCTAGGAGGGCTAGAGAGTTTTTTCTGAGTAATGTGGGACTAAGGAGCTCTTTGATCATCAAAATATAAAAAAATTTGAATAAAAATTAGATTAAAAGGAGTCCTAGATGAATTTTGCTACTCTAGATGAAATTTGGCTGTTGATAGAATTCCAATGGACCAAAACTCATCAAAATCGGATGTGTATCAGTCCAGATCAGGTCGGATTAAATTTTGTCCATCCGATCATGCGTTGATGGAGGAAATCTGGCTGTAAATTGTATGTCGAGAGTCTCAATCAATGCTAGGAGTGTTCTGGACCATCGGATCATCCCCTAGATCAAGCACTGTCGTTGGATGGTAATCCGCGTGAAGTCTGAAGCTGAATCAAATCCAAAAATAACCACAGCTATTTGATCTTGACCGCAAGCTACCACAGCCATCCGATCACATAATTATTGTTTCCATGGACCGCATGGACCGACTGCACCATACACCGCAACCAATCAGCACTCGCTGCTTTGATGCAAAATTACCTTTTTACCCTGTAGACTGCGATGGATTTTCTGTGAACCCTTTAAGGGTCTAGGTCCACCACATGTCACACTGTGATTTGTCGGTGTCTGCTGAGCTGGTGGTCCATACTTGGATCATGGACCAGCTGACAGCTTCTACAGCTGAGTTGGCTTTGACAGCTTGGCTTACGAAGCAGATTGAGCTATTTTTTTTATTTATTTTTTCTTTTATCTTTAAAAATTCATATCTTCTTCGTTTTAGCTTTGTTTTACTTCAAATTTATTTTATTGTGATAAAAAAAATGAGATCTTTCTATTAATAATAAAATTTTATTTTTTAATTTTATTATTTTTAATTAATAAAAATATTAATTTTTTAAAAATTATATATAAATTGATCATTAATTCTTAAAAATTAATATAAATTAATTGATAAATTAATACTTTTATTGATGAATTTATGGTACTTATCATGAACTTGATTGTATTCTTTTCAACTTTGATGTGCTAATAAAGTAGGTTGTAAATTTAAAATAGTTGCTATATACCTTATGTTAGGAAATACATTTTTTTTGAAATATTTCAGCAAGTGAGTGGAGTTTATGTTGGCTGAATTTAAAATAGATGATGAAGAGGGAAAATAGTGGAAAGATTGAGGTTTTGGTTGAGGTTTTATTGAACTTAAGCTAGAGCAAACAAGGTAAGTCAAAGCAAGAACTTGTACGATTAAGAATAAGAATTTAAAGCAAAGCATACACAAGCAAGTTCAGATATCATGTGGATTTTGTATTAATTAGTGTTTACCAATTTTGTAGGAGAAGAAGAGGGCTCAAAAAGTATTTTGGGTGAATCGAGCTCTAGAATGGTTGGATAATCATTTTAAAGTGAGTAAATTTTCTATCTAACAATGGTGTTTTCTTTGCTAAACTTTGCTAAGAATGGGATATGCTTTGAAAGTAAATTGTTCTTTACTTTTGTTGCATTGATTATGTGATTGTAACTTTGGAGATGGAAAGTGGTTGACATGGTTGACAAATTTTATATATATATGTGTGTGTGTGTGTGTGTAGTTTTGTTGGAATAGCAAGGCAAGTTTTGGGCAGAGAACATTATACTAAATTGGTTTTCAGCAGGTGACCCATATAAGTGATCAACCTATGTGGTAAATTATGGCATTGGCATATGGAAAAGGAATATTCAGCTAGTACCTCCATAATGAAACTTTGCCCATATGGGGCTCTATAATATTAAGCCATATCAACTACTCTTAGTAGGGGTGTGCTGGGGTGTAGTTGATGATATTTAGTTGTTTATTTTATTGAGCTGGCACCTCCATAGTTTTGTTGATTTTATAGTATTGGCCATATCAATTGTCCTTGGTAGGGATGCATTGGGGTATAGTCCGTAGTATTTAGTTGTTTGTTTTATTGAGCTGGCACCTCCATAGTTTTGTTGATTTTGTAATATTGGCCATATGGACTGCCCTTGATAAGGGTATGATGAGGTATAGTTGATGGTATTTAGCAGCTTCGTGTTAATTAATTGGTTACATAGTTTCATTTTTGTTCAACAAGTAAAAGCTTTCTTGAATATATTGTTAGCAGTTAATGTGTATGTGAGACATAGATCTTAAGTGAATTAGTTTTTTATTTCTCCATTGTTAGCCAGCTTATTTACTCACTGGGACGTAAGTCTCATTATGTGTTCTTTTCTTTTTTCTTTGTAGACATAAAAGATCATAGTCCAGCATAGTACTTGCATCTTGCGCATCCCCATCAGCATTTACACTATAAAAGGTTATGTTAGATGTGTGTTCTAAAAGTCAGATTGGCCGACACTTATAAATACTTTCTAAGGATATTTTTATAATTTTAACTTATAATCAATAAAATGAATTATTTTTTCTATCACATTTATGTGTTAAGTGTCTATGATATGTCCATTGAATTAATAAAAATGATAATACATATTCTCAAGAGTTGAGAATTTGAGACATGTGTTATCATAATTAACTCATAAATTGCTTTTGATCATAGGATCATTATGAGGATAGTGATCGATCCAGAAGATTTATGTATGATCGCTTCTTTAGGATAGATATGTCTTGAATCTATGGTATGGAGATACCATAGTGAGAGTACAGATACTTGTTAAGAATAAAAGTACTAAGCATGACCATCTCGAGCAATCATAAGAAAGTCTACCTTCTTATTAATGACTAGCTCTATGCTTGATAATTATCATAAAAATATTAAATAAAAGTATTAAATAATATAATATTTAATATTTATTTAAATGAATTGATACTTTTTAGTTATGTTTTATAAGAAAAAAGCCCATCAATACGAAGAGCTCGATTTATGAGTTCAAACAAATCAAATTTGACAAAAATTACAGCTAAAATGGATTTAAAATTAAAAAAGGATGCATACGGTATTATAAAAAATGAAGATACTATGCAAGGAACCTAAAAAATACGTGTGTCATTTGAAAACAAATGTTTCTTTTTGGAAAAAAAACTTTATGCATGGATGGTCTTCACACGGGGTGGAAGGGGCTTTTGCACGATCCTATGCCTGACAGAGCAGTCGGTTGCCATCCACCGATGGAGACAAATTTCCAAGGTCATCACGACTTACCAAATGATCCATTAGCCTTTTGAAGCAATCCGATGGTCGATTAAGTGGTCCAGAAATTCATCCAACAGTCAGAATTCAATAGACTCAAACAATTCGAGCCAAACTCAAATTTGGATTCCGAAAATACCTCTAAAGAGCTCTAATCCTCCTCTATTTAAAGCCTTCTTCACGCCAAAAGCCAAGGGCAGCCCGTAGGGGCCTTTCAAGCCTCTCCTAAGCTTCCTTTTTCTCTCTTCTCTCCTCTCTTCTCTTCTTCTTTTCTTCTTTTATTCTTTCTTTTATTCTTTTTATTCGATAGATTTTAAGATGCCAAAAGCTACAAGGATCAATACCATGTACGGTTAGAAGTCTCGTGTCCAGGGAAGTAAGGGAAGTCTTCCAAGCATAAGAGTTTGTAATATGAACCCTATCTTTCTTTTTATTGGGCAATAAAATTTCTTCATCTTTTACATGCTTTTCTTATTCACGCTTTAATATTGAAATTCTTAAAATTTATAGCTAAAGGGGCATATCATGATCATGCAAAGATAAGGTCTGTACTCAAGTTAGAATAATTTTAAGACTTATATTTTAATATTTAATTTTTTGTAATTTATATCTAAGGAGATAGATCATGATCGTAGATAGATATGATATATGCTCAGATTAGGATGAATTATAGAAATTAATTAAAAATTATATTCTCTGATTGCATGATCTAAATAGTCTATATCTATGAGATGGGTCATGATCGTATCAGATATAGTTCATGCTCGGTAGAATAGGTTATGTTAGAATCAGATCAAAGGAACATATATCTCATAAGATTGCATGTTGACAATAAAAAGATTATATGAATCAATTATAAACTTGAATGATGAAAGATGAAACTGAAACTCTAGACAACTTTCCTTCTTATTTTTAATTAGTTTCAAAATCTTAACTAATTAAATCTCTACTTTTTTTAATTTGTTAAATTTAAACTAGTTCTTTTTAAGTTACTACTTTAAATTCCTACTTCATAAATCAAATTAAATTTTATTTTTTTTAATTGAATGCAACTCAACCTTCAATCCTTGAGAAAATTGACACTCAACTTACCACTGACCTAATTAATTGTAAGATCATTTAAATTTATTATTTAATGCTCTAATGATAAATAATCAAATTTTTGATGTCATTGCTAGGGATTGTAGCATGGTTGCTTTAATAAAAAAATAAATTAAAAAATTTAAAAAAATTAATTTTTTTTAATTTCTTATTTATTGCTTTATATGTCTTATTATTTTATTTACTTCACTACTTATTTTAATTTGTTATCTTATTTATTTTTACTGCTACTTTATTGCATAGTTACTTTACACTACTTTATTAATTTATTTATTTTATATTTACTATTTTTCTACTTTTGCTTTTCATATTTGTTCTATTAATTAATAATTTATTTTTATTATCCATCAATTTAATTTAAATTACCTATTATTTATACTTTCTTTAAATTTCTACTTTATATTGCTTTTTATATATGATTTATTTATTGCTTTCTAGCTAAATTACCTTAATTGCATAGTTAAGTAAGTATCTTATTTTATATAATTTATTTACTACTTTTTATAGACCAATAATTTATTATTTTTTAAGACTTAATCACTTGAATTTAGTTTCTTTTGCAAAACCAAATATATCAAAAACTTAAAATATATTTATAAAAGGATAAAATCATAAATCCTAAAAAAATCACTGACACTTCATAATACTTAATTAGTTTAGCATAACCACAAATATAAAACATAACATAAAATTAAGTTTTTAACATATTTGAACATCTTGTTTTATTTGCATTGCATATTTATAATATATTTTAAGGGCATAATCCATTAAATAAGATAAGATAAAAATTTGATCATCCTTTATTGGCCCACAAACTACCATCCTTCATATTGTATTAACCTCGACCTTAACTTAAAATCAATTAGACGTTGGCCCCTAAGGATAGTCGAGCTCATTAGGATAAGAAATCTTAAGAGTTGGATCGGATTAGGGTTAGTTAGTTCGATTGGTGTCTAGGCAAGTGGTTTAGAGATTGCATTCCGAAGGAAGGTGATTACTTAATTGGTTTTGTTAGCTTATCTAACCAAGATAATTGATATCTAAGGAAAGCAATGGGGCAACTTCCACCAACCTTACACTTATCTGGCCAATTGAGTGGTTGATTCTTTATCTAGAGGGCTTGAAGGTAACCTTGGCAATTAGGAGCTATCTAGACCTAGATAAATCCTAGGATAGAGATTCCATGTTTGTCTAACTTGTTTGCTATTACAACTCAAATCCTAATTAAAATACTCTCATCTATCACCTCTAGATCTAGGATCCTCTAAGCTCTTTTCTTTAGAATTCTTTCTCCTCATCTTTTTTCTCATTTTTTAAATAAAAATAAAAGTAGATAATAACTAAAAGAGGATTGCTCTGATTTAGAACTCTTGATTATACAAATTTAAATAATTATAACATTCTGAGATGGATCTTGAAAGTAAAGTAGATGAGCTATCCCGTAGATTAGATAGTCTAATATTCGATAGAAACCCTTCATATCCATCTTATTCACTTGCACAACAAGTTTGTGCAATTTGTTCGAGCCCCACCCACTTTGCAAGTAGATGCCTACATCGATTTTCTGAGTATATATATGAGCAAGTTTATCAAGATCAATCCTAATAGCCTATAGACTAGGAAATAACCAATACTTTAATACTTACAATCCAAGCTATGGGGCTCAACCAATTTTTTTGTGGCAATCATAATCAGTGGTTACCCCAGTGCCACAAAGATCCACTTTCATGGATGCATAATATGATATGCCCAACCAACAATATCAATCTTCTCCAAATAATAATGAGTCAACTTCTGAAGAGAGGAGTTAGCAAGCATTAAATGAGTTAGAACTTATCAATTAGACTGTCCAACAAATCTTTAACACATATATGCAAAACTTTAAAGAACTAAAGAAGCGATCACTTACATTCAATAAATTAGAGGAAAGAGAGTTGTCCAGTTAGCCCGAGAGTAACCCTGAGGGACCATACATTGCTAAAAATTTTAATATTCCTATAATTTTTTTCTAAATAAGCAATTAAAACTTTTGAAAATAATATGGTCATAGAGCAATCCTATACAACTGAAAAGACCCTCTTAGACCATATAATTGAGAAAAAAATATACAAAAAAGAATCAAAATTATGGGACAAACTAATTCCATCATCTTACTTATATATGGACCCATCCCTAAGAGCTCTAGAATCACCCAGTCCTTTTAATAGGGATGGACAAACTAAGGTGATGATGGAATCAATAGAGACTTCCCAAGAACCACAAGTAAATAACACATTAGAGGAAGCTTCATCCATAATTCTTTCTCAGGATTCATTAAATCCCTATTTGGCCTATTATGAGGTGGATGATTTTGATGATGATGGGTACAAAATAGAAGTTAATGACCAAGCAGATATATCCTACCTTAAAACCATCCCATTATGGATTGAAAAACTTGAGCCACCACCTAGCCCATCAATAGTATCCTTGTTAGAACCACCAATTATTCTAGAATTGAAATCACTTCCTGATGAATCTACAAATGCACTACCAGTGATACCTATCCAGGAAGATCAACTCATAGGTGTTCTAAAAGCATATAAAAAAGCTGTAGGATGGGATATTACTAAAATTAGGAATAATGATTTTAGGTCTAATTTTTTTTGTATTCGGCACTATTTTTGAGAATTATCTTCAAAATTTATCTATAATATTAAAATGATGTATAGAGGTAAATTTAAAATTAATTTGAAAAAAATGTCATACCTTGGATCAGGAAGAATTGATGCCTAGATATATTAGACCTGAAAAAGGGATTATGGTAGATTAGGTTATAATTGGAAAAATTCCTAAACTACCACTCCTAATTTCTATCCATCACACACAATTCCTTCCTGATTATCATAAATACTATGATAATAATAAACTTTGGAATAGCATGCTTGCTCTAAATACTCTATTGATTAGGGCTAAATCTAATCACCAAAAAGTATTCCATGAATAATTTTCTACAATGATGACAGGGCCTCCTGATTGGCCTTATCTTTTTGGAACCATGAAGGATGCATTAAAATTAATCATACCTAAAACTCCTTCATAAGGTCCGACTGAAGATGTTAAACTTAGTTCTTACTGGAAGACAACCAAGATTTTTATATTTAATATTTTTTTTAATTTTTAGTTTACTTTTCTTTCAAAAATAAGTTGGAGGGAGAACTACAGACCCAACCTAGAAGAAGAACAATTAAAATCTAGACTGAGCCAAGATCATAAATAAATAAAGTGAACTCTTTTTTTGTTATTTCTTATTATTTATCACACTCTAATTTTCTTTTCTCCATTGAGGACAATGAAAATTAAGTTGGGAGGAGACGATAAATAAAATTTTTAAATCCTCAAGTATGATATTAATTAGTTATATATACCTGATTTCATCCAGATTTAAATTTTTTTAGGTATTTTAATCGATGATTAATTAATGATCTAGAGAATTTTTGAAATACTAAGGATCCAATTATTAAGATAACCCAATAAATGGTCAGGTTTAGAACAGAATAAATTTTTAAGTAATTCTAAAATCTTTTTCTAGCCAATATTCAATAAACATTTTTGACAATGGTGTTTTGACTCTATCTGTGAATGACAATGTTTTTCATATTGATGAAAATGGAAAGCGAAAGAGAGAACATATTAATAATACTTTACTTTGTCATTATTGACTTGATCATATTAGTGAGATTAGGATTAACAAGTTATATAAAGAAAAATTCTTTGATCCTTATGATTATGAATCATTAGAAACTTATGAATCTTTATGGATAAAATGACCAAGACTCCATTTAGTGGATATGGAGAAAGGACAAATGAGTTATTAGGACTTGTACATATAGATGTATATGGTCCTATGACAACCCAAGCCAGAGGAGGATACTCTTACTTTACAATATTTACTGATGATTTATCAAGATTTGGATATATGTATCTTATGAAATATAAATCTGAAGCCTTTGATAAATTTAAGGAGTATCAAAGTATGGTCGAGAAACAAACTAAGAAAGATATAAAAAATTTTTGATCAAATTGAGGAGGAGAATACTTATCTAGTGAATTTTTGGACTATCTTAAAATAAAAAAAAATCTCTCTGAATAGACCCCTCGTTATACACCCCAGTTAAATGGTGTAGTCGAAGAAGAAATCATATTTTATTAGATATGGTATGGTCCATGATGTGCTTCATAGAGTTATCTTTTTTCTTCTAAGGTCATGCCCTGGAGATCGTAGTATATGTCTTGAATAGATTACTTTCAAAATCTGTAACTAGCACTCCATATGAGATATGGAGAGGTAAGAAATCTAATCTTAAGTATCTTAAGATATGAAGTTGTCCTGTATATATCAAAAAAAAATTTGGACATAAGCTAGATGCTAGAGTAGATAGATGTCTATTTGTAGGATATCCTAGAGATAGTATAGGATATCTTTTCTACATCCTACTGAACAAAAGGTCTTTGTAAGTAGACATACCACTTTCATGGAGAAAGAATTTATCCTAAAAAAAAGTAGTGAAAGAAATATTAAACTTAGTGAAGTTCAAGATAAACAAATAAAAATTTTTCAACTAGATGAACATATAAATAGGAAAGAACCTAAACACACAACTCCTCCCTATAGATCTAATAGAGTGTGACATGACCTATGAGGTACATGTTCATCATTGAGAATAATGAAGCCCAAATTATTAAAAATGATGAACCTCTGACCTATATGAAAGCTGTCATGAGTAAGAACTCAGACAGATGGCTAGCTATCATGAAATTCGAGATGGACTCCATGTATATCAACAAAGTATGGACTTTGATTGATGCACCAGAGATTGCAAATCCTATTGGGTGCAAATGGGTCTATAAGAAAAAAATTGGAGTAGATGGCCAAGTTGAAACCTATAAAGCCAAATTGGTGGCTAAAGATTTCAGGCAAAAACAAGATATGGATTATGATGAAACATTCTCACCTGTTGCCATGCTCAAATCTATTCGGATTATGCTTGCTATAGCAATATACCATGATTATGAAATATAGCAAATGGATGTGAAGACCATCTTCCTTAATAGTTTTCTTGAGAAGGAGGTTTACATGTCATAGTCAGAAGGATTTATCTCAAGAAAGAGACCAAATTAGATATGCAAGTTTTAGAAATCCATTTATGGATTAAAGCAAGCTTCAAGAAATTAGAACACAGTTTTGATGTAAAAGTCAAAGAGTTTGGCTTCATCAAAAATATGGATGAACCTTGTATGTACAAGAAGACTAGTGGGAGTACCATAGTTTTCTTGGTTCTATATGTAGATGACATACTTCTCATTGGAAATGATATCCCAATATTGCAATCGGTCAAATTTTAGCTATCAAGTAAGTTTTTGATGAAAGACTTGGGAGAAGCATCCTATGTACTTGGTATTAAGATCTATAGTGATAGATCAAAAAGAATGCTAGGCTTGTCCCAGTCTAGGTACATGGACTTAGTGTTGGAAAGGTTCAGCATGGATAGGAGTAAAAGAGGCTACTTACTCATGAGTCAAGACATACATCTCTCTAAGAAGATGTTTCCTAAGACACCTGAAGAGAGAAATAGAATGAGTTCTATTCCTTATGCTTCGGTAGTAGGATCAATAATGTATGCTATGTTATGTACTAGGCCTGATGTTACTTATACCTTAAGCATAGCTAGTAGATTGCAGGTTGATTCAGAAGAGGATCATTGAAAAGTAGTGAAAAATATTCTTAAGTACTTGAGAAGGACTAAGGATATTTTTCTCACATATGGTGGATCTAAAACTTAAACTAAAAGGATATTCTGACTCTAGTTTTCAATCAGACCCAGATGAGAGCAAATCTATTTCAGAATATATCCTTACTCTAAATGGTGGAGTAGTGAGTTTGAAAAATTTCAAGCAGTAAACTATAGCTGACTCTACCACTGAGGTAGAGTACATAGTTGCAAGTAAAGCCACCAAGGAAGCTATTTGGATGAAGAAGTTCATCACTGAATTAGGTATCATTTCTGAGATTGAGAATCCAGTACCAATTTACTATGATAATACTGGAATAGTTGCTCAAGCAAAGGAAGCAAGATCTCATCATAAATCCAAGTACATTCTGAGATGCTTCCACCTCATTTGTGAGATTGTCGAGAGACAAGATGTAATCATTGAATGAGATGAAACAAAGAATAATATAGCAGACCAGTTTACTAAAGCTCTATCATAGAAGTAGTTTGATCACCACCTCGATTGTATGGGGTTAAAATATAAGAGTGATTGGCTTTAGTGCAAGTGAAAAATTGAAAGAAATATGCCCTTCAAGCCTATCGAAATATATATTATGATGGATTATTCTTTTGTCTTCCAGACTCATGTAATGATATTTTTTAAATAAATAAAGATATTTATATTTCATCATATGCTGTATCTTAATTGTTATGATAAACCCCATAGATTAGGGCTATAGTTTTAAGGTTATGATGAGATCATACTTCTGAGATCTAAAATCTTAAAATCCTAATCTAAAATATTCCTGGTTGATGGAATATTGAGTTGGGAATCAATGTTTTTGAAAAGACTGGCACATCCTATGTATGCTCAATGGAGAGGATGATTGATCTCACAATCACTTGTGTAAGACATTAATATAAGGATATGGATGCTCATTCAAGAATGGGTTTACTGAATTGATCTGACATGAGAACATCTGTTGGAATCTTATCTATTTGTCAAGAGATATTTCTCATAGTAGGAGTTGTGCATGTAATCCTTTGACCTTAGACTGCTATAGAACCATGTATGCATGATTCTATATTTTGGTTCATACTCATTCATGACTTAATCTTATATGGGATGTTTTGCATATGGTGGATTGCATATGGAGGTTGTGAGTAGGTCAACATGGAATCGATCACTCTTAGTAAGATAAGATTGCATCCTACTTGTTTGAATCGAATGATGATTCAGGAAGACTTTGATCAAAGCATGATAAAAATTAGTAAAGGTTTCTAATATTTTATTAATCAAAGCATCATTATAACATTGAGAGAAATATGAATATGATATTGGATTTAACATGATTCTGTATCCATAATCATATTTGGGATGCAGGATGATCGCAGGATTGAATTGCATGGTAACTTTCCACTGAAGGATACTTTTGGTATTTTCATCAAAATTTTATATCTTTTGGGTAGACATGATATGTTGCTAGACGTCAATCTTGTCTTGTGGATTTGATCGAATTAAAGAGTTTAATTTGATCACCAATTAGAAAGGGTTCTGATTGTTTGAATTGGGTCAGCTCGATTTGACCTAAATTAGTTAGGTTGAGTTCTAATCAAATTAGGTCAAATCACATCCAAATCCACTGCTGGCTAGATGTGAAATCCAATGGGTCACATACAAAGTAAATTAATCAAGGGTCTAATTGGATTAGATTATATTCACAAGTTGAACATGCTAGCACATGTTGCAAACCCTAACATCTATATTCGAATCAGATTCAAATTTGGTTCCAATTTGGGCTAATTAAATCTAATTTAATCCAAATCAGATTTGGTTCCTTAATTTAGTTGACCTTTTGCTTGTTGACCAAGGAATTGGATGCCTCTCATCAGCATCCCACATGCCAGAGATTCTCCCTCTTGGTGCATGAGGGGTCATTTATGCGCATGGGTATCTTGATACATAGTTCGGTTGGCGCCCCCTTATTCCTTCTTATCCACTTTGTTTCATGTAATTTATTATTGGTGTGGATGTCTGATTGGGAGGAGGCATAGAAGAGTCATTCTATTGGTTAAACTCCTCCATTGTTATTTGGAATTTGGATAAGGCAAGCAAGCTTGCTTCCCCTCCATTGAACGACGCCTCTTAGATCAAGAGTCCAAGGAGTATGGGGCTTTGACCCATTCCAACACCCCATATCAGATATGGTGCCTCCCTTATGGACCATTAGATGGTCTTCAAATCAGATCCAAGCCCTTAAATGATTGGCACCATAAATTAATCTTCGCAACACTTCAGGAAAAAAAACTATGTAGAATTATTCCAAAGAGTCTTTCTACATGAAATGTCTCTTGAAATTAATTCGATTTGGTTCCAAGTGTTCAAAAATTAACTTGGGGTGGGAGATATTATAAGAGTGCATGAGAAATCTAATCTGATGGGGCATGAGAAATTGGAGGAGGCACCCCTACATGAATTATAAATAGAGGGCGCACCAGGCTTTTGAGGCATTCATCCTAATCCTTCTTTCTTACAACCTTTTTTCTATTATCCAATTTTGCTCTTCCTTCTCTTGTTAAGATAAGGTCCTATTTAGGACAACAAGTCTTCTTTAGGACAAGGGTCTAGGAAGAAAGATAAGAAAGACAAGGAGAAAAGAAAGCAAGAGAAAGGGAAGGCTCGGAGAAATGAAGCAAAGGCTAGAGAAGATTCTGCTCAAATTAAATTCTTGCAATAAGAATTTAATTCAAGGAATCAATTTGAGAAAGTTTTAGAGGCTTGATCAAGTCTCCGTGTGAATCAATGTTGGAGGATGAATACGTGGGCATCTGGTGGAACCCTTGCCTAGCAGAATTTAGACTCAAATCAAGGTTTAGTAATTCATGTATGTTTTTATACCCTAAGTTTATGTTATAAATGCATATTATATGTTTTTAATTTAATAAGGTGGTCTTAGGTTAGGGTTTGATTTTGAAATTTTTTTTTGAATTGCTTTGAAATCCATGCTTCTACCATGGTCATCAAACCTTATAATTACTTCTACCATGCTGATGAACAAAAGATGTTCGTCAACCTTAAGGCAATCTTTTTGGGAAAAAAATTTCTTAGTGAAGGAACTATTGCCTCTAAGATTGAACTTGAGAAAGTTTAACAGGAGAAAAGCCAACACAGTTAGCTGAACCAGAACCATATTTGATTAGATCAAACCCGAAGCCCAGTGTACCTACACCATTAAGGCAATTTGGTAAATTATCAGATCAGTCGGATAGATACTATGATTTTTTAGTCTATGATGATGATCACATTGAACTTGATGAGAACGATGAAGATTCGATCACCTATATGGATGCTATGTAGAGACCTATTTCCAAGAAATGGCTTAAGACCATGAAATCCGAGATAGAGTCCATGAAGGTCAATGATGTGTGGACATTGGTTGACCCACCTGAAGGGTTTAAACTCATTAGATATAAGTGGATCTATAAAAAAAAAAGAGATACAGACAGAAAGTTGGAGACCAATAAAATCTATCCGGTTGCCAAGAGATATCATTAATATTATGGTATTGACTATGACGACACGTTCTCTCCTGTGGTAATGCTCAAATTCATTCACATTATGCTTGTGACAGTTGCTCATCTGGACTATGAGATCTGGCAGATGAATGTGAAGATAATTTTTCTAAATGGAGAGCTAACTAAATAGGTGTATATATTACAACTTGAGGGATTCACTATGAGCTCAGAAGTGGAACTTCCAAGTCTTAAAAATATGAGAAGACATGTCATAAAAAGACGGAAGTGAGTCAGAAGAGAAATCAGCTCTCTTAGCAAAGTTCAGAGACTGGGCCGACTCACCATGAGACTGAGCTGACGAAGTTGGAAACTGGGCCGACTCAATCCAGGACTGAGTCAGCTAGGTCTCATAGAAAAATTTAGATAAAAAATAGTATTTTCAGATTGTTGGCATGGTACACAACTAGGTCAGCTCCATTTGGGATTGAGCCGACATGGAGCCGACCCAGTCATAGATTAGTCGGCCTAATTTTTGTAGGTCATTATTTTGTGTACGTGGGTTGTTTGGATTTGAAAAGTTTTTCTATGAACTTGGGCTTGACCTTTTGTAAAGTATATATACTGAAAATAGGTCAAGATTGTAATGAGATTGAAATATACTAAATAAAAGCTCTTTTCTCTTCTTCTCTTCTTCTTTATTTCTTGAATTGTTTGATCATGCTTCTGCAGAAATCTCTAAAAAGTACTTCCTTCTTGCTTGGCTAATCATCGGCAGCCATGCCGATCCATGTGGGAAGAGCATGCATTTTCGATAATTGGTATCAAAGCGATATTGCATGGAAGAAAAGAAGACACCTAGGATTTACTACATTTAGGATCTATTGCATCAGGTTTTATCCTAAAACTTTTAGTTTACTTCATAATTATCTCTAGATTGAGGTGGAGATTGTTTACATGGAGGAACAGTGATACAAAAGTTTGGAAAGAGGATCTAGGGCTAGTTAGATCTTCTTTGAAGGGTAGTTTTGCTAGTGTGTGTGATCGTGAAGGGTGTTAGAGATCTGTTCTTAACTTGTTTGAAGTCATGGGATCAAGTTGATTCAAGGTGGATTTTGAGAAGTTTGATGGCAAGGAAAACTTTATCCTATGGCAGCAAGGAGTAAAGAACTTGTTGGTTTAGCAGAGAATCTACAAGATCTTAACAAAAGAAAGATCAAAAAAGATCAGTGCTGAGGATTGAAAAGAGTTGGAGGAAATTAGTTTTAACACAATTCAGATGTGCTTGGCCAATCAGATTTTGCCCGAGGTTTGCATAGAAACTATGGCAAAGGGGCTCTAGGAGAGACTGAAGAACACATACATGGGGAAGAATATGACGAATAAGCTATGGTTGAAGAAACAGCTGTATAGTTTGAGGATGCCCACAAGCAGAGATCTTGTTGCATATATCCAAAGGTTCAATTAGGTGTGTTCTGAGGTGATGAGTTTGGATGTGTAGATCGACAAGGAGGATCGGGCATTGCTGCTATTTTTTTCTTTCCTAGGTTCGTATAATGGTCTCATAACAAATTTAGTTTATGAGAAGGAGACCCTAAACTATGAAAAATTTATTGGTGTGCTTAGATCAAATGAGCAAAGGAAAAAGATCTACAAGAGAGATCCTAAGTCTGAGATCGTGGCTGTGAACAAAAGATAGAAAAATTAAAGGAGAAGATAAGAGAAAAATTCAAGGGCAGGTCAAAGTCTCGTGAGCAGAGAAAGATGACATTAAAATATTATAAATGTCATCAGCCTGGACACTTGAGGAGAGATTGTCTCCTTTTGAGATTAGAAAAAGAGAAGGCCAGCAAGAAAGATGATACAGCTTCTATGAGCAGTAAAGAAGATCTACTAGTTGTAATAGATAGATCCACAGAGAGCGATACTATATGGATATTGGATTCAACATACTTGTACCACTATACTTCTCATCGAAAGTGGTTTGCTACCTACCAGAAGGCTGATGATGGAAGTGTCAGCCTTGGAGATGATCATCCATACAAAATAGCTAGAATTGGCTCTATCAGGATGAGGATGTATGATGGGATCATTCGTACACTATCAAATGTCAGGCATGTACCGGAGTTGAAAAAGAATTTGATTTCTTTGGGCTACTTAGAGGAGCAGGGTTATACTTTTAGTAGCCAGGCTAGGAGTGGATGTTTGAAAATTTTTAAAGGAGCTTCGGTAGTGATGAGAGATAGAAGATTGAGCAACAATCTTTACAGAATAGAAGACTCAGTGGTAAATGATAGTGCAGAGGTGCTAGTAGTGGCATAGGAGGAGCAGATTTTATATCAGCTATGGCACTATCAGATGGATCATATAAGTGACCATGGGCTCATTGAACTAAGTAGAAGAGGTATGATGCCAGCCCTGAAGAAGGAGGGAACAGATCTTTATGAGCCATGCATCTTTGGCAAATAGCAAAGGATGAAGTTTGCTAGAAGTATCAAGCACAGCGAGGGAGTGCTGGATTTAGTACACTCAAATGTGTAGGGACCAACTCCTATATCAGCTAGAGGTGGAGCAAAATACTTTATCACTTTCATTGATGATTTCTCAAGGAAGGTGTGGGTTTATCTGATCAGTGAAAAATCAAAAATGTTTGTCCGATTCAGAGCCTGGAGAGCTGAAGTAGAGGAGTCAGAAAGATAGGTGAAGTGTCTGAGGTCAAATAATGGAGGAGAGTATACTAGCCTGAAGTTTAGGAGGGACTGTGAGAAAAATGGCATCAAACGCCATTACACGGTGAAGATGACTCCCTAGCAGAATGGTGTTGCGAAAAGAATAAATCAAACATTAATCGAGAAGGCATGGAGTTTGAGGCTGCAAACATCACTTCCAAAGTCCTTTTTAGGGTGATGCTCTAATTTTTTCTTATTTTCTTATGAACAGGTCCCCTCATCATAAGATGAATGGAGGCATTTCAGAGGAGGTCTAGAGTGAGAGAAGGTGAAACTTAGCCATCTAAAAGTCTTTGGTTGCACAGCCTATCCACATGTGGAGGCAATCGAAAGGAGTAAATTGGATCCAAAATCTAAAAAGATGACATTCATAGGATATCCACAAGGAGTCAAGGGGTAACTACTGTGGAACTCTCAAGCACAAAAGTCAATGATCAGCAAGGACGTTATCTTTGATTAAAAGAACATCTTGAGGAGGTCTGGGATAGATGAAACTGGAAAAATAAAGGTGAACAATGGTGGCCAGTCAGAGAATGATGGCATGTAGATTACATCCACTTACAGGAGTGTTCCTATTGAAGTGGAGCTAGATAGAAAAGTATTGTCTCAGATTGAAAATCAGCATGAAGAGCCAGCAGTTCAGACAGATGTGTAGGAGCAGCCACAGATATCAGGCAGAGATATGCTAGTGGGAGTGGCTTTGCACAAGCCCCAACATACTATTAGGAGGTCGGTCAAATATGGCATTGATAAGGTTATCTCCTATGCACTCATCACTGCTAATGGAGATCCAAAAAATTATGCAGAGGTAATGGAAAGTGAGGATCATGATTCATGGATACAGGCCATGATGGAGGAGACAGAATTACTAGAGAAGAATCAAACATGGCAGCTGGTTGGTCTTCCAAAGGGTGCTCGACCTATTGGCTCAAAGTGGGTGTTCATAAAGAAAGAAGCACCTTCAGAACAAGATAGAGTCAGATTCAAAGCAAGGCTAGTAGTAAAGGGATACTCACAAAGGGAAGAGATTGACTACATAGAAATTTTCTCTCCTATGATGCATCATACATCTATTCGAGTTTCGCTGTCACTGGTGGCATAGCATAACATGGAATTGGAATAGATGGATGTGAAGATGGCCTTTCTTCATGGGACTTTAGAGGAAGAATCTACATGAAGCAATCAGATGGTTTCATGGAGATGGAATAGGAAGAAAAGGTGTGTATACTCAGGAAGTCTTTGTATGGCTTGAAACAATCCCCTCCTTAGTGGTATCGAAGGTTTGATAGCTTTGTCTTGAGCTTGAATTTTAGCAGATGTGAACATGATTATTGTGTCTACGTCAAAGATGTAGATGAGGAGGATGCCCTATACCTATTGTTGTATGTAGATGATATGCTCATAGCCAGTAGAAGTATGGATGCTGTGAAAAGTTTGAAAAGGGCATTATCATCTGAGTTTGAGATGAAGAATTTGGGTCCAGCTGAGAAAATCCTTGGAATGGAGATTTGTAGAGATAGCTGCAAAGGAGTGCTCCATTTGTCACAAGGAAAATATGTCCAGAAAATTTTGGAGAGGTTTGGGATGGAGAAGGCCAAACCTGTAAAGATGCCATTACCGAGCCATATATCTCTCTCCAAGTTACAGAGCCTCTAGTCAGAAGAGGAGAGAGAGTACATGGAATGAGTCCCTTATGCAAATGCTGTAGGTAGTGTGATATACACTATGATATGCTGTAGATCAGATATAGCACATGTAGTGAACACAGTTAGTTGATACATGGCTAACCCTAGAAAGAAACACTAGAAAGCATTGAAATAGATATTAAGATATCTGCATGGAATAAGAGATTATGGTTTGGTATTTGGTGGGCAGCCGAGAGGATTTGGAGAATACTCTATGAAGATGTGTGAAGGTTCAAGTCCTCTGAAAGGGTTTGTTGATGCAAATTATGCTGATGATCTTGATATATGGAGGTCTACTACTGGATATCTCTTCTGCATATATGGTTGATCGATGTCTTGGAGATCAACCCTTCAACCAATCATAGCCTTGTCTACCATAGAGGTCAAGTATATTGGGATAACGGAGGCTACAAAGGAAGTCCTTTAGCTTAGGAGGCTGATTGATGAGTTTGGGATGGAGTAGAGAAAGGTTACACTGTTCAATGATAGTCAGAGTGCTCTATTATTGGCACAGAATCCAGTCTATCATGTGCGCACAAAGCATATAGATGTGAGGTACCATAAGATCAGAGAGCTGGTGAAGGAAGGTGAAGTGAAACTGATGAAGGTCCATACCAAGGAGAATCAGTTTGATGCACTCACGAAAGTACTCCCCAAAGATAGCTTTCAGAGATATATGGCACAGATGGGTCTGTTGAGTAGAGATGAGTTCACAAGGACTTGAAAGCACCAAGGTGGAGAATGTGAGCTTAGAAGTGGAACTCCTAAGTCTTGAAAATAGGAGAAGATAGGTCATGGAAAGATGAAAGCGAGTCGGAAGAGAAATCAACTCTCCTAGCAAAGTTTAGAAACTAGGTCGGCTCATCCTGAGACTGAGCTGGCTAAGTTGGAAACTGGGCCAGCTCAATCCAGGACTGAGTCGGCTAGGTCTCAGAGAAAAATTCAGATAAAAAGCAACATTTTTGGACTGTTGGCATAGTATACAACTGGGTCGGCTCAGTCCGAGACTGACCAGACTGAGCCAACCCATTCGTAGCTTAGTCGGCTCAATCTGAAACTGGGCTGACTCAATTTTTGTGGATTATTATTTTGTGTACGTGGATTGTTTGGGTTTGGAGAGTTTTTCTATGAGCTTGGGCTTGACCCTTTATAAAGTATATATACTAACAATAGATCAAGATTGTAATGAGGCTGAAATATACTAAATAAAAGCTTTTTTTTTTCAAAAATTTCTTCTTTTCTTCTTCTCTATTCCCTAAATTATTTGATCATGCTTTCGTAGAAATCTCTAAGAAGTATGATAAGTGGTAAAAATATACTAATAAAAGTAT
Organism: Cocos nucifera; assembly: GCA_006176705.1. NCBI lineage: Eukaryota > Viridiplantae > Streptophyta > Magnoliopsida > Arecales > Arecaceae > Cocos > Cocos nucifera. Next base: position 10,331 of record QRFJ01001831.1, on the reverse strand, counting down.
TAAATTATAAAATAAATTAATCTATTTTATTAAAAATTAATACTTTTATTAATCTTATGCAGGAAAGAAGGCCACCAATGTGAAGATCTTATTTTTTTGGTTTTGATGAAAAAAATTTCAGGCAAAACGGACTTTAAACGAGCCCAAAATCGAATTTCAAAAAAAAAAAAAAAACGTCGATGCAATGCTGATGTCAGGATGACGTCAGTATTTTTCGCAGTGCACGATGGACCATCTGAAGGGTATTTTGGGAATTTCACAGCAAGAGGCACGCTCTGATTGGCTGAAGAATGCGGCGGTCCATGCAACACCGGGCTCGCGCACGGTCCATGGAGGGCAATTTTGGAATTCTGGCTGATCCAACGGGTGGTTTTCACTGAAGCTTGATCGGACGGACGAGAAGAAGGCACTGATGGACAGCATCCGCAGCTCCCGATCGAGATCCAACGCTTGAGATTCATCCTGACGTAAAACTAAAGGTCTTAAGGCTTATTTCAACACGATCGGATGGCCCAGATTTGATCCAATGGATGATCCAACGGCTGATATTAAATCCGACTTGATTTGGGTTATTTTAAGGGCTTTTTGAGTGGTTTTTGTACCGTTTGATCAATATCTGATGGCCAGAATTACCCAGATCCTAATTTGAGTTATTTTTGGAGTCTAAAACCTAATTTTTGATGGATTTTGGGGGAAATAAAACTCTTCGTCTATAAAAAAACCCAGGGTTGCTGTGAGAAAAAAAGAATGAGAGGAATTAGAGAGAGAGACAAAGAGAGAGATGGGGAGAAAGAGAGAGAGAGGGAGAAAAAGAGAGAGAAAGAGAGAGGAGAGAGATAAAAAAAGTGATTTGTAAGAAAATCAAAAAGGATTTTTGATTTTTCTTCGACGATCAAGATATCGATCAAGGCGCCTCTTCTTCTTCGCCAAGTTCTCCACATCAAGAGCAGCAGACAATCAATTTCAGCAATCAAACAGTCTAATTTCTCTATGCTTTTTATTTTATTTGCTGTTTTTGAATTTGTTATCATGAACTAAATTTTATTTTACTAAGGCTAAGGTGTAGCCACTCTTTTGATGCAATATTCAGTGTGATTTATTTTTAAATTTTATTCATGAGGAGTATATAAATCTGATCTTAATGCTTTTAGATTACTGGCCATCTTCTAATTGATCTGATGAACATAGATGTTACGGACCAAGTACATCTATGTTAATGCTTCTTGATTATATACCTTGTATTATGAATCAAATTAGAATTCATATGCATGCAGGAAATTTTAGTGCGCTTTGGACGCAGCGTATTTTAATTAGAGGGTTTCACAAAACCTAATGCATTAATATTTATTTAAATTACACCTGGACCAAAGGATAATTAATAAATATTAATAGTTTTGCTATGCCTGGACCAAAGGATAGTGAATAAATTAGGAGACTCCACCGTCACATGAAATAAAATTAATCTAAAAATCTGAATATTGTATTGACTGAGTTGGTGAACCGATTGCCTTAGTAATCCATTGCTCTTGAATTTAAAACCCTAATAATTTACACTCTCTCTATTTAATTAAAAACTTTTAATTATTTTTTTTTATTTTTCTTTAATTTCTTATTCTCATAAATCGATCTTCTAAATAAAGCATAGGAAAGAGCTTTTCAGTACTTATTTTCCAATCCTCTAGGGACGATACTCTACTCATTCACTTTATTACTTGATCGACTGGTGCACTTGCCATAGCTATAAATTAGCACGCATCAAGTTTTTGGCACCGTTGCCAGGGATTGTGTCTAAAATAATATTAAAATTTTGATCCTAGCTTTACTTTAGAAATTTATTTTTAATTTTTATTATTAAAAAAAAAAAAATTTTTAGTGCATGACACGTACTGGACATAGTAACTTACTACCTTTAGATCCAGAAATTGAAAGAACCATTAGAAGACTACAACAAGAGAGAAACATGGCAGCTGAAGATCCTAACGACATCAATCTAGGATTGGATATGGCGACTGAAGGACAGCATGAAGCTATTCGACCAGTACATCGTCCATTAAATGATTACATCACACCATCTGTAGCCGATGCAGCTTCGAGCATCAGGAGACCGCCTGTATGAGCAAACAACTTCAAAATAAAGCCGACGATGATCCAGATGATTCAATCAACTGTCCAATTCAGTGGACACGTGCATGATGATCCGAATGCCCATATTTCTAATTTTTTTGAACTTTGTGATACTTTTAAAAATAATGGGGTGTCGGATGATGCTATTAGATTAAGGTTATTTCCTTTCTCTTTACGGGATAAAGCTAAAAATTGGCTTCATTCTCTTCCGACAGGTTCTATCATAACTTGGGATGTCCTAGCCCAAAAATTCTTAGCCAAGTACTTTCCACCTTCCAAGACTGCTAAGATGCACAACGATATCACTTCTTTTATGCAGATAGACATGGAGACGCTATATGAGGCTTGGGAGCATTTCAAGAAACTGCTGAGGAGATGTCTACTGTTAGATATATGTGCGCTAGAAGCCAGAATTGGCTGACACTTGTAATACACTTCTAGGGGCAAAATTATAATTTTGACTAAAATCAATAAATGGATTATTTTCTATCACATATGTGTATTTAGTGTCTGTGATACATCCTTTGAGTTAATGGCAATGATAATTCATATTTTCAAGAGTTGAAAATTTAAGACATGAATAATCATTATTAACTCATAAATTGCTCCTGACCATAGGATCATCACGAGGATGGTGATTGATCCGGAAGGTTGGTGTACAATCGCTTCTCTTTAGTAGATGAGTCTTGAGTCTACGGTGTAGAGACACCGAAGCAAGAGTACAGATACTCGTTAGAGAACGAGGGCACTGAGCGTGACCACCTCGAGTAGTCATTAGGAAGTCTACCTTCTCGTCAATGACTGACTCGATGCTGCAGTAGTGTGTCTGGTTCTTTGACCTGAGGTGCATCGGTAGTTCACCTTGAGGGTATTATAGTTTGACTACACCATTACTCGGACTCCTAGCCATATGGAATCCTGAGGTGTATATTGGCTATAGCATGTTCATTGTAGGAACTGGATGGCATCAAGATGAAATCTATCTACCTCGGTGGTAGAGGAGCAGTCCTATGATAATGATGAGAATCAAGTCCAGAAGCCCATGTCCATGGTAGAGTGAAATAATAGAAAGAGTTTCTATTTAGATTTTCACATTGGACTCGAATCGAATGATTACATCATATGACAGATGTTAGATATATGTGCCCTAGAAGCCAGAATTGGCTGACACTTGTAATACACTTCTAGGGGCAAAATTGTAATTTTGATTAAAAGCAATAAATGAGTTATTTTCTATCACATATGTGTATTTAGTGTCTGTGATACATCCTTTGAGTTAATGATAATGATAATTCATATTTTCAAGAGTTGAAAATTTAAGACATGAATAATCATTGTTAACTCATAAATTGCTTCCGACCATAGGATCATCACGCGGATGGTGATTGATCCGGAAGGTTGGTGTACAATCGCTTCTCTTTAGTAGATGAGTCTTAAGTCTACAGTGTGGAGACACCGAAGTAAGAGTACAGATACTCGTTAGAGAATGAGGGCACTGAGCGTGACCACCTCGAGTAGTCATTAGGGAGTCTACCTTCTCGTCAATGACTGACTCGATGCTGTAGTAGTGTGTCTGGTTCTTTGACCTAAGGTGCATCGGCAGTTCACCTTGAGGGTGTTATAGTTTGACTACACCATTACTCGGTCTCCTAGCCATATGGAATCCTGAGGTGTATGTTGGCTATGACATGTTCATTGTAGGAACTGAATGGCATCAAGATGGAATCTATCTACCTCGGTGGTAGAGGAGCAGCCCTATGATAATCATGAGAATCAAGTCTAGAAGCCCATGGCCATGGCAGAGTGAAATAATAGAAATAGTTTCTATTTAGATTTTCACATTGAACTCGAATCGAATGATTACATCATATGATAGAGACTAGGGTTTGACGAGTTCACCTAAACCCTAATCTGATCGAGGCTCAAGATAGAAGAACTAAATCACATAGGTAGCTGCACCAAGAGGTTCGCATTCAGCTCTGATGGGTTGCCACCATATACTGCTAGGTGTCACTGGTGGATTTTGGGAGCAATTAGAATGATTTAGATGATCGATCATTCTAGCTGTTCGAATCATAAGAGTTCTGATCCATCGAAAGGAGTTTCGATGATGTCGATGATAGAGATCATGACATATCCCATTACCATATAGAACTGAACCTAACTGGGTCAAACAAACAAGGGTTTGAATCTGGTGATCATCAATTGAACTGATCTAGTTCAATTGATCTGAATGAGATTTAATTAGGTTCAAGAAAATTATGCTAGCACTCGATTGAACCTAACGTTCTTCTTTTGTTATCATAAATAAGTTGTCCTATCTGAGCCAAAGGAGTTTGTGCTCAATCAGAGGCCTTCATATGGTCTGACTAGAGGTTGTCCAAGTTAGAATAGGTTGTCTTATTTTATAAGACATTACCTACCATTTTTTGTCACCTGCTATTTCTTATTCTTTGACTTTGGTCAAAAGTCTACCTTTGACTGGTCAAACGTTGACCATTGACACTTTGACTTTTGACAACATGTCATGCACCTATTGGAGAGCTGGTGGGGGCCTGTCCCCCTGCCAGAACCTGGCAAGGAGAAGGGCGCACGCCACCCTAGGCGTGTGCCCAAGTTGGAGGCGCCTAGGAGTCCTTGTTGGACAAGGACTCCATCTCCTTTTTGGATTCCAATTAGAGTTCTTCTAAGAACCAACTTTGACTGGTCTTAGGCACCCTCTAAGAAGGAATCCAGGGGACTCTATTCCCACCAATCAGATTTAGATCTGATTTCACAAAGGGTTGTGATTGGTTGGGAAGAAGAGGAGTTGGATCATAGCTAGTCTATAAATAAGACCCTGTATCCAACTCAGATTGAATATATGATGAGATCATAGTTTCCCCATGCCCCAAGGCTGCCTCTCCCCTCCCTCTCCATGCCAAACCACCTTCTCCCCTTGCTCTCCATGTCCAAAAGGAGTTTTGGACCTTGGTTGGTGCAATTCAGATCAAAGAAAGGCGATCAAAAGTAAGAAGGCTGCGCTGCTGCAAAGGACGACTGCTCATCTTCAAAAAGAGTTTTGGAGATCCTCCAGATCTAATTTTTGGAGGCGTGATAGAGAAGAAGAGGATCTCCAGATCCAACCTAAGTGGATACCGATAGAGGCCAGGCGCTTGCATGGCTAAGATCCAGAACCTTCCACTGCAAACAAGATCATCAACAGGGTAATAGGATTACCCAGATCAGGTAAATTAAATTTGATTTAATTTATCTTTTAATTTTATTTTATTAAAATAATAAGAATCAGATCTGAAACATATCAAGATTTTGATTGGGATTAAGAGAAAAATTTTTAAAATATATCTCTTGATCTGATCTGATCTGAACGAACCTGGACCGGGAAATCAGGATTTTCCTTCAACAGAAACTAGGGTTTGACGAGTTCACCTAAACCCTAATCTAATCGGGGCTCAAGATAGAAGAACTAAATCACACAGGTAGCTGCACCAAGAGGTTCGCATTTAGCTCTGATGGGTTGCCACCATATACTGCTAGGTGTCACTGGTGGATTTTGGGAGCAATTAGAATGATTTAGATGATCAATCATTCTAGCTGTTCGAATCAGAAGAGTTCTGATCCATCGAAAGAAGTTTCGATGATGTCGATGATAGAGATTATGACATATCCCATTACCATATAGAACTGAACCTAACTGGATCACACAAACAAGGGTTTGAATCTGGTGATCATCAATTGAACTGATCTAGTTCAATTGATCTGAATGAGATTCAATTAGGTTCAAGGAAATCGTGCTAGCACTCGATTGAACCTAACGTTCTTCTTTTGCTATCATAAATAAGTTGTCCTGATCTGAGCCAAAGGAGTTTGTGCTCAATCAGAGGCCTTCATATGGTCTGACTGGAGGTTGTCCAAGTCAGAAAAGGTTGTCTTATTTTGTAAGACATTACCTGCCATTTTTGGTCACCTGCCATTTCTTGTTCTTTGACTTTGGTCAAAAGTCTACCTTTGACTGGTCAAACGTTGACCATTGACACTTTGACTTTTGACAACATGTCATGCACCTATTGGAGAGCTGGTGGGGGCCTGTCCCCCTGCCAGAACCTGGCAAGGAGAAGGGCGCACGCCACCCTAGGCGTGTGCCCAAGTTGGAGGCGCCTAGGAGTCCTTGTTGGACAAGGACTCCATCTCCTTTTTGGATTCCAATTAGAGTTCTTCTAAGAACCAACTTTGACTGGTCTTAGGCACCCTCTAAGGAGGAATCCAGGGGACTCTATTCCCACCAATCAGATTTAGATCTGATTTCACAAAGGGTTGTGATTGGTTGGGAAGAAGAGGAGTTGGATCACAGCTAGTCTATAAATAAGACCCTGTGCCCAACTCAGATTGAAATGAGAATTGAAGCTAAGAGTTTCCATACGCCCCAAGGCTGCCTCTCCCCTCCTTCTCCATGCCAAACCACCTTCTCCCCTTGCTCTCCACGTCCAAAAGGAGTTTTGGATTTTTGGTTGGTGCGATTCAGATCAAGAGAAAGGCGATCAAAAGCAAGAAGGCTGCGCTGCTGCAAAGGACGACTGCTGATCTTCAAAAGGAGTTTTGAAGATCCTCCAGATCAGATCCAGATCTAATTTTTGGAGGATGTGATAGAGAAGAAGAGGATCTCCTAGATCCAACCCTGAGTGGATACCGGTAGAGGCCAGGCGCTTGCGTGGCTAGATCCAGAACCTTCCGCTGCAATACAGGATCATCAACAGGGTAATAGGATTACCCAAATCAGGTAAATTAAATTTGATTTAATTTATCTTATTTTATTTTATTTATTAAAATAATAAGAATTAGATCTAAAATATATCAAGATCTGATTAGATCAAAAGAAAAAATTTTTGAAATATATCTCTTGATCTGATCAGATCTGAACGAACCTGGACCGGAAATCAGGATTTCCCTTCAACTGGTATCAGAGCCATGGTTCTAAAATTATTTAGATCTAATTTTAAATTTATTTTAATTAGAAAATAAATTGATTTTAGATGTCACATGAGATGTGATCAGATCTGAAATCAGAAAAAATTAAAATTAAATGATTTGGATCTAAGATTAGAAGATATGCATGACTAGTTCTAGAATAGAATAGTTCTATAGAATAGTTCTTGCATGTTTTGATTTAATCTGATTAAATCATATTTTAGATCTTTTATTTACTATTTTCTGATATTATAAGTGTTATAATAACATCTAAAAAATAGCAAATAAAAATTATTTAATTTTAAATATCATATGAGATATGATTGATGCATGTCTAGACTAGTTGTAGAATAGTTCTACATAATTGTCTAGATTAGAATTTATTTTGATTAGATCAATTTAAATCTAATTTTTTAGATTATTATGAGATAATTTAGATCTGAAAATATGCATGATTCGATACATGAGATGTATGCAAAATATGCCATGATTAGATCTACTTTGTATATGAGATATATGATATAGATCTGATATTGTTTTGTAGTATTGAATGTTCCTGATTAAGGCGTTCCTCTTGGCCGTCCGGTCATAAGAACGAAGAAGGGTTTAAAGGCCCTCTCTTCCCATTCGATGGGGTGTTCTTATGATGTGTAGGGGTGCTGCGTGTTCGTCCTTAATCAGAAACCCAAAACTTACTTTCTGCAAAACCCTAGATCCTGAAACCCTAGGATTTATTGTGCATATTTTGTTTATGAACCCTACTTAATTAAGAATTAAGTTTATGGAATATTAATTAGGTCTAAAATTGAGAATTTCAGATCTAAGACATATTCATAATACTGGGTTCGGGCTTGGGTAGCTCAATTAGGTCTAAGCGGTTGATCAAACCGAATCAAGAGTTGGTTAGATGGGATCAACAATGCTTAAATTGACCAGCCTAATAGGATTAAGTCTGGGTCAAGATCGAGTCACGATCAAGCAAGACCTAATTAGGCTCAGAGGTTAGAGTCTGGATTGTAGGCTAACCCAATTGGTTCTGACTCAACAATTTGGTGTCTAAGGTAAGTTTGGCACATACGACCGACTGGTTTTTAATTGGAAGCTACTCGACCTGAATGCGTTCTTGTACGAGTTAATGGCATATTCCTTCCACCGGTCTCACTTACCTGGCCATATCTGTTGACACAGTTCTGATCTGAGGTGGTCAATAATCCGAGCTAACCCATGCCACTAGGTTAGTCATAATTGTTATGACTAAGCCAAGTCTAGTTTAATGAGACCTGAATCAATTCTCCCTAAGAAAAGATTAAGTCTGAGGTCTTCCACCATTGTAGATGTGCGGGCCCTTCCCGGGGTTGATTGTTCTCGGCTGGATACAGTGGCTCAGTTGCACCGGGAAGACGCAACCATGTCTATTAGGCATTGGATGCTATGGGCTGGAGGATGAGTTGGGCTCAATATTCCGGATACGGTGAGAGACTCAATTAGGAACCCAGTCTATGCAAATGGTGGGTCTGACTTAACTAAGGAGTGGATCAATATTCGGATACGGTGAGATTCATGAATTAGAGACCAAGTTTGGGTGCACCATGATTAGAGAATCATTGAACAAGAGTTGTTCACTCATTGGCTAACCCATCACCAATAACTGTTAGGTGAGGTGATGAGTCAGTTGGTGAGACCGCACCACCCACTAGAAATCATTAATCATGGAGATTTTCGCATCTCTACAGAGGGAGTGTAGGGATCCGAGAAAATAGTGGGAGCTAATTTGTTTAAAAATAAAATCCCTAAACAAATTGGTCAAGTCAAAATTACAGTATCTAACTAGAATCTTTGACTCTCTACAGGAAAAATGTCTGCGTCCAACCCATTGGCACGTATCCTGGACACACATAGACTGACCACTGACCAGAACCTAATTATAAAGATTGGCTCAGAAACTACAAAAATTAATTTGTGTTCTGAGAAGTTACCCATGTTTTGGAGTCAAGGACCCTCCCACCTTACCAGCCCGTCCATCTGTTGAACAGCAGAGCGTCTCTGGGAAAAATGGATAGACGAAGATAATAAGGCCAAGATATTACATGTTGGAGCTCGATGTCTAATGAGCTCTAGCACCAACAGAGTGAATATCGGGACTGCACGCCAAATATTGGCTCACCTGCGAGATGTTTGGTGAATCAGAGTCGCGCAAGCAAATATAAGTCACGAAAATAACTTTTTAAGGCAAAGATGAGTGAGGGCAGTCAGTCCAAGATCACTAGTCTGACAATGATCAAGGACATGGAAGAGCCTTGAGAAGCTCGGTGTGAAGTTAAACTTGGACCTACAAATACTAAATTATTTTGAATCCTTGACTGATTGCATATGGGCAATTCATCATGAAATTACCACAATGCAATAACTTCAGAATTCCTTGGCCGAATTAATGATATGCTGTTTACGCGCTGGCTTTCTATGAAAGATTCTAAAGGCTCAGTTCTTGCTATGGAAGGACCTCTCCAAAAGAAAGTCTTCTGGGAAAGAAAAGAAGTCTGTGAAAAAGCAAAAGGTGGATAGGATCAAAGAAGAAAGAGGCCGAGCCGAAAGAAGTTCGATGTCAAAGGAAAGTGTTTCATTACAACAGCGATGGCCATTGAGAAGTGGAACTTGCCCTACTTACCTGGTCACCTAAAGAACAAGAAGAAGGTCCTCTGAAGGTATGCTCGTTTATAATGAGTCTAACCTTACGGTTTCTTTGCATCAGTGGGTGCTTGACTCTACGTTCTAGTGCTCATCTGTGAACTTCTATGTCAGGGTCTTGAGGTATAGCAAGAAGGCTGAGGGATTGGAGACATGAATCCTACGTGTCGGTATAGGAGCAAGGTTTGCTGCAGTAGGCGATGGAACATAACCCTCTTCAATTACCATCTGGTTTAGACTTAGTTTTGAGATAACTGTTATTTTGTGCCTAGCAGCTAGCAAAATTTGATTTCGTTGTTCAATGCTTAGCACAAGAAGGTTATGTGTATCACCTTCTTTAGGACCATTGTAACCATTCTTTATGAAAAAATAAATTGCAAATGGTTTCCTTATTAATGGTCTTTATCAAGCTACATATTGATGTACCTATTTTAACTATCGAGCAAAACGTGAATACCAAGACGACCTTGGGATAGTCTAAATGACAGATATCTATGCAACCTGAGACTAGGTGCATTAGTAGAAGATAGGATCCAAATTGGGTAAACATGGGCTAT
>QRFJ01001830.1:123123-153146 GCA_006176705.1 Cocos nucifera | reverse complement strand
GAATTCTTTGAACTTTTCAAAAGCTTCAGACTTGTGTCTCATAAGATACACATACCCATACCTAGACAGATCATCGGTAAAGGTAATGAAGTAGATAAAATTGCCTCTAGCCGGCACATCAAATGGGCCGCACACATCAGTATGTACTAGGGCAAGGAGATCTGTGGCCCTCTCCCCATGTCCTACAAAAGGGAGTTTAGTCATTTTGCCTTGAAGACAAGATTCACAAGTTGGATATGACTCGAAAGTCAATGGACTCAATAGCCCATTTTTCTCCAATTTGTTGATCCTATCTTCTGCTATATGACCTAATCTCAGGTGCCATAGATATCTATCGTTTGGACTATCCCTAGGTCATTTGGCATTCACGTTTTGCTCGATAGTTAGAATAGGTACATCAATATGTAGCTGATAAAGACCGTTAATAAGAAAACCATTTGCAATTTTATTTCTTTCATAAAGAATGTTACAATGGTCCTTAAAGAAGGTAATCACATAGCCTTCTAGTGCTAAGCATGAAATAGAAATCAAATTTCCTGCTAGCTGCAGGCACATAATAACAGTCTTTCAAAACTAAGTCTAAACTAGATGGTAATCGAAGAGGGTATGTTTCCCACCGGCCACTGCAGCAACTCTTGCTCCATTACCGATGCGTAGGATCATGTCTCCATCCCTCAGCCTCCTGCTATCCTCAAGACCCTGCATGGAAGTGCACAGATGAGCACTAGAACCAGAGTCAAGCACCCAACTGGATGCAGAAGAAACCATAAGGTTAGACTCAATAATGAGCATACCTCCAGAAGGACCTTCCTTCTTGTTCTTCAGGGTGGCCAGGTAAGTAGGGCAGTTCCGCTTTCCAGTGGCCGTCGCTGTTGCAATGAAAATACTTTCCTTTGACAGCGGCTTTCATCTTCGGCTCTGCCTTCTTCTTCTTTCCTCCTTCCACCTTTTGCTTTTTTGCAGACTTCTTTTTCTTTCCATAAGACTTTCTTTTTGGAAGAAGTCCTATTCCATAGCAAGAACTGAGCCTTTAGAACCTTTCATAGAAAGCTCAGCGGTGACCAGCATATTCATTAATTCGGCCAAGAAATTTTGAAGTTTATGCATGTGGTAATTCATGATGAATTGCCCATATGCATCAGTCAAGGATTGCAGAATAATATCGTTCTGCAGATCCAAGTCTAACTTCACACCGAGCTTCTCAAGCTCTTCCATGTCCTTGATCATCATCAGACAGTGATCTTGGACTGACTGCCCATCACGCATCTTAGCCTTAAAAAGTCATTTCGTGACTTGATACTTGGCTGCGCGACTCTGTTCACCAAACATCTCCTTGCAGGTGAGCCAACATTTGGCGAGCAGTCCCGATATCTTCATGTTGGCACTGGAGCTCATCAGACATCGAGCCCAACATGTAATATCTGGCCTTATTATCTTCGTCTATCCATTTTTCTAGAGACGGTCTCTGTTCAATGGATGGACGGGCTGGTAAGGTGGGAGGGTCCTGATCCAATACATGGGTTAACTTCTCGAAAATCCAAAATGATTTTGTAGTTCCTGAGCCAATCTTTATAATTGGGTCCAGTCAGTCTATGTGTGTCCAGGATACGTGCTAATGGGTTGGACGCAGACATTTTTCTGTAGAGAGTCAAAGATTCTAGTTAGATACTATAATTATGACTTGACCAATTTATTTAGAAATTTTATTTTTAAATAAATTAGCTCTCACTATTTTCTCGGATCCCTACACTCCCTCTGTAGAGATGCAAAAATCTCCATGATTAATGATTTCTAGTGGGTGGTGCGGTCTCACCAACTGACTCATCACCTCACCTAACAGTTATTGGTGATGGGTTAGCCAATGAGTGAACAACTCTTGTTCAATGATTCTCTAATCATGGTGCACCCAAACTTGGTCTCTAATTCATGAATCTCACCATATCCAGAATATTGATCCACTCCTTAGTTAAGTCAGACCCACCATTTGCATAGACTGGATTCCTAATTGAGTCTCTCACCGTATCCAAAATATTGAGCCCAACTCATCCTCCAGCCCATAGCATCCAATGCCTAATAGACATGGTTGCATCTTCTCGGTGCAACTGAGCCACTGTATCCAGTCCGAGAACAATCAACCCCGAAAGGGCCCGCACATCTACAATGGTGGAAGACCTCAGACTTAATCTTTTCTTAGGGAGAATTGATTCAGGTCTCATTAAACTAGACTTGTCATAGTCATAACAATTATGACTAACCTAGTGGCATGGGTTAGCTCAGGATTATTGACCACCTCAGAATCAGAACTGATGTCAACAGATATGGCCAGGTAAGTGAGATCCGGTGGAAGGAATATGCCATTAACTCGTACAAGAATGCATTCAGGTCGAGTAGCTTCCAATTAAAAACCAGTCGGTCGTATGTGCCAAACTTACCTTAGACACCAAATTGTTGAGCCAGAACCAATTGGGTTAGCCTACAATCCAGACTCTAACCTCTGAGCCTAATTAGGTCTTGCTTGATCGTGACTCGATCTTGACCCAGACTTAATCCTATTAGGCTGGTCAATTTAAGCATTGTTGATCCCATCTAACCAACTCTTGATTCGGTTTGATCAACCGCTTAGACCTAATTGAGCTACCCAAGCCCGAACCCAGTATTATGAATATGTCTTAGATCTAAAATTCTTAATTTTAGACCTAATTAATATTCCATAATCTTAATTTTTAATTAAGTAGGGTTCATAAACAAAATATGCACAATAAATCCTAGGGTTTCAGGATCTAGGGTTTTGCAGAAAGTAAGTTTTGGATTTCTGATTAAGGACGAACGTGCAGCACCCCTACACATGTCATAAGAACACCCCATCGGATGGGAGGAGAGGGCCTTTAAATCCTTCTTCATTCTTATGATTGGACGGCCAAGAGGAATGCCTTAATCAGGAACATGCAATACTACAAAATAGTTTTAGATCTATATCATATATCTCATATACAAATTAGATCTAATCATGGCATATTTTGCATACATCTCATGTATCGAATCATGCATATTTTCAGATCTAAATTATCTCATAATAATCTAAAAAATTAGATTTAAATTGATCTAATCAAAATAAATTCTAATCTAGATAATTATGTAGAACTATTCTATAACTAGTCTAGACATGCATCAATCATATCTCATATGATGTTTAAAATTAAATAATTTTTATTTGCTATTTTTTAGATGTTATTATAACCATTATAATATCAAAAAATAGTAAATAGATCGATCTGAAATATGATTTAATCAAATTAAATTGAAAATATGCAAGACTATTCTATAGAACTATTCTATTTTAGAACTAGTCATGCATATTTTCTAATCTTAGATCCAAATCATTTAATTTTAATTTTTCTGATTTCAAATCTGATCACATCTCATGTGATATCTAAAATCACTTATTTTTTAATTAAAATAAATTTAAAATCAGATCTAAATACTTTTAGAACCTTACTCTGATACCAGTTGAAGGAAAATCCTGATTTTTCGGACCAGGTTCGTTCAGATCTGATTAGATCAAGAGATATATTTGAAAAAAAATTTTCTTTGATTCAGATCAGATTTAGAATATTTCAAATCTAATTCTTATTATTTTAGTAATTAAAATAATTTAGATAAACTAAATCTAATATAATTTACATTGAAGTGGGAAATCCTATTACCCGATGATGATCCTATGAGCAGCGGAAGGTTCTCGATCTAGCCATGCAAGTGCCTGGCCTCTACCGATATCCACTCGGGCTGGATTTGGAGATCCTCTTCTTCTCTATCAAGTCTCCAAAAATTAGATCTGGATCTGATCTGGAGGATCTTCAAAACTCCTTTCGAAGATCAGTAGTTGTCCTTTACAACAGCGCAGCCTTCTAGCTTTCAGTCGTCTTTCTCTCATCTAGATTGCACCAACCAAGAACCCAAAACACTTTTGGACATGGTGAGAAGAAGGAGAAGATGCTTTGGCGTGGAGGAGGAGAGGAGAGGCAGCCTTCGGGTGTGGAAATCTCAATTAATTTTTGAGTTGGGCGCAAGGTCTTATTTATAGACTAAGCGTGATCCAACTCCTCTTCTTCCCAACCAATCACAACCCGATGAAATCAGATCTAAATTTGATTGATGGAAATAGAGTCCCTTGGATTCCTCCTTAGATGGCGCCTAAGACCAGTCAAAGTTGGTTCTTAGGAGAACTCTAATTGGAATCCAAAAAGGAGATGGAGTCTCTATCCAACAGGGACTCCTAGGCGCCTCCAACATGGGCACACACCAAGGGTGGCATGCGCCCTCCTCCTTGCCAGGTTTTGGTGGAGAGACAGGCCCCCACCAGCTCTCCAATAGGTGCATGACATGTGGACATAAGTAAAAGTGTCAATGGTCAACATTTGATCGGTCAAAGGTCAACTTTTGACCAAAGTCAAAAGATGAAAAATGGCAGATGACCAAAAATGGTAGGTAATATCTTACAAAATAAGACAACCATTTTCTGACCTGGACAGGCTCTAGTCACACCAAGTGAAGGTTCTAAATGAGCACAAACTCCTTTGGCTCAGTCACGATAACTATTTATGATAGTAAAAGAAGAACGTTAGGTTCAATCGAGTGCTAGCACGATTTCCTTGAACCTAATTGAATCTCATTCAGATCAATTGAACTGGATTAGTTCAATTGATGATCACCAGATTCAAACCCTTGTTTGTGTGACCCAGTTAGGTTCAGTTCTGTATGGTAATGGGATATGTCATGATCTCTATCATCGACATCATCGAAACTCCTTTCGATGGATCAGAACTCTTCTGATTCGAACAGCTAGAATGATCGATCATCTAAATCATTCTAATTGCTCCCAAAATCCACCAGTGACACCTAGCAGTATATGGTGGCAACCCATCAGAGCTGAATGTGAACCTCTTGGTGCAGCTACCTGTGTGATTAAGTTCTTCTATCTTGAGCCCCGATCAGATTAGGGTTAAGGTGAACTCGTCAAACCCTAGTCTCTGTCATATGATGTAATCATTCGATTCGAAGTCCAATGTGAAAATCCTAAATAGAAACTCTTTCTATTATTTCACTCTATCCATGGCCATGGGCTTCTGGACTTGATTCTCATGATCATCATAGGGCTGCTCCTCTACCACCGAGGTAGATAGATTTCCATCTTGATGCTATTCCAGTTCCTACAATGAACATGCTATAGCCAACATACACCTCAGGATTCCATATGGCTAGGAGACCGAGTAATGGTGTAGTCAAACTATAACACCCTCAAGGTGAACTGCCGATGCATCTCAGGTCAAAGAACCAGACACACTACTGCAGCATCGAGTCAGTCATTGACGAGAAGGTAGACTCCCTAATGACTACTCGAGGTGGTCACGCTCAGTGCCCTCATTCTCTAACGAGTACCTGTACTCTCGCTTCGGTGTCTCCACACCGTAGACTCAAGACTCATCTACTAAAGAAAAGCGATTGTACACCAACCTTCCAGATCAATCACCATCCTCGTGATGGTCCTATGGTCGGGAGCATTTTATGAGTTAATAATGATTATTGATGTCTTAAATGTTTAACTCTTGAAAATATGAATTATCATTACCATTAACTCAAAGGATGTATCACAGACACTAAATACACATATGTGATAAAAAATAACCCATTTTATTGATTTTAATCAAAATTATAATTTTGTCCCTAGAAGTGTATTACAAGTGTCAGCTAATTCTGGCTTCTAGGGCACATATATCTAACAGCACGTGCATGGCTCCTTCCAAAACCTCAGAAAACATCAGGATTATCGTAGGATAATCAGATTACCCAAACAAGGTATGATATTAAATCTGATTTAATTTTTATTTAAATTTTTAATATAATATCACTATAATTGGATTTGAGAACTCTTAGATTAGATTAGATTATTTAAAAAAATTTTAAAAAATTCATCTCAGATCTGATCAGATCTGCACGATCCTACGGTGGAATATAGGATTTTTTCTTCAACTAATATCAGAGCTATATTAGCAGTTCTTCATATCTAACTTAGATTTGATTTTATTTTTATTTATGATCTGATATTAAAAGATTTCAGATATCATATCAGATATTATTAGATTTAAAATCAAAAAATTAAAAATTAAATAATTTAGATCTAATATGTATAAGATACATGACTAGACTAGGTATAGAATAGTTCTATGTGTAGTCTAGTATGATCATGTATTTATTTTGATTAAATATAATTTTAGATTTATTTAATTTTTTTTAATATTATAATTATTATAATTAGATTAAAAATTAAAATAAAATTTTTAATTTTTAATTTATTCATATGAGATATGAAAGATGTATGCTTAGACTAGTCATAGAATAGTTCTATAAGATGTCTAGAATAGTTTTATTTTTGACATAATCAAATTTAAAATTTTATTTTTAGATTTAATATATGATATTTTAGATCTAAAAGTATGCATATTGATGATAAATGAGATGTATGCAAGACATGTATTACTTAGATCTTTTTATATCTGATATATGATCTAACTAGTTTTGTAGTAAAAAAATTATATATCTGATTAAGGAGTTTCTCATGGCCATCCGATCATAAGAATAAAGTAGGATTTAAAGGTCCTCTCCTTCCATTCGATGGGATGTTCTTATGGTGTGTAGGGGTGCTGCGCGTTCGTCCTTAATCAATAATCAGAACTTATTTTTCTGCAAAATCCTAGATCTTGAAATCTTAGAATTTTTATTACATTTTTTGTTCATGAATCCAAAAATTAATTAAGATTAAGATTATAAAATTAATTAGATCTAAAAATTATAAATTTTTAGATCTAAGATATCTTTATAAAATTGGGTTTGGGCTTGGGTTGCTTAATTAGGTCTAGCGGTTGATCAAACCGAATCAAGAGTTGGTTAGATGGGATCAAAGAAAAATTAGATTTGACCAGTCTAATAGGATTAAGTCTGAGTCAAGATTGAATCACATTGAGATGTGACTTGATCAAGTCAAGATCTAATTTGGCTCTGCAGTTTGAGCCTAGATTGTTGGCCAAAAGTGCAGACTTGATCGTCGGAGAATCTTACTAGAGCCAATATCCCTAACTCTGGATTAGACTTATTTTGCAGATCATCGATGGCGACCTCACCTTCTCTGACTCCAGCCTCAATTCTAATGATAATCAAATTTTACACCAATAGGATTGGTGCTAGAGAAAGGATACTGAACCTTCTTTCTCTTGAGGTTCCTTTGTTCTTAAAGGAGTGCTCAACATAGATCTCTCTTCTGCTCCCTCGAAGTTTTTCTTTCCTAGCTGATCTCATGAGGATGCCTTCCAAGAAGTCCTTGACTCAGTGATCAACTACCTTCGTGGCCAGATCTCATCCAGATCTGCCCATCCCTATCTCATCCCTAGCACCTCAGGTTCCACCGACAGCAATGGTGGATGTCGAGCAATTTAACCTATCGGTCTAGTAGGTTGGGCGCCTCACCGAAGTAGTGCAAGCCATGCAATAGCAGCAGCCTTCGATGCTGATCCGACTGAAGCAGGCTTCTCCAAAACCCAAGGATCCAATTTGGGGATGGCCAACTTAGGCAAGTAGGCTAGTAACTTTCAGGCAAGGGAAGCAGATGGTAGAGAGCCCCTGCTCCGATCATGATTCAACCCCTGGGGGAACTTTGCCCCCATTTAGCCAGAAGACTTTGGAGACCCACAATTGTGAGGATCTCCTGGATTAAAAACTATAAGAAATGGACTAGCAGATTGAGCAACTCCACCATACTTCCTCCTCTTACGGTAATGATTTTGGGAATTGTATCGTAAAGCCAATCATCTAGGTTGTAGATGGTTGAGCTAAATATAATTATACTTAAATTATTAATAAATAAAATTATTATTTTAATCTTTTCATCACTTTGTGCATCTTTTTATAATGAACTCTTCTGTGATAAAGTTCTTAGGACTATTTAGACTCGATAAAGGAGAATTTATCATTTAGTCCTCAAACATGTTCACGATCAAATGATTCATTGTAATCCAGAATGATAATGTATCAAGTGTAGGTCATTGTGTGCCATAATTGTTAGTTATTCTCTTAACCAAGAAGTATGGAGATACTGTTATAGCATGCAGGTGAAGTGTAGGGGTATATTTTACTGAATATGATCCAACTACAGAAATCTCTACTATCAAGAGTTGCTCATGAAGGATATGGGTATAAGTATCCCTTAGATCTGAGATCACCACGGTGACCTACAAGCAACTCACTGCACTTAGGTACCAGACTATCTGAAATTTCTAATTCAATGATGGAAGGCTATTGGATGCAATCATGTACTTGGCTTGTCGGTGTGTGAGTCAAGATGGGATTGATCCCTCCAAGTATTGGAGCAAGTGCATCACTGTATTTCAATTTAGAAACCCTTAATTGGGGTGGTCCATGTGATAGACACTTAGTTTTGAAATACACTATGGATGAATTTTAGGGTTGACAATAAATCCTAGATCATCCTTTGAGCATTGAGGTCAAGGGAATGGATTATATGGTAACCATATGCCATAGGTTCGTCGTTGTTGCATTACGACTTTTTGACCTATCCGAACGTCAGGTATCGTTGCTAGATCGGTCACATCGATTGGGATAGAAAATTGGTTCCTGTGTTACCAGCTAAGGATTCGAATCAATGGGGTCACACACAATAGGAGTTTCTACTTGAGCTGATGGCTGATATTGAGTCTCGATGACCTAGGACTCTATGGTCAAGAGTTCCACTGGGCTGAAACTCTATGATCAAGAGTCTCCACTCATCTGAAAACTTTGAGTTCTTCATGTTCAAGACTCTCTGAATGAGAGTTCTAATGATCTAGGACTCTATGGTCGAGAGTCCCACTCATCTGGGACTCTGAGTCCTTCATGTTCAGGACTCTCAATAGAGAGTCCTGATGATCTGGGACTCTATGGTTGAGAGTCCAACTGGACTGGAACTCTCTGACCAAGAGTCCTAGTAGATTGAGACTCTAAGTTCCACTTATCTGAGACTCTCTTATCAAGAGTCCCACTGGTCTGGGACTCTATGATCTCGAGATCCATTCATTTAGGACACTGGATTCAAGAGTCTCACTAGATTGGGACTCTTCAGGAGTTTCATATTAATGGGACTCTGATGCCCGGTAACCCACATGATTGAGAATCTAATATTTTTGAAAGATTAATTAGTAATTTGATTACTGATTAGCTTAATTTGATTGAAGCGATGAGGATTTGATCAAGTCTAATTAAATTTGATTCGATTGGGTTTGACCCGAATCAGGTCATGAGATGACCTAATTGCGCTAAAGGAGATTTGATCCTGATTTGATCAGGACCTAAACCTAATTAATTTCTAATTTGAATAAAATTTTATTGATTTGAATTAAGCCTAAATTTGATTGGAATTAAACTTGGTCTAATTAGTTTTAAATTAATTGATTTG
Source organism: Cocos nucifera (assembly GCA_006176705.1). Classification (NCBI taxonomy): domain Eukaryota; kingdom Viridiplantae; phylum Streptophyta; class Magnoliopsida; order Arecales; family Arecaceae; genus Cocos; species Cocos nucifera. The sequence continues at coordinate 143,647 of QRFJ01001830.1, read as the reverse complement.
GTTGAAACCAATTAGGGCCAAGTCAAATGAGATTTGAATTTAAATTCTCCCTAGCGCCCACCATATTTGAATTTTCCACCTTGACCCATGCCCTCCTCTAATTTTTGCATGAGATTTCTCATGAAAAAATGAATGCACACCCTTTCTCTCTTCTGCCTTTGACTTGATCCAAGGGTTGGACTAGTTCAAACTAAGTTGAATTTTGAATTCAACTTGGTTGGTTTGAAATTTGAAAAACCTAATCTTTTCCTTATCTATTCTCCATGCCTACCTAAACTTTTTGTCATATATTTTTTTGGCAATTTCTAATAGAGGGTGAGTAGAAGGAGAGTCCTTCTGCTCATCACCCTCTTGGATGAGGCATTGGAAAAGGATAAGACCCCATTTGAATTCAAATACTAGAAGTTGGTTGAAACTAGTTCAACCAATCTTAACCTATCTACTCCACATGGAATTTCCACTTATTTTTTTGCAATTAATTATTAGAATTTTTGTGCATGAAGCTTGATGGGTTGAACTTCTGTGGTAAAAATTTTAAAGTGATTGGTCATTGCTTTTAGGTAAAAAAAATCTAAGAGTGAAGGTGAGCAGAATACTATAGCACTTTATTTTTTCTTCATACCTCTATTCTCTTCTGATTTTTGTATCTAAGGATACCCAAGTTTTAGATATGCTCTAAATAGGATTTATAGTTTTGAAAGTCATCTTTACATAAAAACTAATTTCATGGAGAAACTCCTCACATAGAGGGCGTGAGAGGGTTTTCAGTATGTCAGGGTTTTTAGGTCGAGTGAAACCCATGACTTGGGAATTTAGGTTCGGGTGGAGAGATCGAGTGCTGTGAGTATCGGATCACCACCAAATTTGAAACACCACTTTATCATCCTCTAAAGCACATGTTTTGATTTTTTAGATTATCTACGATATCATAAAAAAGATAATCGATTGGATCGATCATGATCAGCCATTGAAGGCCTCAGGTGAGGAGCTAGCACTCTAATGGGGCTGATCGAGATCAAGGAGCTCCGTGTGGACCAACCATAGAGGTCGGACATGTGTGCAGCTATGGTGTGACACCAGAGCATTATCCAGTGGATTTAGATTATGGTGATTAGCTATCCACACATTGGTATCGAGTTCTGAACTCGTATCGATCGGTAGATTCGATTTGCTGATCGATCACATTTAAATTTTAAATCACATATTAGCATGTCTATATCCTGAGTAGGGTTTCAATTGATTAGATAAATACATATAGTAGATTAATTTTTAATTAATTTTAGTTTAAGCTGCTTTAATTTCAAAAATATTTTGAAAATGTATGCTAAAAATCCTGCTCGATTTTCTGCAATGGTATCAGAGCAATAAGGTTGCTTGACATGTCTAATATATAATTAAAAATTAAATATTAGTATATTTGATATGCTTAATCTAGATAACTTAGTATTCGAGAATGAATGAGCCACCATGCCATCTGGTCATAAGGGACAAGCATGGTTTAAAGGCCATATCCTCACATTCAGTTGGGATCCCTTATGGTGGTAGGGGTGCCACCATGAACTCATTCATTAAGATGAACAGTGAAAAGATTTTAATGATTAAAATTATTTTAATTAAAAAATTAAATATGAATGTATTTTAGATTAAATCTAAAAGATTGATTCATAGTTTAATTTACACTATGCTTTGTTTTCTGTTTAAAACTAGCAATATGTTGCCGTTTGAGAAATGAGCCAATCCATTTCTGAAATGAGTTGACCCATTTGGAAAATAGAAAATAAAAATTTTTCAAAATTTAAAAACTATTTTTGAAATGCTAAACCCTAACCCATCAGTCCAAAAACTTAATTAAAAGAATTAAGTATTATTCATAGGGTCTAGAATTATGAATTAAGATCCTAAGACAAAATCATAAGACTGTGGGTTAAATGGTTAGATGAATTAGGTCCATTAATTGGGTTAGACCTCAGGTTAGTTAAAGAATGGATTAATCTAGAGTAATTGATCAAATCTAATCAAGTGTTGAATTAGATTAGGTCAAAGATACTTTAGAATCAACTCCAATAGTTGTAGTTGAACAAGTCCATGTCTTTAACTAGACTAAAATGGACTTGATTCATGGCTACACAGTTAAGCCCAAAATTACTAGGTTGATTAGATTAAATCTAATTATTCAGTTGGTGTCTAAGATAAGTTTGGCAGTTTAGATCAGTGATTTTTAATTAGGAGCTACTCACACTGATTCGATCTTGGACGAGTCAATGGCATATCCCTTCCATTGATCTCACATACCTAATCGACATGGTTGATTGGATTTTGATTAGATCACTTGGTGATTCGGACTAATCCATGTCACTAGAAATCAGTTTGATTGATTTCAATCAGTAAGACTAAATTAGGTGCCCATAGACTTAAATTGATCCTAGCCCTGACCTATTGACTTGTTGAAGTCAGTGAGAGGGTTTGACTTGGTGAAGTCAGTAGGAGAAATTGGTCCGTGTCCTTTCTATCTAAAATCACATGTAACCTAAATCCTCTAAATTATTAGATCCTTAAAATTTCTAAGTTATAAAGATAACCGAGTCATAGCCTCCCATTAAGGTAAATAGTAATGAGTCCAATCTTCTGGGTAGACATTGGAGGTGCCTTACATCTGGTGTTCATCTGGATATTGAAATTGCTATCCATCATATAATGATTAGGTCGCACTCTCTTAATGGTGATCAGATTAGCAAGAGCTTTTCTTGGGCCTGGTTATCATTGGTTTGATGCACTAAAGTCAATCATGTTAATGGTTGAACTAACCAGATCTTTTCAGTGGAGGCCACAGCCTACTGATTTGGCATCTAGGGCAAAACCTAAATATTGAAAATTATTTAAAGAAGTAATTGATTGTGAACCTACCTGTAGATGCACACGAGTTTGTCAGAGCTTTTCTTGGGTCTATATGTAGTCTATGTGGATTGCAATATCCGATAAGGAGTTAGTATAATTCCTCGAATTGAAGGTAGACGCTATCAATTCGTTAAAAATAGTGAAATAACCTTTAGACTAAAATCTAAGTCTTTAGGATTAATTAATTCAAGTACTAATAAGATTTCATATTTTTCTTTCAGATAATTAGAATGGCTAGTGTTAGTTTGCTCCGTTCACTATTGGACAGTAGCAAGTGTTTAGGGCCTAAGAACAAGAAGTCAAGTATTGACCCTAATCAGACAGACCCAAAGAGGAATGGTCCTCTTGATCCAAATAGGCTAAATATTAGAAATCAGCAAGTGGTTGCTGGTCAAGGCTGTTATATGATAACACCTTGCAATTTCTCCATATGTGATATATCTACCTGGGTATTAAATACTGAAAGTTTGATTCATATATGCAATTCATTGCATGGACTTCAAATAGGTAGAAAATTTGAGAATGGTGATAGATTTCTTAATATTAGGGATGGAAGTCAAGTTCCAATCCTAGCATTAGAAACTCTTGAACTATTTTTCAAAAATAATAGTATCATTTTAAGTGACTGTCACTATTGTTTATCTTTTATGATGAACATAATATCTGTTGGGCTTTTGATCCAAGATGATTATAGTTTATCAATAAAGGAATATTATTGTTATATCATTATGAGTGATGTCACAATAATGCAAGGACAATTAAGAAATGGCATTTATATTTTATCACATCCTATTAGTATATTGTACACGTTGAATAAACGACCAAAACTAGATAATGTCACTAATGCTTATCTTTGGCACTGTAGGCTCGATCATATAAATAAGAATAGAATTAACAGGTTAGTCAAGGAGCATATCCTTGACATTGATGATTGTGAATTATTGAATACCTATGAGTCCTATCTTCTTGGTAAGACAACCAAATCACCTTTTACAGGAAAGGATGAGTGGGCCACTAAGCTTCTAGGTCTAGTACATATTGATGTTTGAGGACCTATGAACACATGTTCTAGAGGTTGATTTTACTACTTCATCATATTTACTAATGATCTATCTAGGTATGGGTACATCTATCTTATGAAGAGTAAATTCGATCATTTGAAATGTTCAAACGATATCGAAATGAGATAGAAAAATAACTTGGGAGGAGTATTAAAATTCTTCGATCTGATCGAGGAGGTGAATATCTTTTCAATGAGTTTTTTTGATATATCTAGAAGAGAATGGGATTCTCTCATAATGGACCCCTCCTGGAACACCACAACATAATGGTGTATCTGAAAGGAGGAATCGAACCCTGTTGGACATGGTTCGGTCCATGATGGGGTTTACAAGTCTGCCAATTTTATTTTAGGGTTATGCACTGGAAGCTACCTATTTTATTTTGAATAATATTCCAAGCAAGTCTATTGCAAAGACTCCATATGAGATATGGACTGGGCGTAACGCGACACTCTCTCACTTTAGGATTTGAGGATGTTCAGCTTATGTTAAATGTTTGTAGTCAAAAAAGCTTGGACCAAGGTTCGATAAATGCCTGTTCATAGGATATCCCAAGGAAACTAGGGGTTATTACTTCTATCTTACTGAATAACAAAAAATGTTTGTCAGTAATAAAGCAACTTTTTTGAAAAAGGAGTTCCTTAGTGAAGGAACAGTTATCTCTAATGTTAAACTTAATGAAGTTCAATAGATAGAAGAACCAACACATTCTAGTGAACCTGCAAAACTAGATTTGATGAGATCAAATCCAGAGCCTATTAAAATGGCACCAAGAAGATTCGATAGAGTACTGCATCAATCAGACAGATACTATGGCTTCTTGATTTGAAACGATGATCCTGTCAAATTTGATGAGAACTCTGAGGATCCAATCACCTAAATAGATACCATATAGAGGTCTAACTCCGATAAGTGGCTGAAAGCCATGAAGTCCAAAATAGAGTCCATGAAGGCCAATAGTGTATGGACACTAGTTGATTCACCTAAAGGGATAAAATTCATTAGGTGTAAGTAGATTTTCATAAGAAAATGGGGTACAGATGGGAAGGTAGAGACCTATAAAGCTCATCTAGTTGCCAAGGAATATCGTCAGCATTATGGTATTGACTATAATGAGATGTTTTTCATAGTGGCAATGCTCAAATCTATTCGGATCATGCTTGCAATAGCAGATTACCTAGACTATAAGATCTGGCAAATGGATGTCAAAATAGCTTTTTTAAATGGAGAGTTGGATGAAGAGGTGTATATGATATAGCCTGAGGGTTTCACATCCACAGATGAGTCTAAGGTGTGCAGGCTTCAAAGATCCATCTAAAAATTGAAGCAGGCATCGCAGAGTTGGAACATGCAATTTGATAAAGTAATCAGAACGTATGATTTTGTTAAGAATAAAGAAGAATCCTACGTGTATAAATGGGCCAATAGTTCTATTGTTGTATTCTTGTACTGTATGTTGATGACATTCTCTTAATAAAAAATGACATCCCTGCATTATAGGGAATAAAGATTTGGTTTTTATCTTAGTTCTCCATGAAGGACTTGGGAGAAGCCTCCTACATCCTAAGGATGAAGATTTATAGGGATAGATTTAAAAGATTGCTAAGATTATCTCAGTCCATGTACATTGATATCGTACTGAAGAGGTTTAGCATGGAGAATTTTAAGAAAGACTATCTCTTGATAGGCCATGAAATTTTGCTCTCGAAGAGGAATTATCCGACAACTCCTTAAGAGAAAGAGCGTATGAGTAGAATATCATATGTTTTGACAATGGATTCTATTATGTACGCCATGCTGTATACGAGATCAGATGTAGCATACTCACTAGAGGTAGTAAGAAGATACCAATCTGACCCAGGTGAGAATCACTGAAAGGTTGTGAAGACAATCTTGAAGTATTTGAGAAATACCAAGGATCAATGGCTCATCTATCGATATACTGACTTGAAACTTGTGAGATATATTGATTCTAGTTTTCAATCAGATCATAATGATAGCAAAAGTATGTCAGATTTTGTTTTTACCCTAAATGATGGAGCGGTCTGCTAGAAGAGTTTCAAGCAGTACACTGTAGTTGATTTTATGTGCAAGATGGAGTATGTTGCGACATCTGATCCTGCGAAGGAAGCTGTGTGGCTGCAGAAGGTCATCAATGAGCTAGAAGTGGCATTCTCCTTGGATGGTCCGGTTCTACTATACTGTGACAACACTAGAGCCATAACTCAAGCGAAGGAGTCGAAGGCACATCAGCGCATCAAACATATTCTGCATCACTACCACCTTGTATGAGAAATCATGGAGCAAGGTGACATCGAGCTTCAGAAGATCGACAGAAAGAAAAACGTAGTCGACCCCTTTACTAAAGCTCTAGAAATCAAAGAGTTCAATAATCACAAATGGAAGATCGATATTTGATACTGTTCTGAGTGGCTTTAATCTAAGTGGGAGTTGTTGGAAATTATATAGTAAATCCAATCATCTAGATTGTAGATGGTTGAGCTAAATATAATTATACTTAAATTATTAATAAATAAAATTATTATTTTGATCTTTTCATTACTTTATTCATCTTTCTATAATGAACCCTTCTATGATGATGTCCTTAGGACTATTTAGACTTGACAAAGAAAGATTTGTCGTTTAGTCCTCAAACATATTCACGACCAAATGATCCATTGTTATCCAGGATGACAACATATCGAGTGTAGATCATTATGTGCCATAAGTGTTAGTTATCCTCTTAACCAAGAAGTATAGAGATACTGTTATGGCATGCAGGTGAAGTGTAGGGATACATTTCATTGAACGTGATCCAACTGTGGAGCTCTCTATTGTCAAAAGTTTCTCACGAAGGATATGAGTATAAGTGCCCCACAGACCTGAGATCATCATGGTGACCTACAAGCAACTTACTACACTTAGGTACTAGACTATCTGAATTTCTAATTCTATGATGGAAGGCTACTAGGTGCAGTCAAGTACTTGGCTCGTCAGTGTGTGAGTCAGGATGGGATCGACCCCTCCAAGTGTTAGAGCAAGTGCATCACTATATTTTAATTTAGGAAACCCTTGGTCGGGGTGGTCCATGTGATGGACACTGAGTTTTGAAATATACTGTGGATGAATTTTAGGATTGAAAGTGAAGAGAAAATCTTATTTCTCGGATCAGGTTCGTTCAGATCTGATTGGATCAAGAGGGATATTTCAAAAATTATTCTCTAAGATCCTAATTAAATCTGAGACTCTTCAGATCTAATCCTATTGATCTAATAAAAAAATAAATAAAATTAAATCTAGTTTAATTACACCTTTTTTTTGCATAATCCAATTATCTTGTGATGATGTCGATGTTTGCCTGAGGTCCTGGATGTAGCCACGCAAGTGCCTAATCTCTACCGATAGCCACTCAAATAGGATCTAGAGATTTTCTCCTTCTCAATCTATCCTTTAAAAATTAGATTTGGATCTGTCTTCAAGGTCTTCAAAATTGCTTTTGAAGATCAGCTATTGTTCCTTGCAGCAGTACTGTCTTCTTCCTTTTCCATCATCTTTCACTTGCTTGGATTGCACCTAACTTGTTCCCAAATCCTCTTGGGCGTGGAGACGAGAGAGAGGACCAGAGGGTGACATGGAGAAGGAGGGAGAGGGGCTATGTGGCATGAGTTAAGGTAGAAACTCTTTCAATCTAGGTGCAGACAGGATTTTTATAGACCCTGCTGCGCCATGCAGTGCCACGTCATCTTGACCAATCATGGCCCTTTATGCAATCAGATCTAAATCTAATTGATTGAATGACATCATCAGATCTAATCATATTAGAGTTTCTCAAAAGTCTCCTTAGATGGTGCCAAGACTGGTCAAACAAGACTCCTGGGCGCCATCAAGCTTGATTCCCTGAAGCAATTGGAGTCCCATCTGTGTGGGACTCTAATCCTTATCCACATGGGGCACACACCTCCCTAAGCATGCATCCTTTGTCTCTCTACCTTTTAGTAGGAGGACAAGGGTCAAAGTTTTCTCCTATGGGTGCATGGTACATGGGCAGATGTCTAAGTATCAAAGGTCAACATTTGACCGAAGTCCAAAGACAAGATTTAGCAGATGATGGAAAATGATAGGTGTTGTCTCAATTTTTTCTCATAAATTAAGATAATTCTTTTCTAACTTGGACAAACACCAGTTAGACCATGTAAAGGTTTCTGAGTGAGCCCAAACACATTTGGCTCAGTCGAGATAAGCTTTAATGATTGTTAAAGAAGAATATTAGGCTTAATCGCGTGCTAGCACGATTTTCTTGAACCTAATTGAATCTTATTCAAATCAATTAAACTAGGTTAGTCCAATTGATGATATCCAGATCCAAAATCTTATTTGTGTGATTTAATTAAGTTTAGTTCCATATGGTAATAAGATATGTCATGATCTCTATCATCGACATCATCAAAATACCTTCCGATAGCTCAGAACTTTTCTGATTCAGACACTTAGTATAATCGATCATCCAAATCATTCTAATTGCTTCCAAAATCCATCAGTGACACCTAGCAGCATATGGTGGCAATGCAGCAGAATTGAAAGCAAACCTCTCGATGCAGTTATCTATGTGATTAAGTTCTTCTATCTTGAGCCCTAACCGAATTAGGGTTTAAGGTGATCTCGTCAAATCCTAATATCCATCATATGAATTAATCCTTTGATTCAAGTCTAATGTGAAAACCCTAATAGAAACTCTTTCTATTATTTCGCCCTGCCATGGCCATGGGCTTATGGACTTGATTCTCATGATCATCATAGGACTGCTCCTCATCTACCAAGATAGATAGATCCTCTATTGGTGCAATTCAATTCTTACAATAAATATGCTATAGCCAACATATACCTCAAGATTTCGAATGGCTAGAAGATCGAGTTATGGTGTAGTCAAACTTTATCACCCTCAAGGTGAATTGTCGATGCACCTCAGATCAAAGAACCAGACACACGACTGCAGCTTCGAGCTAGTTATCGATGAGAAGGTAGACTTTCTGATGACTGCTCAAGGTGGTCACGCTCAGTGTCCTCATTCTCTAACAAGTATCTATACTCTCGCTCTGGTGTTTCTACACCATAGACTCAAGACTCATCTGTCCTAAAGAAGCGATCGTATACCAACCTTTTGGATCAATCACCATCCTCTTGAAGATCCCACGGTCATGAGCATTTTATGAGTTGATAATGAAAATTCATATCTTAAATTTTTAACTCTTGAAAATTTGAATTATCATTACCATTAACTCAAGAGATGTATCATAGACACTTTCAAATATACACTGTGATAGTAAATAATCCATTTTATTATATATAGTCAAAATTATAATTTTGCCCTTAGAAGTGTATTACAAGTGTCAACCAAGCTGGCTTCTAGGGTGCATATATCTAACAGAAAGTAAATCCAAGATCATCCTTTAAGCATCAAGGTCAAAGGGATGAATTATATGGTAACCATATGCCACAAGTTCATCATTGTTGCATTATGACTTTTTGACCTATCCGAACATCGGGTACCATTGCTAGATGGTCACATCAATTGGGATAAAAAATTGGTTCCTATGCTACCGACTAAGGATTCGAATCTATGGGGTCACACACAATAGGAGTTTCTACTTGATCTGATGGCTGATATTGAGTCTCAATGACCTAGGACTCTATGGTGAACAGTTCTACTGGGTTAGGACTCTATGACCAAGAGTTCCACTCAATTGGAACTTTGAGTCCTTCATGTTCAGGACTCTTTGAACGAGAGTCCTGATGACCTAGGACTCTATGGTCGAGAGTCCCACTAGATTGGGACTCTCTGACCAAGAGTCCTAGTGGACTAGAACTCTGAGTCCTACTTATCTGAGACTCTTTGATCAAGAGTCCCACTGGTCTAGGACTCTATGATCTCAAGATCCATTAATTTAGGACACTAGATTCAAGAGTCCCACTGGATTAGGACTCTTCTGGAGTTTCATATTGATGGGACTCTAATATCCAGTAATCCATCCGATTGGGACTCTAATATTTTTGAAGGATTAATTGCAATTTGATTGCTGATTAGCTTAATTTGATTGAGCGATGAGGATTTGATCAAGTCCAATTGAATTTGATTCAACTGTGTTTGATCCGATCAGGTCATGAGATGACCTAATCGCTATGGAAGATTCGATCTTGATTTGATTAGGATCTAGATCTAATTAATTTTTAATTTGATTAGAATTTTATTAGTTTGAATTAATCCTAATTTGGTTGAATTAAACTTTATCTAATTGGTTTAAATTAATTGGTTTGGTTGAAACCAATTAGGACCAAGTCAAATGAGATTTGAATTTAAATTGTCCCTAGCACCCACCATATTTGACTTTTCCATCTTGACCCATGCCCTCCTTTGATTTTTGCATGAGATTTTTCATGCAGAAAATAAATGTGCACCCTTCCTCTCTTCTGTCTTTGACCTGGTCCATGGGTTGGACTAGTTCAAACTAAGTTGAATTTTGAATTCAACTTGGTTGGTTTGAAATCTAAAAAATCTATTCTCTTTCTTATGTATTCTCCACGCCTACCTAAACTTTTTGTCGCATATTTGTTTTGATGATTTTTGATAGAGGGTGAGCAGAAGAAGAGTCCTTCTGCTCATCACCCTCTTGGATGAGGTGTTGGAAAAGGATAAGACCCCATTTGAATTCAAATACTAGAAGTTGGTTGAAACTAGTTCAACCAATCTTAACCTAGCCACTCCACACAGAATTTTCATTTATTTTTCATACAATAAATTATGAGAATTTTTGTGCATGAAACCTGAGGGGTACCTTTTTGTGGTAAAAGTTTGAAAGTGATTAGGCATTAGTTTTGGACAAAAAAAATCATAGAGTGAAGGTGACCAGAATCTTATATCACTTTACTTTTCCTTCATGCCTCTATTCTCTTCTAATTTTCATATCTAAGAACACCCAATTTTTAGATATGATCAAAATAGAGTTTATAGATCCATAAGTCATCTTTCCATAAAAACTTATTTCATAGAAAAACTCCTCACAGAGAGGGCATGAGAGGATTTTCAATGCATCAGGATTTTTGGGCCGAGTGAAACCCAAGACTTGGGAATCTGGGTTCGGGTGGAGAGATCGAGTATTGTGAGCATTAGATCGCCACCAAATTTGAAACACTAGTTCATCATCCTCTGAAAGCACATGTTTTGATTTTCTATAGTATCTAGGAGATCAAAAAAGAAGGCAAATTGATTGGATTAATCATGATCAGCTATTGAAGGCCCCGACGAGGAGCTAGCACTCCAGTGAGGCTGATCGAAACCAGGAGCTCCTTATGGACCAACCATAGAGGCTAGACACATGTGTAGCTATGGTGTGATACCAGAGCATTATTCAGTAGACTTAGATTGTAGTGATCAGCTACCCGCATATAGGTATTGAGTTTTGAACTCCTATCGATCAGCAGATTTGATTTGTTGATCGATCATATTTAAATTTTAAGTTACATATTAGCATGTCTAGATCTTAAGTAGGGTCTAAATTGATTAGATCAATTCATGTAGTAGATTAATATTTGATTAATTTTAGTTTTTGTTGCTTTAATTTCAAAAATATTTTGAAAATACATGCTAAAAATCCCTGCTCGAATTTTCTGTAAATGATATCTGCACCGACCCTCCTTTCTCTCATCAAATCATGCAAGAACCAATCCCATCGAACTTCAAGCTCCCCCAATTCAAGAGCTACGATAGGACCACTAATTTAGTTGACCACTTGAAGGCCTTTTAGATCATGATGCTGCTCCATGGCATGCCAGACGCCATCTTGTGCCAAGCTTTTTCATCAACCTTGAAGGGAGCAGCAAGGAACTGATACTCAGCCCTCAAGTCGGGTACTATCTTTTTCTTCGATCAGATGAGCCATCAATTTATAGCTCATTTCATCAGCAGTCGACGTCGCCTAACGAGGCTCGAACTTCCTCATCAACATCAAGCAGAAGGAGGAAGAATCCATATGGGCTTATGTCATTCATTTCAACGTTGCTGCACTGAAGGTCCAGAAACTTGGACTAATCTATTGCAATGGCCATACTGAAGGATGGCCTTCAAAAGAATGAATCTGCTGTTCTTCCTGGAGAAGAAGTACCCTAGGGAATTTTGCTGATATGCCGGCTCAGGGCTAAAGGTTACACCCTAGAGAAGAGGCCTTTAAGGCCAAGGATAGTGAAGCTACTAAAGAGTGGCAAGTGGATGAATCAAAGTAAGCCCGCTACTAAAGAAAAGCTGAAGTGAAGCTCAGCCATGCTCTAGAATTCCCTCCGAGCGCAAGTGAGTCCAAACTCCTCTCTGAGCTCGAAAGCAAAGAAGCCCTAACAGAAGGACACGACAGGGCTCCCCCCTTAAAAGGTTTCATAACTACGCTCACCTCAACGCTTCGAGAATCCAAGTTCTATGAAAATCAAGGAGCAGTTATCGAGGCTGAAAAGATTGCGCACTCATCCTGGCAAGCACAATCTAAATAAGTTTTGCCTCTATCATCATGACCACGAGCATGATACTGAAGAATGCATTAAGCTCTAAGACTAGATTGAGAAACTTATCAGACGAGGTTGTTCGAGCAAATTTCTGAGATGCCGATCAGAGGTGAGGGAAGATCGGCCAAGGATGCTGCTGCAACCAGAGCCGTCAAGGAGGGAGGAGCAACAAGGAGATTGACCCCCACTTGGCATCATCAATATCATCTCTAGGGGACTTCGACGAGGGGAGGCTAGTGGATCGATAAAGCCCGCAAAAAGGTGGAGAGCTGAGGAACCCATAGCTTTCACCAACGAGGATGCCCAAGGAGTTTGATTTCCACACAACGATGTAGTTGTAATTTCTTTAAACATTATTGATTACGATGTATGTCGTGTTTCAGTAGATAATGGAAGCTCTGTTGATGTTTTATTTTACGATGCTTTCTCTAAAATGTCTATACCCAATGACCACCTGGGACCTATGAACTCTTCCATTAGTGGGCTTCACTGGCGATGCTCTACTAGTTGAAGAAATAATAATGCTGACTGTGGCTGCAGGGCAATACCCAAGGGGAGCCAAAGCACAGGTCGACTTTCTAGTTGGGAAAGCTCCATCATCCTGTAGTGCAATTCTCGGCCGAATCTGGCCTAAATGCACTTCAGGCTGTGGTGTCGATCCAACTACCTAAAAATAAAGTTTTTGATGAGCTACGAAATTGGGGAGGTTAGAGGAGATCAGATTTTGGCAAGGCACTGCTACTCCATCACTTTGCAAAATAATAGCCAACCCTACCCTTGCCCGGTTGATGGTCTGGACGTCCGTGATGATCTTATTGAAAGAGCGGGGTGAACCTATGGAGGACCTTATAGCTATCCCTCTAAATGATGGAAATGCAAAACACACAGTGCAAATCAGCTCCAACCTAGGGGATGAAGTTCGGGAGCATCTCATTATCTTCCTATGGAAGAATGCTGACATTTTTGCCTGGGTCCCAGTGGATATGTCGGGAATTGATGTCGAAGTCATGGAACATCGGCTGGCTGTTGATCTCCGAGTGCAAGCTAGTGAAAGAAGAAAATTCGGAGCCACACACCAAAAAGGCAAAATGCGATAGTAGAGGAAGTGGACAAGCTCCTTAAGGCTGGATTTATTCGAGAAGTCAACCATTCGAGTTGGATCTCCAATGTGGTCCTAGTCAAGAAGACCAATGGCAAATGGAGAATGTGCATAGATTTCAAGAAGCTAAACAAGCCTGCCCAAAGGATAGCTACCCTCTACCCAGAATTGAACAACTGGTGGATGCAACTTCAAGCCACGAGCTCCTCACCTTCATGGATGCCTTCTTCGACTACAACCAAATCTGGATGGCACTAGAGGACGAGGAAAAAACTGCTTTTATTACTGATCATGATCTTTATTGTTATAGGATCATGCCCTTTGGGCTCAAAAATGCAAATGCAACCTATCAACGCCTAGTCAATAAAATCTTCAAGGAGTAGATTGGCCGCAACATGGAAGTCTATATGGACGATATGCTTGTCAAGAGCCAAACCTCATCCAATCACATTACCGACCTTGAAGAGACCTTCAACGCTCTTCGAAGATACAAGATGAAGCTGAACCCGACTAAATGCACCTTCGGAGTGACCTCAGGAAAATTCAGAGGATTCATGGTCTCAAGATAGGGGATCGAGGCTAATCCAGAGAAGATCCATGTCATCCAAGAGATGACTGCCCTGAAGTCAATAAAGAAAGTCCAACGCTTGATCGGGAAGGTGGCATCCTTAAATTACTTTATCTCAAAGTTGGTCGAGCAATGTATGCCCTTCTTTCAGATCCTCAAGCAACCAAAAAATTTTTGCTGGATGGCAGAGTGCAAACAAGCATTCGAAGAACTCAAGAATTACCTCAGTTTGCCTCCACTGCTAGCAAAGCTCGAGCCTAGAGAAGAATTGTTCCTATATCTGACAGTCTCTCTTGCAGCCCTGGCAGCAGTCCTGATCAAGAAAGTGGCAAATTTGCAACAATCGATCTATTATATAAGCTGAGTCTTGAGAGATGTGAAGACCAGATATACTAAATTGAAAAAATTGACTTACACTCTTCTGATTGTAGTTAGGAGACTTCGGTCCTACTTTTAGGGGCATACCATAACACTCCTCACCGACCAACCAATCAAAGTAGCTCTTCATCGAACAGATGCATCTAGAAGAGTAGTGAAATGGGCTGTTGAGCTGATGGAGTTTGACATCAATTATCAACCTCGGTCATCAATCAAAGCTCAGATATTGGCCAATTTTATTGTCGAATGCATGATCTCGGATGAGACCGAACCTGAGTAGAATGAGGTCAGCATTCCGTGGTTGCAATCGAGCTCCTCCGAAGGAAGAGCAGACCTTTTCGAAGGCTTCTAGGCCTTGTATGTGGTTGGCTCTTCCAATGCTTTCGGCATAGGTGCTGGACTGATCCTGGTCAATCTCGAAGGGGTCATCGTCGAGTATGCAATATGCTTTGAGTTTCCGACAACAAACAATAGGATAGAATATGAAGCTCTAATAGTGGGGCTCAAGATTGCTAGGGAATTAGAAGTCAATCGACTTCAAGTCTATAGTGATTCACAACTGGTGGTGGAATAAGTCGGTGGCAACTACGAAGCTCGGAAGAAAAATATGATAAAGTATCTTGAAAGAGTGAAGAGCCTGATCCCAGCCTTCAATGGCTTTAGCATCCAGCAAATTCCAAGGGCAGAGAACACCAGAGCCGACCTTCTATCCAAGCTGGCTACACTCGCCCCTAACGAGCTTTCCAAAGAAGGATACTTTGAAGTGTTGAAATGCCCAAGTATGGAAGAGCTGCAGGCTGCAATGCTGATCGGCTATGAGACCTACTGAATTGATCCATTGATTGCTTATCTCAAAGATGGGACACTCCCCTATGATCCGAAGTAAGCTTGGAAGCTGAGAAACCAAACCTCCCGATATGTCCTCTACTAAGGCAAATTATACAAAAGGTCATACTTCCTACTTCTCCTGAAGTATCTTCAACCTTCTGAAGCTGATTTTGTATTGTAAAAGTGCATGAAGAAATTTGCGGAAACCATCTGGGTGCCAGGTCCCTTTCTCACAAGCTACTTTGATAAGGTTACTACTGGCCAACCCTGCACTATAATTGTGTTGAGTATGTTAAAAGATGCAACCACTGCCAAAGAAATGCAAGTATACAAAGGCAGTCGGCCTCCGAGCTTACCCCACTAAGCGCGCCTTGGCCATTCGCACAATGGAGGATGGATATACTTGGATCCTTCCTGATGACATCCGGACAACAAAAGTTTATCTTAGTTGCGATTGACTGCTTCATCAAATGGATCGAGGCTGAACCCCTAGCAAAAATTATCGAAGCCAAAGTACAAGACTTCATCTGAAAATCAATTATTCGCAGGTTTGGTCTGTCTCAAACTCTCATAATGGACAATGGGCGATAATTTATTAGGATGAGGTTTACTGAGTTTTGCAAGAATTTGAACATCTTCCATCAATTTACATCGGTGGCCCACCCATAAGCCAATGGTGAAGCAGAAGTGACCAATAGGACCCTATTGCAGGGTATCAAGACGAAACTTAAAAGAGCAGGGGGGACTTGGGTGGACGAACTCTACCATGTTCTCTGGGCATACCAAACTATCCAAATATTACTGATTGGGGAAACATCATTTGCCTTGGCCTTCGAAATAGGGGAGATCGTCCTAATCGAGCTTAAACATTCATCAACATGGGTCAATGAGCAACATAACTTGCAAGACCTCAGAGCTAACCTCGGCCTACTGGAGGAGAAAAGAGAAGAAGCCCAAGTTTGGATGGCTACCTACAGGCAAAGGGTGTCCAGATATAATAACTCTAGGATCAAAGATAAAATGTTCAAAGTGGGGGACTTGGTGCTTGGACAAGTGGCCATCTCTCAGCCTCAGAATCAAGGAAAGCTCACCCTAATTTGAGAAGGACTTTACGAGATCAAAGAAGTCATCCGACCCAGGACATACTATTTGAGGAAGCTAGGAGGAGTAGATCTATCTCGACCATGAAATTCGAAAAACCAATGGATGTATTACCAATGATTTTGTTGTAATAAAATCCTCCTACTTTAACACCCTAATCTTTATTATACATCTGTAATGATGGAGGGTTACCACTCTCGAACTTGATCATGCGACGAGCATAGCCATGTTAAGAATAGGAGGAGGACCTCATCCTAACATGAGCAAGGTCGAAGGCCTCATTAACTTAAGATGAGATGAGAGAAGAGGCTCTGATAACGATCCTAATGTGCCCCTACAACCATATCAGGAACAGAAGGAGAACCTCGTCCTGACATGAGCAAAGTAGAAGACCTCACTAACTTAAGACGAGATAAGGGGAGAGGCCCTGAACAATGATCCTAATGTGCCTCTACTATCATGTCAGGAACAGGAAGGAGAGTCTCATCCTGACATGAGCAAAGTAGAAGACCTCATTAACTTAAGATGAGATGAGGGGACAAGCCCTCACAACGGCCCTAATATGCCCCTATAGCCATGTTAGGAATAGGAGAAGGATCTCATCCTAACATGAGCAAAGTCAAAGACCTCGTTGACTTAAGACGAGATAAGGAGAGAGGCCCTGACAACAATCCTAATGTGCTCCCTACAGCCATGTCAGGAACAGAAGAAGAACCTCATCCAAACATAAGCAAAGTAGAAGACCTCGTTGACCTAAGATGAGATGAGAAGAGAGGCCTTGACAATGACCCTAATGTGCCCCTGCAGCCATGTTAGGAACAGGAGGAGAACCTCATCCTAATGCAAGTAAGTTCGAGAACCTTGCTAACATAAGCTAAGGATAAAGGAGCAGCCCCTCCAGTGGTCCCAAGTGAATCCCCAACCTAAAGAAAAGGGAAGGAAGAAAGCTTGTCACCAATCCCCACACGTATTTCTCCTACGACTATCCAACCATATGAGATGCAAGAAGAAAAATCATGCTCAAGTCCACAAAAAGAACCTCGAATTGGTATCCACAACAACCACATCATCGAAAGAAAACATAGAAGAAAGACAAGATGAGGAAAATGAAGCCACAAATAAGCATTGAGTTCATGTAAGGTGAATAATAGTGAAGAAAGGTACTATTTCATTGCATATGTTAAGTTCGTTACAGGCAAAATAAAAGTCGACAAGACTGATTACACAAGTCAATTGCAAGCAAGATGAAGGTTGGTGAAATCGATGATATGAAAAGAAAGAAGAAAGGAAAAAGGACCAAGTCCTAAGATAGACTATACTTTTTACACTTCAGGCTGTCAACCCCAGCCATCTCCAATGCTTGCTTCAATCTGAAGATTTCCTCCTCAAGTTCTTTTTTTTTGTATAAACCATCTATATATATCCTGTTGGCATGCTCGAACTTGCTCTCAGACTCCCACCGCTACTTCCATAGGACTTCGGACTCAACCTCTGCATCCCTCACGGCTTAATGCTCGTAGGTCAGTAGGAGCTTCAACCGCTAGACCTCAGCCTTCTCCTCTTCGATTGCTTTTTAAGAGCTCGCCAATGGTCCTCTTCAAGGAGGCGATCTCCTCTGACTCGCCACTTGCATCGGCTTCCTGACTACTATACAATTGCCTTTGAAAATAAATCGCTTCATCTTTGGCAAACTTGAGCTTGTTCAAGCCAGGACATTTTCTCTGCCCAAGATATTCTATGACTATAGGCCAGTCCTCGGTGTCTTGTAATTGCTTCTGAAGCTTAGAGATCTTCTTGGACAAATCCCAGTCGTACCGAGCCTTATCAGTAGACCACCGCGAACTTCCCCCTAATAGATGGATCTTCTCTTTTGCCGCCTTGAGATCGGCTTTGAGAGAGCTGATCTTCACCATGAGTGCCCAAGATTTGTTGCTGGTGTTTTTCTTGAGCTTAGCAATCTCCCTCTCAATGCTATCCTTCTGGATGCTAAAGCTTACGAAGTCCTTCATGTGTAAATTTCAAAGGCGAGTGACCTCTTTGGTCACCCCGAAAGCATTCTTTCGAGAAGCTTGAAGGTCATCCTCCATCTTCTTCAACTATCTCTTTAGATGGTAGACTTTCTTCTTTAAGCTTTTTATTATAGATTTCAATGGAACTCCCTACGGTAAGGGGTCAGCATTGATTAATGATGGCGGGCTATGGCTTTGATTATTGGAGGGATACTAGATAACATATGACACAATACCAATGTGAAGAAAGGTATAGACAAAAGTGAATTCATATTCATTTAACTAGAAACTTTCAGGTACAAAGCAAGTCAATAAAGAAAAAGAAAAAGATACAACTACTCAAGGTCCACAACCTTAGCGGGTGCAGCGGTAGGAGAAGTTGGGATGCTCTCGACAGGCTCGGGTACCTCCAAAGCAGGCTCGGGTGCCTCTACAGTAGGCTTAACCGAAGAAAGATCGGCCCTAGTGCTGGATGGTCCCGCTTCGTCATCAGCCTCCTCCTCTTCTAGGAAGCTGAGGTTGAGCTCGAGGAACCTTCGAGCCACCCTGCCTTCGTATAGCTTGAAGCCCTTGATGAATGCCTCCTGCTTGAAGGCGATGCTCAAGTCCTTCATTTCAAGGGAGGTCTTGAACTCCTCCATAGCTCGGGCCACTGCCTCCAAAATGGACTTCACTAATTGGGCCTCCAACTTGATGACCTTGAGTTTGACTTCTTTCTTCTCCTCTTCCTCCAAAGCCAATGCTGTCTTAAGTCTGGTTGAGACGAACTCCTCCCTTCGAAGTGCACCATGTAGGCTCTCACTTTCTGCCATCTTCTCCCCCATGAGGTGCTCAACCTCGATAGTCATCGTCTGAAGGTGATTGATCTCGGCCTGAAGGTCTTCCTGGACCTTCAGCAACTCCAGCTCCAGGCAACTTGCCCTCTTAAAGTGGGTAAGTATGTGGTGACCCGACTGCCATGAACAAGTCACTATAAAGTGAAGGAAGAAAGGATGAGAAAATAAAAAAAAAGTATGGTGAGATGATTTTTCTAAGGATAGTCTCAAGAGACTTCCAGAGGAGCTACCTTTGATCAAGATCGGCCAGGCAGTCCACCTGCTCTAGTAGGGCAAACCTATCAATCAAATTTGGAATGATATCCAGGTTACCAAATGGGTCTGCCCCTTGGTCTTCATTATTGCCCCGATCAGGCTCTTCCAGGTGCACCTTATGAGCCTTCTTCACGATGGCCACTTTTCCCTTTCTCCTCTCCTTCTCTTTGTCACCAAGGGGATCCGGCATGCTATCCCCAAAGGGGAGATTCGTAGGCTTAGGGGGAAGAGATTCCCCCTCGACGACGATGACATGGGTGGTCGGGATGGCCTTGTCTCCTAAGTGGACCTTTAGAGCGACATCAATGGTGGCAAAAGCCATAAGGTCGGAGTGTTAGATATATGTGCCCTAGAAGCCAGAATTGGCTGACACTTGTAATACACTTGTAGGGCAAAATTATAATTTTGACTATAATCAATAAAATGAATTATTTTCTATCACATATGTATATTTAGTGTCTGTGATACATCCTTTGAGTTAATGGTAATGATAATTCATATTTTCAAGAGTTGAAAATTTAAGACATGAATAATCATTATTGACTCATAAAATGCTTCCGACCATAGGGTCATCACGAGGATGGTGATTGATCCAGAAGGTTGGTGTACAATCGCTTCTCTTTAGTAGATGAGTCTTGAGTCTATGGTGTGAAGACACTGGAGCGAGAGTACAGGTACTCATTAGAGAACGAGGGCACTGAGCGTGACCACCTCGAGTAGTCATTAGGAAGTCTACCTTCTCGTCAATGACTGACTCGATGCTGCAGTGGTATGTCTGATTCTTTAACCTAAGGTGCATCGATAGTTCACCTTGAGGGTGTTATAGTTTGACTATACCATAACTCGGTCTCCTAGCCATTCGAAATCCTGAGGTGTATGTTGGCTATAGCATGTTCATTGTAGGAACTGGATTGCATCAAGATGGAATCTATCTACCTCGGTGGTAGAGG
>QRFJ01001830.1:85014-122123 GCA_006176705.1 Cocos nucifera | reverse complement strand
GATCTGGAGGATCTTCAAAACTCCTTTTGAAGATCTGCAGTCGTTCCTTTTGCAGCAGCGCAGCCTTCTTGCTTTTGATCGCCTTTTCCTTGATCTAAATCGCACCAATCCAAAGTCCAAAACACTTTTGGACGTGGAGAGCAAGGGGAGAAGAGAGTATGGCGTGGAGAAAGGAGGGGAGAGGCAGCCTTGGGGCGTGGGAAGATCTGCTTTCAATTGACTTTGATTACTTGGAATTCAGGGTTGGGCGCAGGGTCTTATTTATAGACTAAGCGTGATCCAACTCATCTTCCTCCTCAACCAATCACAACCCTTTGTGAAATCAGATCTAAATCTGATTGGTGGGAAATTAGAGACCCCTGGATTCCTCCTTAGAGGGTGCCTTAAGACCAGTCAAACTGGATTCTTAGAAGAACTCTCATTGGAATCCTAAAGGGAGGATGGAGTCCTTGTCCAACAAGGACTCCTAGGCGCCTCCTACTTGGGCTCACGCCACCCTTGGCGTGCGCCCTTCTCCTTGCCAGGTTCTGGCAGGGGGACAAGCCCCCACCAGCTCTCCAATAGGTGCATGACATGTGGTCAAAAGTCAAAGGGTGAATGGTCAACGTTTGACCAGTCAAAGGTAGACTTTTGACCAAAGTCAAAGAACAAGAAATGGCAGGTGACCAAAAATGGCAGGTAATGTCTTACAAATAAGACAACCTATTCTGACTTGGACAACCTCCAGTCAGACCATATGAAGGCCTCTGATTGAGCACAAACTCCTTTGGCTCAGTCAGGACAACTTATTTATGATAGTAAAAGAAGAACGTTAGGTTCAATCGAGTGCTAGCACGATTTCCTTGAACCTAATTGAATCTCATTCAGATCAATTGAACTAGATCAGTTCAATTGATGATCACCAGATTCAAACCCTTGTTTGTGTGACCCAGTTAGGTTCAGTTCTGTATGGTAATGGGATATGTCATGATCTCTATCATCGACATCATCGAAACTCCTTTCGATGGATCAGAACTCTTCTGATTCGAACAGCTAGAATGATCGATCATCTAAATCATTCTAATTGCTCCCAAAATCCACCAGTGACACCTAGCAGTATATGGTGGCAACCCATCAGAGCTGAATGCGAACCTCTTGGTGCAGCTACCTGTGTGATTCAGTTCTTCTATCTTGAGCCCCGATCAGATTAGGGTTAAGGTGAACTCGTCAAACCCTAGTCTCTGTCATATGATGTAATCATTCGATTCGAGTCCAATGTGAAAATCTAAATAGAAACTCTTTCTATTATTTCACTCTGCCATGGCCATGGGCTTCAGGACTTGATTCTCATGATCATCATAGGGCTACTCCTCTACCACCGAGGTAGATAGATCCCATCTTGATGCAATCCAGTTCCTACAATGAACATGTCATAGCCAACATACACCTCAGGGTTCCATATGGCTAGGAGACCGAGTAATGGTGTAGTCAAACTATAACACCCTCAAGGTGAACTGCCGATGCATCTCAGGTCAAAGAACCAGACACACTACTGCAGCATCGAGTCAGTCATTGACGAGAAGGTAGACTCCCTAATGACTACTCGAGGTGGTCACGCTCAGTGCCCTCGTTCTCTAACGAGTACCTGTACTCTCGCTCCGGTGTCTCCACACCGTAGACTCAAGACTCATCTACTAAAGAGAAGCGATCGTACACCAACCTTCCGGATCAATCACCATCCTCGTGATGATCCTATGGTCGGGAGCTGTTTATGAGTTAATAATGATTATTCATGTCTTAAATTTTCAACTCTTGAAAATATGAATTATCATTACCATTAACTCAAAGGATGTATCACAGACACTAAATACACATGTGTGATAGAAAATAACCCATTTTATTAATTATAGTCAAAATTACAATTTTGCCCCTAGAAGTGTATTACAAGTGTCAGCCAATTCTGGCTTCTAGGGCACATATATCTAACAATCTCCCACTTGTCCTAAAGCCAATTGGCTACAAGTCTAAGTCCCATCTTCTCAAGGTGGGCTTCGATCTTCTGCTGGCCCAACGGCTTTGTAAGTGGGTCTGCCACATTATCTGTGGAGTTGACTCTCTTGACCTCAACGTAACCTTTCTCAAGGTAATCGCGGATGAGATGATATCGCCGCTCAATGTGCTTGGACTTCTGGTGAGACCTCGGCTCCTTAGCAAGGGCTATGGCGCCATTGTTGTCGCAGTAAAGAGGAATGGCATCTGATGGCATTACTCCAATTTCTGCAGCAAACTTCTTGTACCAGAACGCTTCCTTTGCAGCCTCTGATGCAGCTATATATTCTGCTTCCATGGTGGAATCTGCTATCACAGTTTGCTTGGAACTCTTCCAGCTGACAGCTCCACCATTGCACACAAACAGACTTGCCAGATGTCGACTTTCGATCATCTATATCGGACATGAAGTCCGAGTCTGTGTATCCCTGGACCAGGAGTTCTCCATTACCAAAGACCAACATCATATCCTTAGTTCTTCTCAAGTACTTAAGGATACATTTCACAGAAGTCCAGTGTTCTTCACCTGGATTTGACTGATATCTGCTTGTGACACTCACAGCATGGGCTATATCAGGTCGTGTACATAGCATGGCATACATGAGGCTCCCTATTGCAGAAGCATAAGGGATCTTGCTCATGCGTTCTATTTCCTCAGGTGTGCTGGGGCACATCTTCTTGGAAAGATGAATACCATGTCTGAAGGGTATTAATCCCCTCTTAGAGTTTTCCATACTAAACCTCTTTAGTACTTCCTCTATGTACATCTTCTGTGAAAGTCCTAGCATCCTATTCGGTCTATCCCTATAGACCTTAATTCCTAGAATAAAGGATGCTTCACCTAGGTCTTTCATGGAGAATTCCTTAGACAACCACATCTTGACTGATGTCAACATGGGAATATCATTCCCAATAAGGAGGATGTCATCCACGTACAATACGAGGAAGACAACAGCGCTCCCACTGACCCTTTTGAAAACACATGGTTCCTCTTCGTTTTTGATGAAACCAAACTTTTTGATCACATCATTGAAACGAGTGTTCCAGCTCCGAGATGCTTGCTTAAGTCCATATATGGACCTTTGCAGCTTGCAAACCTTGTGATCAGTATCACTGGATGTGAAACCTAGCGGCTGTTCCATATAGATATCTTCCTCAAGATATCCATTTAGGAATGCCGTTTTCACGTCCATTTGCCATATTTCATAATCGAAATAGGCTGCAACAGCAAGCAATGTGCGGATGGATTTTAGCATAGCTACCGGGGAAAAGGTATCCTGATAGTCAATGCCTTCACGTTGACTATAACCTTTTGCCACCAGTCTAGCCTTGAATGTCTCCACATTCCCATCTGCACCAATCTTTCTCTTGAAGATCCATTTACACCCAATAGGTACTATACCTTCTGGTGGATCTACCAAGGTCCAGACTTGGTTTGAGTGCATCGAGTCGATCTCTGACTTCATTGCCTCAAGCCATTTCTCGGAGTCGATATCTGATATCGCCTCGTTGTAGGTTTTGGGATCATCACCATGAGCACCATTACCTATGAGGAACATTTCCTCTACATCCTCTGAAATAATACCTAAGTATCTTTCAGGGGGACGGGAAACTCTTTCCGATCTACGAGGTGGAGGAGGTAGTGTTCTTATTGGCTCAACCTGATTTGGTTCCACTTGGTCCTTAGCTCTTTCTGCTTGTGAGACTTTCTCATCAAGCTTAATCTGCTTTCCAATGCCACTATCTTGAATAAACTATTTTTCAAGAAATATGGCATGTCGACTCACAATCACATTGTGGTCTTCTGGAATGTAGAAATAGTATCCTAATGACTCTTTAGGATATCCTATGAATCGAGCTCTAAAGGACCTAAACTCTAACTTGTCCGCTTGTTGTCTTTTGACATGAGCCGGACAACCCCAAATTCTGAGATGACTCAGACTTGGTTTCTTACCGTGCCATATCTCATACGGTGTGGTAGGAACGGTTTTAGAGGGAACCCTATTCAGTAAATAGATTGAAGTTAATAATGAATGTCCCCAAAGAAAATCTGGGAGGTCTGTGAAGCTCATCATGGATCGAACCATATCCAATAGAGTCCGATTTCTCCGTTCTGAAACCCCGTTGAGTTGAGGTGTTCCTGGTGGAGTCCATTGAGAGACTATGCCATTTTCCTTAAGATAGTCTAGGAATTCCCGGCTAAGGTATTCACCTCCTCGATCTGATCGAAGAACCTTAATGGGTTTTCCAGTTTGTTTTTCTACTTCATGTCTGAATTCTTTGAACTTTTCAAAAGCTTCAGACTTGTGTCTCATAAGATACACATACCCATACCTAGACAGATCATCGGTAAAGGTAATGAAGTAGACAAAATTGCCTCTAGCCGGCACATCGAATGGGCCGCACACATCAGTATGTACTAGGGCAAGGAGATCTGTGGCCCTCTCCCCATGTCCAACAAAAGGGAGTTTAGTCATTTTGCCTTGAAGACAAGATTCACAAGTTGGATATGACTCAAAAGTCAATGGACTCAATAGCCCATTTTTCTCCAATTTGTTGATCCTATCTTCTGCTATATGACCTAATCTCAGGTGCCATAGATATCTGTCGTTTGGACTATCCCTAGGTCGTTTGGCATTCACGTTTTGCTCGATAGTTAGAACAGGTACATCAATATGTAGCTGATAAAGACCATTAATAAGGAAACCATTTGCAATTTTATTTCTTTCATAAAGAATGTTACAATGGTCCTTAAAGAAGGTGATCACATAACCTTCTTGTGCTAAGCATGAAACAGAAATCAAATTCCTGCTAGCTGCAGGCACATAATAACAGTCTTTTCAAAACTAAGTCTAAACCAGATGGTAATCGAAGAGGGTATGTTCCCACGGCTACTGCAGCAACTCTTGCTCCATTACCGACGCGTAGGATCATGTCTCCATCCCTCAGCCTCCTGCTATCCTCAAGACCCTGCATAGAAGTGCACAGATGAGCACTAGAACCAGAGTCAAGCACCCAACTGGATGCAGAAGAAACCGTAAGGTTAGACTCAATAACGAGCATACCTCCAGAAGGACCTTCCTTCTTGTTCTTTAGGGTGGCCAGGTAAGTAGGGCAGTTCCGCTTCCAATGGCCGTCGCTGTTGCAATGGAAACACTTTCCTTTGCCATCGACCTTCTTCTTCGGTTCTGCCTTCTTCTTCTTTGATCCTTCTACCTTTTGCTTTTTCACAGACTTCTTTTTCTTTCCATAAGACTTTCTTTTGGAAGAAGTCCGTTCCATAGCAAGAACTGAGCCTTTAGAACCTTTCATAGAAAGCTCAGCGGTAACCAGCATATTCATCAACTCGGCCAAGGAATTTTGAAGTTTATGCATGTGGTAATTCATGATGAATTGCCCATATGCATCAGTCAAGGATTGCAGAATAATATCATTCTGCAAGTCCAAGTCCAACTTCACACCGAGCTTCTCAAGCTCTTCCATGTCCTTGATCATTGTCAGACAGTGATCTTGGACTGACTGCCCATCACGCATCTTAGCCTTAAAAAGTCGTTTCGTGACTTGATATTTGGCTGCGCGACTCTGTTCACCAAACATCTCCTGCAGGTGAGCCAACATTTGGCGAGCAGTCCCGATATCTTCATGTTGGCGCTGGAGCTCATCAGACATCGAGCCCAACATGTAGTATCTGGCCTTATTGTCTTCGTCAATCCATTTTTCCAGAGACGCTCTCTGTTCAGTGGATGGACGAGCTGGTAAGGTGGGAGGGTCCTGGTCCAAAACATGTGTTAACTTCTCTGAACCCAAAACAATTTTGTAGTTCCTGAGCCAATCTTTATAATTGGGTCCAGTCAGTCTATGTGTGTCTAGGATACGTGCCAGTGGGTTGGACGCAGACATTTTCCTGTAGAGAGTCAAAGATTCTAGTTAGATACTGTAATTTTGACTTGACCAATTTGTTTAGGGATTTTATTTTTAAACAAATTAGCTCCCACTATTTTCTCGGATCCCTACACTCCCTCTGTAGAGATGCGAAAATCTCCGCGATTGATGATTTCTAGTGGGTGGTGCGGTCTCACCAACTGACTCATCACCTCACCTAACAGTTATTGGTGATGGGTTAGCCAATGAGTGAACAACTCTTGTTCAATGATTCTCTAATCATGGTGCACCCAAACTTGGTCTCTAATTCATGAATCTCACCGTATCCGGAATATTGATCCACTCCTTAGTTAAGTCAGACCCACCATTTGCATAGACTGGGTTCCTAATTGGGTCTCTCACCGTATCCGGAATATTGAGCCCAACTCATCCTCCAGCCCATAGCATCCAATGCCTAATAGACATGGTTGCGTCTTCCCGGTGCAACTGAGCCACTGTATCCAGCCGAGAACAATCAACCCCGGGAAGGGCCCGCACGTCTACAATGGTGGAAGACCTCGGACTTAATCTTTTCTTAGGGAGAATTGATTCAGGTCTCATTAAACTAGACTTGGCTTAGTCATAACAATTATGACTAACCTAGTGGCATGGGTCAGCTCGGATTATTGACCACCTCAGATCAGAACTGTGTCAACAGATATGGCCAGGTAAGTGAGACCGGTGGAAGGAATATGCCGTTAACTCGCACAAGAACGCATTCAGGTCGAGTAGCTTCCAATTAAAAACCAGTCGGTCGTCTGTGCCAAACTTACCTTAGACACCAAATTGTTGAGTCAGAACCAATTGGGTTAGCCTACAATCCAGACTCTAACCTCTGAGCCTAATTAGGTCTTGCTTGATCGTGACTCGATCTTGACCCAGACTTAATCCTATTAGGCTGGTCAATTTAAGCATTGTTGATCCCATCTAACCAACTCTTGATTCGGTTTGATCAACCGCTTAGACCTAATTGAGCTACCCAAGCCCGAACCCAGTATTATGAATATGTCTTAGATCTGAAATTCTCAATTTTAGACCTAATTAATATTCCATAAACTTAATTCTTAATTAAGTTGGGTTCATAAACAAAATATGCACAATAAATCCTAGGGTTTCAGGATCTAGGGTTTTGCAGAAAGTAAGTTTTGGGTTTCTGATTAAGGACGAACACGCAGCACCCCTACACATCATAAGAACACCCCATCGAATGGGAAGAGAGGGCCTTTAAACCCTTCTTCGTTCTTATGACCGGACGGCCAAGAGGAACGCCTTAATCAGGAACATGTAAACATTCAATACTACAAAACAGTTATAGATCTATATCATATATCTCATATACAAATTTAGATCTAATCAATGGCATATTTTGCATACATCTCATGTATCATAATCATGCATGTTTTCAGATCTAAATTATCACATAATAATCTGAAAAATTAGATTTAAATTGATCTAATCAAAATAAATTCTAATCTAGACAATTATGTAGAACTATTCTACAACTAGTCTAGTCATGCATCTATCATATCTCATATGATATTTAAAATTAAATAATTTTTATTTGCTGTTTATCAGATGTTATTATAACACTTATAATATCAGAAAACAGTAAATAAGAAGATCTAAAATATGATTTAATCATATTAAATCAAAGACATGCAAAACTATTCTATAGAACTATTCTATTCTAGAACTAGTCATGCATATCTTCATGTTCTTAGATCCAAATCATTTAATTTTAATTTTTCTGATTTCAGATCTGATCACATCTCATGTGACATCTGAAATCACGTTATTTTTAATTAAAATAAAATTAAAAATCAGATCTAAACTATTTTTAGAACCATGGCTCTGATACCACTTGAAGGGAAATCCTGATTTCCCTGACCAGGTTCGTTCAGATCTGATCAGATCAAGAGATATATTTCAAAAATTTTTCTCTTAGATCTGTATCAGATCAGGGATATGCTTCAGATCTGATTCTTATTATTTTAATAAAAATTAAATGAAAAGGATAAATTAAATCACATTCAATTTACCTGAATAGGGTAATCCTATTACCCTGTTGATGATCCTGTTTGCAGCGGAAGGTTCTGGATCAAGCCACGCAAGCGCCTGGCCTCTACCGGTATCCACTCGGGCTGGATCTGGAGATCCTCTTCTTCTCTATCACACCTCCAAAAATCAGATCTGGATCTGATCTGGAGGATCTTCAAAACTCCTTTTGAAGATCTGCAGTCGTTCCTTTTGCAGCAGCGCAGCCTTCTTGCTTTTGATCGCCTTTTCCTTGATCTAAATCGCACCAATCCAAATCCAAAACACTTTTGGACGTGGAGAGCAAGGGGAGAAGAGAGTATGGCGTGGAGAAAGGAGGGAGAGAGGCAGCCTTGGGGCGTGGGAAGATTGCTTCTTGATTATTCTTGATTATTTTTTCACTTGGGCGCTGGGTCTTCTTATATAGACTAAGCGTGATCCAAGTCATCTTCCTCCCAACCAATCACAACCCTTTGTGAAATCAGATCTAAATCTGATTGGTGGGATTAGAGTCCCCTGGATTCCTACTTGGAGAGTGCCTTAAGACCAGTCAAACTGGATTCTTAGAAGAACTCTCATTGGAATCCTAAAGGGAGGATGGAGTCCTTGTCCAACAAGGACTCCTAGGCGCCTCCTACTTGGGCTCACGCCACCCTTGGCGTGCGCCCTTCTCCTTGCCAGGTTCTGGCAGGGGGACAAGCCCCCACCAGCTCTCCAATAGGTGCATGACATGTGGTCAAAAGTCAAAGGGTGAATGGTCAACGTTTGACCAGTCAAAGGTAGACTTTTGACCAAAGTCAAAGAACAAGAAATGGCAGGTGACCAAAAATGGCAGGTAATGTCTTACAAATAAGACAACCTATTCTGACTTGGACAACCTCCAGTCAGACCATATGAAGGCCTCTGATTGAGCACAAACTCCTTTGGCTCAGACAGGACAACTTATTTATGATAGTAAAAGAAGAACGTTAGGTTCAATCGAGTGCTAGCACGATTTCCTTGAACCTAATTGAATCTCATTCAGATCAATTGAACTAGATCAGTTCAATTGATGATCACCAGATTCAAACCCTTGTTTGTGTGACCCAGTTAGGTTCAGTTCTGTATGGTAATGGGATATGTCATGATCTCTATCATCGACATCATCGAAACTCCTTTCGATGGATCAGAACTCTTCTGATTCGAACAGCTAGAATGATCGATCATCTAAATCATTCTAATTGCTCCCAAAATCCACCAGTGACACCTAGCAGTATATGGTGGCAACCCATCAGAGCTGAATGCGAACCTCTTGGTGCAGCTACCTGTGTGATTCAGTTCTTCTATCTTGAGCCCCGATCAGATTAGGGTTAAGGTGAACTCGTCAAACCCTAGTCTCTGTCATATGATGTAATCATTCGATTCGAGTCCAATGTGAAAATCTAAATAGAAACTCTTTCTATTATTTCACTCTGCCATGGCCATGGGCTTCAGGACTTGATTCTCATGATCATCATAGGGCTACTCCTCTACCACCGAGGTAGATAGATCCCATCTTGATGCAATCCAGTTCCTACAATGAACATGTCATAGCCAACATACACCTCAGGGTTCCATATGGCTAGGAGACCGAGTAATGGTGTAGTCAAACTATAACACCCTCAAGGTGAACTGCCGATGCATCTCAGGTCAAAGAACCAGACACACTACTGCAGCATCGAGTCAGTCATTGACGAGAAGGTAGACTCCCTAATGACTACTCGAGGTGGTCACGCTCAGTGCCCTCGTTCTCTAACGAGTACCTGTACTCTCGCTCCGGTGTCTCCACACCGTAGACTCAAGACTCATCTACTAAAGAGAAGCGATCGTACACCAACCTTCCGGATCAATCACCATCCTCGTGATGATCCTATGGTCGGGAGCTGTTTATGAGTTAATAATGATTATTCATGTCTTAAATTTTCAACTCTTGAAAATATGAATTATCATTACCATTAACTCAAAGGATGTATCACAGACACTAAATACACATGTGTGATAGAAAATAACCCATTTCATTAATTATAGTCAAAATTACAATTTTGCCCCTAGAAGTGTATTACAAGTGTCAGCCAATTCTGGCTTCTAGGGCACATATATCTAACAATGTAAAATTGACTACACTATTATGTTCTAGCATCAAATTTGAGAATTTGCAAGATTTTATTGTAGAATGATGCCAAAGATTATCTTCTCGGTAGATGAGGAGCAGTCCTATGATGATCATGAGAATCAAGTCCATAAGCCCATGGCCATGGCAGGGCGAATAATAGAAAGAGTTTCTATTAGGGTTTTCACATTAGACTTGAATCAAAGAATTAATTCATATGATGGATATTAGGATTTGATGAGATCACCTTAAACCCTAATTCGATTAGGGCTTAAGATAGAAGAACTTAATCACATAGAAAACTGCATCGAGAGGTTTGCTTTCAATTCTGCTGCATTGCCACCATATGCTGGTAGGTGTCACTGATGGATTTTGGAAGCAATTAGAATGATTTGGATGATTGATCATACTAAATGTCTGAATCAAAAAAGTTCTGAGCTATCGGAAGGTATTTCGATGATGTCGATGATAGAGATCGTGACATATCCTATTACCATATGAAACTAAACTTAATTGAATCACACAAATATGGTTTTGGATCTGGATATCATCAATTGGACTAACCCAGTTTAATTGATTTGAATAAGATTCAATTAGGTTCAAGAAAATTGTGCTAGCACATGATTAAGCCTAATATTCTTCTTTAATAATCATTAAAGCTTTATCTCGACTGAGCCAAATGTGTTTGGGCTCACTCAGAAACCTTTACATGGTCTAACTGGAGCTTGTCCAAGTTAAAAAAGAATTATCTTAATTTATGAGAAAAATTTGAGACAACACCTATCATTTTCCATCATCTGCTAAATCTTGTCTTTGGACTTTGGTCAACTGTTGACCTTTGATACTTAGACATCTGCCCATGTACCATGCAACCATAGGAGAAAACTTTGACCCTTGTCCTCCTACTAAAAGGTAGAGAGACAAAGGATGCATGCTTAGGGAGGTGTGTGCCCCATGTGGATAAGGATTAGAGTCCCATACAGATGGGACTCCAGTTGCTTTAGGGAATCAAACTTGATGGCGCCCAGGAGTCTTGTTTGACCAGTCTTGGCACCATCTAAGGAGACTTTTGAGAAACTCTAATATGATTAGATCTGATGATGTCATTCCATCAATTAGATTTAGATCTGATTGCATAAAGGGCCATGATTGGTTGGGATGATGTGGCACTGCGTGGCGCAGCAGGGTCTATAAAAATCCTGTCTGCGCCTAGATTGAAAGAGTTTCTACCTTAACTCATGCCACATAGCCCCTCTCCCTCCTTCTCCATGTTACCCTCTGGTCCTCTCTCTCGTCTCCACGCCCAAGAGGATTTGGGAACAAGTTAGGTGCAATCCAAGCAAGTGAAAGACGATGGAAAAGGAAGAAGACAGTACTACTGCAAGGAACAATAGCTGATCTTCAAAAGCAATTTTGAAGACCTTGAAGATTAGATCCAGATCTAATTTTTAAAGGATAGATTGAGAAGGAGAAAACCTCTAGATCCTATTTGAGTGGATATCGGTAGAGATCAGGCACTTGCGTGGCTACATCCAAGATCTCAGGCAAACATCGAGATCATCACAAGATAATTGGATTATGCAAAATAAAGGTATAATTAAACTAGATTTAATTTTATTTATTTTTTTATTAGATCAATAAGATTAGATCTGAAGGTCTCAGATCTGATTAGGATCTTAGAGAATAATTTTTGAAATATCCCTCTTAATCCAATCAGATCTGAACAAACCTAATCCAAGAAATAGGATTTTCTCTTCACTTTCAATCCTAAAATTCATCCATAGTATATTTCAAAACTCAGTGTCCATCACATGGACCACCCCGACCAAGGGTTTCCTAAATTAAAATATAGTGATGCACTTGCTCTAACACTTGGAGGGGTCGATCCCATCTTGACTCACACACCGACGAGCCAAGTACTTGACTGCACCTAGTAGCCTTCCATCATAGAATTAGAAATTCAGATAGTTTGGTACCTAAGTGTAGTGAGTTGCTTGTAGGTCACCATGTTGATCTCAGGTCTGTGGGGCACTTATACTCATATCCTTCGTGAGCAACTTTTGACAATAGAGAGCTCCACAGTTGGATCACGTTCAGTGAAATGTATCCCTACACTTCACCTGCATGCCATAACAGTATCTCTATACTTCTTGGTTGAGGATAACTAACACTTATGGCACACAATGACCTACACTCGATATGTTGTCATCTTGGATAACAACGAATCATTTGGTCGTGAATATGTTTGAGGACTAAATGACAAATCTTTCTTTGTCAAGTCTAAATAGTCCTAAGGACATCATCATAGAAGAGTTCATTATAGAAAGATGAATAAAGTAATGAAAAGATCAAAATAATAATTTTATTTATTAATAATTTAAGTATAATTATATTTAGCTCAACCATCTACAATCTAGATGATTGGCTTTACTATATAATTTCCAACAACTCCCACTTAGATTAAAGCCACTCAGAACAATATCAAATACCGATCTTTCATTTGTGATTATCGAACTCTTTGATTTCTAGAGCTTTAGTAAAGGGGTCGACTACGTTTTTCTTTCTATCGATCTTCTAAAGCTCAATGTCACCTTGCTCCATGATTTCTCATACAAGATGGTAGTGATGCAGAATATGTTTGGTGCGCTGATGTGCCTTCGGCTCCTTCGCTTGAGTTATAGCTCTAGTGTTGTCACAGTATAGTAGAACCGAACCATCCAAGGAGGATGCCACTTCCAGCTCATTGATGACCTTCTACAGCCACACAGCTTTCTTCGCAGGATCAGATGCCGCGACATACTCCGTCTCGCACACAAAATCAACTATAGTGTACTGCTTGAAACTCTTCTAGCAGACCGCTCCATCATTTAGGGTAAACACAAAATTTGACATACTTTTGCTATCATTATGATCTGATTGAAAACTAGAATCAATATATCTCACAAGTTTCAAGTCAGTATATCCATAGATGAGCCATTGATCCTTGGTATTTCTCAAATACTTCAAGATTGTCTTCGCAACCTTTCAGTGATTCTCACCTGGGTCAGATTGGTATCTTCTCACTACCCCTAGTGAGTATGCTACATCTGATCTCGTATACATCATGGCGTACATAATAGAATCCACTGTCGAAACATATGATATTCTACTCATATGCTCTTTCTCTTGAGGAGTTGTCGGATAATTCCTCTTCGAGAGCAAAATTTCATGGCTCATCAAGAGATAGTCTTTCTTGAAATTCTCCATGCTGAACCTCTTCAGCACGATATCAATGTACGTGGACTGAGATAATCTTAGCAATCTTTTAAATCTATCCCTATAAATCTTCATCCCTAGGATGTAGGAGGCTTCTCCCAAGTCCTTCATGGAGAATTGAGATAAAAACCAAATCTTTATTCTTTATAATGTAGGGATGTCATTTTTTATTAAGAGAATGTCATCAACATACAGTACAAGAATACAACAATTGAACTGTTGGCCCATTTATACACGTAGGATTCTTCTTCATTCTTAACGAAATCATACGTTCTGATTACTTTATCAAATTGCATGTTCCAACTCCGCGATGCCTGCTTCAATTTTTAGATGGATCTTTGAAGCCTGCACACCTTAGACTCATCTATGGATGTGAAACCCTCAGGCTGTATCATATACACCTCTTCATCCAACTCTCCATTTAAAAAAGCTATTTTGACATCCATTTGTCAGATCTTATAGTCTAGGTATTCTACTATTGCAAGCATGATCCGAATAGATTTGAGCATTGCCACTATGGAAAACATCTCATTATAGTCAATACCATAATGCTGACGATATTCCTTGGCAACTAGATGGGCTTTATAGGTCTCTACCTTCCTATCTGCACCCCATTTTCTTTTGAAAATCTACTTACACCTAATGAATTTTATCCCTTTAGGTCAATCAACTAGTGTCCATACACTATTGACCTTCATGGACTCCATTTTGGACTTCATGGCTTTTAGCCACTTATTGGAGTTAGACCTCTATATGGTATCTATTTAGGTGATTGGATCCTCAGAATTCTCATCAAATTTGATAGGATCATCATTCCGAATCAAGAAGCCATAGTATCTGTCTGATTGATGCAGTACTCTTTCGAATCTTCTTGGTGCCATTTTAATAGGCTCTGGATTTGATCTCATCAAATCTAGTTTTGCAGGTTCACTAGAATGTGTCGGTTCTTCTATTTATTGAACTTCATTAAGTTCAACATTAGAGATAGTTGTTCCTTCACTAAGGAACTCCTTTTTCAAAAAGACTGCTTTATTATTGACGAACATTTTTTGTTGTTCAGTAAGATAGAAGTAATAACCCCTAGTTTTCTTGGGATATCCTATGAACAGGCATTTATTGAACCTAGGTCCAAGCTTTTTTGACTGCAAACATTTAACATAAGCCGAACATCCTCAAATCCTAAAGTGAGAG
Organism: Cocos nucifera; assembly: GCA_006176705.1. Classification (NCBI taxonomy): domain Eukaryota; kingdom Viridiplantae; phylum Streptophyta; class Magnoliopsida; order Arecales; family Arecaceae; genus Cocos; species Cocos nucifera. Next base: position 107,566 of record QRFJ01001830.1, on the reverse strand, counting down.
AGTGTCGCCTTACGCCCAGTCCATATCTCATATGGAGTCTTTGCAATAGACTTGCTCGGAACATTATTCAAAGTAAAATAGGTAGCTTCCAGTGCGTAACCCTAAAATAAAATTGGCAGACTTGTAAACCCCATCATGGACCGAACCATGTCCACTAGGGTTCGATTCCTCCTTTCAGATACACCATTATGTTGTGGTGTTCCAGGAGGGGTCCATTATGAGAGAATCCCATTCTCTTCTAGATATATCAAAAAAACTCATTGAAAAGATATTCACCTCCTCGATCAGATCGAAGAATTTTAATACTTCTTCCAAGTTATTTTTCTATCTCATTTCGATATCGTTTGAACATTTCAAATGAATCGAATTTACTCTTCATAAGATAGATGTACCCATACCTAGATAGATCATTAGTAAATATGATGAAGTAGTAAAATCAACCTCTAGCACATGTGTTCATAGGTCCACAAACATCAATATGTACTAGACCTAGAAGCTTAGTGGCTCACTCATCCTTTCCTGTAAAAGGTGATTTGGTTGTCTTACCAAGAAGATAGGACTCATAGGTATTCAATAATTCACAATCATCAATGTCAAGGATATGCTCCTTGACTAACCTGTTAAGTCTATTCTTGTTTATATGATCGAGCCTACAGTGCCAAAGATAAGCATTAGTGACATTATCTAGTTTTGGTCGTTTATTCAACGTGTACAATATACTAATAGGCTATGATAAAATATAAATGCCATTTCTTAATTATCCTTGCATTATTGTGACATCATTCATAATGATATAACAATAATATTCCTTTATTGATAAACTATAATCATCTTGGATCAAAAGCCCAACAGATATTATGTTCATCATAAAAGATAAACAATAGTGACAATCACTTAAAATGATACTATTATTTTTGAAAAATAGTTCAAGAGTTTCCAATGCTAGGATTGGAACTTGACTTCCATCCCCAACATTAAGAAATCTATCACCATTCTCAAATTTTCTACCTATTTGAAGTTCATGCAATGAATTGCATATATGAATCAAACTTTCGGTATTTAATACCCAGGTAGATATATCACATATGGAGAAATTGCAAGGTGTTATCATATAACAGCCTTGACCAGCAACCACTTGCTGATTTCTAATATTCAGCGTATTTGGATCAAGAGGACCATTCCTCTTTGGGTCTGCCTAATTAGGGTTAATACTTGACTTCTTGTTCTTAGGCCCTAAACACTTGCTACTGTCCAATAGTGAACGGAGCAGACTAACACTAGCCATTCTAATTATCTAAAAGAAAAATATGAAATCTTATTAGTGCTTGAATTAATTAATCCTAAAGACTTAGATTTTAGTCTAAAGGTTATTTCACTATTTTTAACGAATTGATAGCGTCTACCTTCAATTCGAGGAATTATACTAACTCCTTAGCGGATATTGCAATCCACATAGACTACATACAGACCCAAGGAAAGCTCTGACAAACTCGTGTGCATCTACAGGTAGGTTCACAATCAATTACTTCTTTAAATAATTTTCAGTATTTAGGTTTTGCCCCAGATGCCAAATCAGTAGGTTGTGGCCTCCACTGAAAAGATCTGGTTAGTTCAACCATTAACATGATTGACTTTAGTGCATCAAAGCAATGATAACCAGGCCCAAGAAAAGCTCTTGCTAATCTGATCACCATTGAGAGAGGACGACCTAATCATTATATGATGGATAGCAATTCCAATATCTAGATGAACACCAGATGTAAGGCACCTCCAATGTCTACCCAGAAGATTGGACTCATTACTATTTACCTTAATGGGAGGCTATGACTCAGTTATCTTTATAACTTAGAAATTTTAAGGATCTAATAATTTAGAGGATTTAGGTTACATGTGATTTTAGATAGAAAGGACACGGACCAATTTCTCCTACTGACTTCACCAAGTCAAACCCTCTCACTAACTTCAACAAGTCAATAGGTCAGGGCTAGGATCAATTTAAGTCCATGGGCACCTAATTTAGTCTTACTGATTGAAATCAATCAAACTGATTTCTAGTGACATGGTTTAGTCCGAATCACCAAGTGATCTAATCAAATTCCAATCAACCATGTCGATTAGGTAAGTGAGATCAATGGAAGGGATATGCCATTGACTCATCCAAGATCGAATCAGTGTGAGTAGCTCCTAATTAAAAACCACTGATCTAAACTACCAAACTTATCTCAGACACCAACTAAATAATTAGATTTAATCTAATCAACCTAGTAATTTCGGGCTTAACTGTGTAGCCATGAATCAAGTCCATTTTAGTCTAGTTAAAGACATGGACTTGTTCAACTACAACTATTGGAGTTGATTCTAAAGTATCTTCGACCTAATCTAATTCAACACTTGATTAGATTTGATCAATTACTCTAGATTAATCCATTCTTTAACTAACCTTAGGTCTAACCCAATTAATGGACCTAATTCATCTAACCATTTAACCCACAGTCTTATGATTTTGTCTTAGGATCTTAATTCATAATTCTAGACCCTATGAATAATACTTAATTCTTTTAATTAAGTTTTTGGACTGATGGGTTAGGGTTCAACATTTTGAAAATAGTTTTTAAATTTTGAAAGATTTTTATTTTCTATTTTCCAAATGGGTCAACTCATTTCAGAAATCGATTGGCTCATTTCTCAAACAGCAACATATTACTAGTTTTAAACAGAAAACAAAGCATAGTGTAAATCAAACTATGAAACAATCTTTTAGATTTAATCTAAAATACATTCATATTTAATTTTTTAATTAAAATAATTTTAATCATTAAAATCTTTTCACTGTTCATCTTAATGAATGAGTTCACGGTGGCACCCCTACCGCCATAAGGGATCCCAACTGAATGAGAGGATATGGCCTTTAAACCATGCTTGTCCCTTATGACTAGATGGCTTGGTGGCTCATTCATTCTCGAATACTAAGTTATCTAGATTAAGCATATCAAATATACTAATATTTAATTTTTAATTATATATTAGACATGTCAAGCAACCTTGTTACTCTGATACCATTGCAGAAAATCGAGTAGGATTTTTAGCATACATTTTCAAAATATTTTTGAAATTAAAGCAGCTTAAACTAAAATTAATTAAAAATTAATCTACTATATGTATTTATCTAATCAATTGAAACCCTACTCAGGATATAGACATGCTAATATGTGATTTAAAATTTAAATGTGATCGATCAGCAAATCAAATCTACCGATCGATACGAGTTCAAAACTCGATACCAGTGTGTGGATAGCTAATCACCATAATCTAAATCCACTGGATAATGCTCTGGTGTCACACCATAGCTGCACACATGTCCGACCTCTATGGTTGGTCCACACGGAGCTCCTGATCTCGATCAGCCCCATTAGAGTGCTAGCTCCTCACTGAGGCCTTCAATGGCTGATCATGATCGATCCAATCGATTATCTTTTTTATGATATCGTAGATAATCTAAAAAATCAAAACATGTGCTTTAGAGGATGATAAAGTGGTGTTTCAAATTTGGTGGTGATCCGATACTCACAGCACTCGATCTCTCCACCCGAACCTAAATTCCCAAGTCATGGGTTTCACTCGACCTAAAAACCCTGACATACTGAAAACCCTCTCACGCCCTCTATGTGAGGAGTTTCTCCATGAAATTAGTTTTTATGGAAAGATGACTTTCAAAACTATAAATTCTATTTAGAGCACATCTAAAACTTGGGTATCCTTAGATACAAAAATCAGAAGAGAATAGAGGTATGAAGAAAAAATAAAGTGCTATAGGATTCTGCTCACCTTCACTCCTAGATTTTTTTCACCTAAAACCAATGACCAATCACTTTGAAATTTTTACCACAGAAGATCAACCTATAAAACTTCATGCACAAAAATTCTAATAATTAATTGCAAAAAAAATAAGTGGAAATTCCATGTGGAGTAAATAGGTTAAGATTGGTTGAACTAGTTTCAACCAACTTCTAGTATTTGAATTCAAATGGGGTCTTATTCTTTTCCAATGCCTCATCCAAGAGGGTGACGAGTAGAAGGACTCTCCTTCTACTCACCCTCTATTAGAAATTACCAAAAAAATATGTGACAAAAAGTTTAGGTAGGCATGGAGAATAGATAAGGAAAAGATTAGGTTTTTCAAATTTCAAACCAACCAAGTTGAATTCAAAATTCAACTTAGTTTGAACTAGTCCAACCCTTGGATCAAGTCAAAGGCAGAAGAGAGAAAGGGTGTGCATTCATTTTTGCATGAGAAATCTCATGCAAAAATTAGAGGAGGGCATGGGTCAAGGTGGAAAATTCAAATATGGTGGGCGCTAGGGAGAATTTAAATTCAAATCTCATTTGACTTGGCCCTAATTGGTTTCAACCAAATCAATTAATTTAAACCAATTAGACCAAGTTTAATCCAATCAAATTAGGCTTAATTCAAATCAATAAAATTTTATTCAAATTAGAAATTAATTAGGTTTAGGTCCTGATCAAATCAGGATCAAATCTCCTTTAGCAATTAGGTCATCTCATGACCTGATTGGGTCAAACCCAATCGAATCAAATTTAATTAGACTTGATCAAATCCTCATCGCTTAATCAAATTAAGCTAATCAGTAATCAAATTACTAATTAATCTTTCAAAAATATTAGATTCTCAATCAGGTGGGTTATCGGGCATCAGAGTCCCATTAATATGAAACTCCTGAAGAGTCCCAATCTAGTGAGACTCTTGAACCCAGTGTCCTAAATGAATGGATCTCGAGATCATAGAGTCCTAGACCAGTGGGACTCTTGATAAGAGAGTCTTAGATAAGTAGAACTTAGAGTGTCAATCTACTAGGACTCTTGGTCAGAGAGTTCCAGTCCAGTTGGACTCTCAACCATAAAGTCCCAGATCATCAGGACTCTCATTTAGAGAGTCCTGAACATGAAGGACTCAGAGTCCCAGACGAGTGGGACTCTCGACCATAGAGTCCTAGATCATTAGAACTCTTATTCAGAGAGTCTTGAACATGAAGAACTCAAAGTTTTAGATGAGTGGGACTCTTGATCATAGAGTTTCAGCCCAGTGGAACTCTTGACCATAGAGTCCTAGGTCATCGAGACTCAATATCAGCCATCAGCTCAAGTAGAAACTCCTATTGTGTGTGACCCCATTGATTCGAATCCTTAGCTGGTAACACAGGAACCAATTTTCTATCCCAATCGATGTGACGATCTAGCAACGATACCTGACGTTCGGATAGGTCAAAAAGTCGTAATGCAACAACGACGAACCTATGGCATATGGTTACCATATAATCCATTCCCTTGACCTCAATGCTCAAAGGATGATCTAGGATTTATTGTCAACCCTAAAATTCATCCATAGTGTATTTCAAAACTAAGTGTCTATCACATGGACCACCCCGATCAAGGGTTTCTAAATTGAAATACAGTGATGCACTTGCTTCAACACTTGGAGGGATCAATCCCATCTTGACTCACACACCGACAAGCCAAGTACATGATTGCATCCAATAGCCTTCCATCATTGAATTAGAAATTCAGATAGTCTGGTACCTAAGTGTAGTGAGTTGCTTGTAGGTCACCATGGTGATCTTAGATCTAAGGGATACTTATACCCATATCCTTCATGAGCAACTCTTGATAGTAGAGAGCTCTATAGTTGGATCATATTCAGTAAAATGTACCCCTACACTTCACCTGCATGCTATAACAGTATCTCCATACTTCTTGTTTAAGAGAATAACTAACAATTATGGCACACAATGACCTACACTTGATACATTATCATTCTGGATTACAATGAATCATTTGATCATAAACATGTTTGAGGACTAAACGATAAATTCTCCTTTATCGAGTCGAAATAGTCCTAAGAACTTTATCACAAAAGAGTTCATTATAGAAAGATGCATAAAATGATGAAAAGATTAAAATAATAATTTTATTTATTAATAATTTAAGTATAATTATATTTAGCTCAACCATCTACAACCTAGATGATTGGCTTTACGATACAATTCCCAACATCATTACCGTAAGAGGAAGGAGTATGGTGGAGTTGCTCGATCTGCCAGTCCATTTCTTATAGTTTTTGATCCAGGAGATCCTCACGATTGTGGGTCTCCAAAGTCTTCTGGCTAAATGGGGGCAAAGTTCCCCTAAGGGTTGAATCATGATCGGAGCAGGGGCTCTCTACCATCTGCTTCTCTTGCGTGAAAGTTACTAGCCTACTCGCCTAAGTTGGCCATCCCCAGACTGCATCCTTGGGTTTTGGAGAAGCTTGCTTCAGTCGGATCAGCATCGGAGGCTGCTGTTGTTGCATGGCCTACACTACTTCGGTGAGGCCCCCAACCTGCTGACTGATAGGTTAAATTGCTCGACGTCCACCATTGCTGTCGGTGGAACCTGAGGTGCTAGGGATGAGATAGGGATGGGTAGATCTGGATGAGATCTGGCCACGAAGGTAGTTGATCACTAAGTCAAGGACTTCTTGGAAGGCATCCTCATAAGATCAGCTAGGAAGAAAAACCTTCGAGGGAGCAGAAGAGAGATCTCTGCTGAGTACTCCTTTAAGAACAAAGGAACCTCAAGAGAAAGAAGGTTCAGTATCCTTTCTCTAGCACCAATCCTGTTGGTGTAAAATTTGATTATCATCAGAATCGAGGCTGGAGTCAGAGAAGGTGAGGTCGCCATCGGTGATCTACAAAATAAGTCTAATCCAGAGTCAGGGATATTGGCTCTGGTAAGATTCTCCGATGATCAAGTCTGCACTTTTGGCCAACAATCTAGGCTCAAACCGCAGAGCCAAATTAGATCTTGACTTGATCAAGTCACATCTCAATGTGATTCAATCTTGACTCAGACTTAATCCTATAAGACTGGTCAAATCTAATTTTTCTTTGATCCTGATAGGGACACGATGCTGTCGTTAAGACACCATGTTTATCAGTTTAATCCGACTTATTAAAATTATTGAAATTGCGTAGATAGCAGTGAGTTGGGTCGAATCCATGGGGAAGGTAGTATTTTAGATTTGAAATCTTTGATTTTTAAAAGAAAAAGAAAAAAAGAAGAGTTTTGGGATCAAAAGTGAAGTCGGAAAATAAAAAGCAAAAATTAAAAGGTGCAGGAATTTAAACTTGGTACTAAGTCTACTAGTTAGATCTTAGCATCTACTTGCAAAGCAATAATTTAAATTGCAATAAAAATAAAAAGCAAGAAATTAAAATACAAAAATAAAATTTTTATTAACTAAAATTTTAGAATTTAAATACATAAAAAAAAGATAATAAAATAAAATAGCCTGATCTCTGATCTTGGATCGGCATTGGCAGAAAGATGGTGTAGAAGCTCGGCTCTTCTTCTCGGCACCCGTTGCTTCGAAGCAGCCTTTAACCCATAGCCTGGCTTCGCCCTGTACCAAAGCTTCACCTTGATCGGAGATGTTGATTTTCTGGTGGCCTGGGGTCCTTTTTATAGAGCTAGGAGGGCTGGATATTTTTTTCTAAAGGCAATATGGGACTAATAGCCTTTGTAATCGTCAAAATATAAAGAAATTTGGATAAAATTTGAATCAAAATAGCTCTGATATGACTCTGGTAAATCTGATAAAATCCAGCCATTCAACAGAAATCCAATGGTCCAAAAATCATCAAAATCGGATGCAGATCAACTCAGATCGGGTCGGATTAAATTCTGGCCGTTGGATCGCACTTGATGGAGGAAATCTGGCCGCAAATCATGCGCCTGAGAGTTTGATCGCCGTCGGGAGCTTTCTGGACCGTCGGATCATCGCCTGGATCGAGCGCTGCCATCCGATGGTGATCCGCATGATGTCTGTATCTGAATAAAATTTGGAAGCAACCACAGCCGTCCGATCCTGACCGCAAACAACCACATCCATCCGATCGCGCAATAACTGTTCCCATGGACCGCGTGGACCAGCCGCACCGCACACCGCAATCAATCAGCGCTACTATTGTTGGACGAAAAGACTAAATTACCCTTGTGAGCCATGATAAATTTCTGTAGACCCTTTAAGGGGCTAGGTCCACCACGTGGCAGGCTCTGATTCGCCGAATTTTGCTGAGCTGGCGGTCCACGCCTGGATCGTGGACCGGCTGATGGCTTCAACGGCTGAGTCGGCTTTGATGGCTTGGCTTGGCTTGGTGGCTCGGCTTGGCTTGGTGGCTCGGCTTGCGGAGCTGGCTGAGCCGTTTTCTTTTTTATTTAATTTTTATTTATTTTATATTTTTAAAAATTCATATCTTTTTCATTTTAGCTCCATTTTTCTTGAAATTTATTTCGTTGTGATCAAAAAAATGAGCTCTTTCTATTGATAATAAAATTTTATTTTTTAATTTTTATTTATTTTTTATTATTTTTTAATTAATTTTTTAATTAATAAAAATATGAATTTTTCAAAAATTATATATAAATTGATTGATAATTCTTAAAAATTAATATAAATTAATTAATAAATTAATACTTTTATTGGTGAATTTATGATGCTTATCACACCCTCCAACTTAAGCTTTGCTCGTCCTCGAGTAAAGAAAGAATTTAGTTTTAAATATCTTTTAACTTTAGAGTTTCGAATTTTACCTAAGCAATTTTCAAAATAGCCATTGATATTCAGTAGAGCTTAAATGAGATATATCATTGGGGTATTAATACTTATCAATAGAAAAATTAAGTAAAGAACATTAAATTTTTCAGAATTTTTTCTAAATTATCCTACCTTTATCTTTGATTTGTCTAAACTTTCATATAGGCAGGTGTATTGCTACTTTCATCCTTCATTTATTAATTTTTATTTTTACATTACCCACTTTTTGACGCGAATATCATTGCTTACTTAGGCAACGGGACCCGGTTACTCGGTGGAAAATTAATTTTTTTTTTTTTTTTTTAATGTTGTACCACTATTGAGTGTCTTAACTCCTTAAGCTTTCTATTTGATCCATGTAGCGAGTCTTGGGCCAATGACTCCCAAACCAGTTGGCTTTAGGGCACTAGGTATAGAATACCCCTCGGGCTTACTAGCTCGAATCAAATAGGCTATGAGTTAAGACTAGCTTTACAACGAGCTTCTTTGTCCTTCCCACCTTTTGACGCGAAACTCAATGCTTGCTTAGGCAAAGAGGCCCGGTTACTCAGTGAGAAGTACTTAAAAACTATTTTATTAAAATAAATTTTTATATGAAGAAACGTATAGTTATCCTACACAAGCCTATAAAAAGTAGACTTTTCTTTGATGCTAGTAAAAATAATTAGAAATGCTCCAAGAAAAAAAAATTTTATGTTCTGGACTTAACTCTTTATTGAATTTTCTTAATACTTGATTCCTCAATATCTCACAGATTCTCTGATCTGTGTATCAATTTTCTTTTAAAAATGCTTAGTTTAATTCGATTCTTAAGCATAATTAGGTGTCTAAATACTAAATACTAACTTTTTCGAGGACTTAAAATTTTAAATTTTTTTTTTTTTATTTTTCTCTCCCTCCAACTTAATCGACATTGTCCTCAATGGAGAAGAAAAAATAAAGGATGTAATAAAGAACATGGAAGAATACACCTAACTCAGTATTTTTTTTTTTTTGGTCCAGCACATGCCTTTACAAATTTGAGCTCTCCCTCCAACTTATTCAAATTATCCTAAAAAGAAAATAAGATAAATTAGATAAAAACTAAATATTGGGTTGCCTCCCAACAAGCGCTAAGTTTACCGTCTTCAGCCAGACACAATGTAACTCACTATCCTGTGTCGAATATTGGATTGACAAATTCCAATGGTTTTGGATTGCCAATCTCAGAAAGTTGATTTTTAATCCCATTATTGATATATTCACTATTAATTTTTAGGATATATTTTATGATTCCATTCTCAGACCCATGTTTATTAAGAATTTCTCCTATTTGTTCTTCTAAAATGCTCATGAATGGAGTTTTAGGAGTTAAGTTTGATTCAATGGGTGCTGGAATGGTGACTAAAGGCGGTTTTAATTCTGGAGGTAAATTAATGTGATCCTGCTTAAACAACTCCATTGACATTTCATTACATGCCTTTTGATTTTTATAAGAAGAACCAGCTTCTAGGGTTGAAGGGAATAGGACATTAGGTTTATAAGTCTCGGGTAAATCATCTATTCTCTTTTTTTTCTATTTCTATCTCATTTAAATTGGAACTAGTATTAGTACTAATTCTTGGCTTGGGTTCTTCTATGTGGTTAGTCTCAGTACTAACCAGTTCCTCAAAATTTTTATTTTGGCTAGCATCAGTACTAGCCTCTCTCACCTGGTCTTGGTATGGGTCCATAAGAATCCTATAGCTTTTAAGTTCAGGAATTACTTTGGTATTCTCAAATTGGAGATTCTTAGATGAAACATTAGATTGATAATTTAATCCAGGTGGTTGGTGGTCATTAGGTGGGTTGTTTAAAATTGGTAGGTTCGGTAGTTGATCTAGTTCTCTCCTCATGTTAGACTCAACTAATTGTCCTATTTGAGCTTCTAGGCTGGCGATAGATTGCTGTTGAGTTAGAATTAATTATTGAAGTTGGTTAAATCTATCATCAGCTAGATTGGTCTATTGAGGAGGTGGGTATGAAGGCTGATTATAATATGATGGCTGGTTAAACTGACTAGGCTGACCATTATTATAAGTATAGTTTTGGTATTGGGGCCTATTTTGATAGTTTTGCTCAAGTGAAATTTGGGTCTGAGCCTGAGTCTGTTGGAATGTCCAAGAAAAATTAAAGTTACTCCAATCTGAATTATATAAATTTGAAAATGGATCATTAATCAATTTGGAGTATCCTTGAGTAGCTTGAACTTGTTCTTGGATAAAATATGGAAACTGTGCAGTCATAGGACATTTACTTACATGATGGGTTGGGCTAGCACAGTTTGAATAAGTCTTGTGATAATTAGAAGATGATGTGAATTGCGTAGGAGATTGTTGATCTAGGATTAGGAGTTGATCTATTTTCTGAGCAAGAAGGTCAACTTTATCTAATTTTTGGATAATTAGATTCATATTAGCCATTTGATTATTATGTTTAATGTGAATCAACCATTCAATTATATTCAACTAAATCAAAAAAAGTGATTTCCTACCATGCATGTATTAGTGTAACCCTAATGTATGGTTTAAAAATTTTTAGAATATTTTTTTTATTTTATTATTATTATTATTATTTTATTATATTAAAAATTAATTTTTTTAATTATTTTTATTTATTAATTTTAATTTAATTTAATTTAATTTAATTATTAATTTTTAGTTAGTTTAATTTTTATTTTATTTTATTTTTATTTTATTTTTAGAGGAGTAAGAAAAAGAAAGAAAGAAGAGTTCTAAAGAAGAGGTCCTAAGGAGTCCTGAAACTAAGAAAAGAGAGAATTAAGTTTAATTAGGTTTGATGTTCATTAGCAATCAAATTGATCAATCAATCCTGACTAAGGGTTATCCTAGATCTAGACAGCTCCTAACTGTCAAGGTCACCTTCAAGCCCTCCAAGTGTAGGATTAGCCAATCAACTGGCTAGGTAAGTGTAAGGTTGGTGGGAGTCCCCCCGTTGCTTGCCTTAGACACCAATTGTGCTTGGCCAGGTAAGCGAACGAAACCAATTAAAAACCACCTTCCTTCGGGCCCAGTCGTCCCTGAACCACTTTCCTAGACACCAGTCAAATTGACTTATCCTAACCCGGTTCAACTCTTAGGATTCCTTGTCCTATTGAGCTCGAGTTCCTAGGGTTGATGTCTAATTGATTTTAAAATTAAAGGCTTAGGTCAATGCAGGATGTTGGTTGGTTGTTTGTGGGCTAAGGAAGGGTGATCAAATCCCCACCTTATCTTGTTTAATTGGGTTTGCCCTTAATTTGATTTAATATGATATGCAAAAAAAAAAAAAAATTCAATCAAAGGGTTCTATGCAATTTAAACTAGATGCATGTAACTAATTATATTCTGAAAGGCTTACCTTGCCTCCAGCAATCACCAAAAAAAATAAAAATAAAAATAAAGATAAAAATAAAACTAATATGATGCATGCTCTAAGCAGTTAGGGTTTCTAATCTTATCATGAGGCTTTTAATTAGGATTTAAATAAATATTTTTTTAAAATTAATTTAAAAATAAAATAAATAAATAAATAAATAAAAAGAAAAGAGGACTAGGGTTAGGATTGATCTCACCAAAATTTGATGCTTTCTTCGTTTTCTCTTTTTTTTTCTATAAAATAAATAAAAAAAATTAGTAAGCAATATTAAAAAAAATATAATTAATTTACAAAAAAAATCAAAGAAATCAAAGAAAAAAAATAGCATCTATTCCTTCCCCGGCAACGGCGCCAAAAACTTGATAGGAACGCGATGCTGTCGTTAAGACACCGTGTTTATCAGTTTAATCCGACTTCTTAAAATCATTGAAAATTGCGTAGATAGTAGTGAGTCGGGTCGAATCCACAGGGAAGGTAGTGTTTTTAGATTTGAAATCTTTGATTTTTTAAAAAAAAAGAAAAAAAAAGAAGAGTTTTGGGATCAAAAGTGAAGTCGGAAAATAAAAAGCGAAAATTAAAAGGTGCAGGAATTTAAACTTGGTACTAAGATCTACTAGTTAGATCTTAGCATCTACTTGCAAAGCAATAATTTAAAGTGCAGAAAATAAAAATAAAAAGCAAGAAATTAAAATGCAAAAATAAAATTTTTATTAACTAAAATTTTAGAATTTAAATACATAAAATTTAAAAAAAATAATAAAATAAAATAGCCTGATCTCTGATCTTGGATCGGCATTGGCAGAAAGATGGTGTAGAAGCTCGGCTCTTCTTCTCGGCACCCGTTGCTTCGAAGCAGCCTTTAACCCATAGCCTGGCTTCGCCCTGTACCAAAGCTTCACCTTGATCGGAGATGTTGATTTCTGGTGGCCTGGGTCCTTTTTATAGAGCTAGGAGGGCTGGATATTTTTTTCTAAAGGCAATATGGGACTAATAGCCTTTGTAATCATCAAAATACAAAGAAATTTGGATAAAATTTGAATCAAAATAGCTCTGATATGACTCTGGTAAATCTGATAAAATCCAGCCATTCAATAGAAATCCAACGGTCCAAAAATCATCAAAATCGGATGCAGATCAACTCAGATCGGGTCGGATTAAATTCTGGCCGTTGGATCGCGCTTGATGGAGGAAATCTGGCCGCAAATCATGCGCTTCGGAGAGTTTGATCACCGTCGGGAGCTTTCTGGACCGTCGGATCATCGCCTGGATCGAGCGCTGCCGTCCGATGGTGATCCGCGTGATGTCTGTATCTGAATAAAATTCGGAAGCAACCACAGCCGTCCGATCCTGACCGCAAACAACCACATCCGTCCGATCGCGCAATAACTGTTCCCATGGACTGCGTGGACCGGCCGCACCGCACACCGCAACCAATCAGCGCCGCTGTTGTCGGAAGAAAAGACTAAATTACCCTTGTGAGCCACGATAAATTTCTGTAGACCCTTTAAGGGTCTAGGTCCACCACGTGGCAAGGCTCTGATTCGCCGGAATTTTGCTGAGCTGGCGGTCCACGCCTGGATCGTGGACCGGCTGATGGCTTCAATGGCTGAGTCGGCTTTGATGGCTTGGCTTGGCTTGGTGGCTTGGCTTGGCTTGGTAGCTCGGCTTGCGGAGCCGGCTGAGCCATTTTCTTTTTTATTTAATTTTTATTTATTTTATATTTTTAAAAATTCATATCTTTTTCATTTTAGCTCCATTTTTCTTAAAATTTATTTTGTTATGATTAGAAAAATGAGCTCTTTCTATTGATAATAAAATTTTATTTTTTAATTTTTATTTATTTTTTATTATTTTTTAATTAATTTTTTAATTAATAAAAATATGAATTTTTAAAAAATTATATATAAATTGATTGATAATTCTTAAAAATTAATATAAATTAATTAATAAATTAATACTTTTATTGATGAATTTATGATGCTTATCAGATCCCATCTAACCAACTCTTGATTCGGTTTGATCAACCGCTAGACCTAATTAAGCAACCTAAGCCCAAACCCAATTTTATAAAGATATCTTAGATCTAAAAATTTATAATTTTTAGATCTAATTAATTTTATAATCTTAATCTTAATAAAATTTTGGATTCATGAACAAAAAATATAATAAAAATTCTAAGATTTCAAGATCTAGGATTTTGCAGAAAAATAAGTTCTGATTATTGATTAAGGACCAATGCGCAGCACCCCTACACGCCATAAGAACATCCCATCGAATGGAAGGAGAGGACCTTTAAATCCTACTTTGTTCTTATGATCGGATGGCCATGAGAAACTCCTTAATAAGATATATAATTTTTTTATTACAAAACTAGTTAGATCATATATCAGATATAAAAAGATCTAAGTAATACATGTCTTGCATACATCTCATTTATCATCAATATGCATACTTTTAGATCTAAAATATGATATATTAAATCTAAAAATAAAATTTTAAATTTGATTATATCAAAAATAAAACTATTCTAGACATCTTATAGAACTATTCTATGACTAGTCTAAGCATACATCTTTCATATCTCATATGAATAAATTAAAAACTAAAAATTTTATTTTTATTTTTAATCTAATTATAATAATTATAATATTAAAAAAAATTAAATATATCTAAAATTATATTTAATCAAAATAAATACATGATCATACTAGACTACACATAGAACTATTCTATACCTAGTCTAGTCATGCATCTTATACATATTAGATCTAAATTACTTAATTTTTAATTTTTTAATTTTAGATCTAATCATATCTGATGTGATATCTGAAATATTTTAATATCAGATCATAAATAAAAATAAAATCAAATCTTAGTTAGATATGAAGAACTGCTAATATAGCTCTGATATTAGTTGAAGAAAAAATCCTATATTCCACCGTAGGATCGTGCAGATCTGATCAGATCTGAGATGGATTTTTTAAAAATTTTTTAAATAATCTAATCTAATCTAAGAGTTCTCAAATCCAATTATAGTGATCTTATATTAAAAATTTAAATAAAAATTAAATCAGATTTAATATCATACCTTGTTTGGGTAATCTGATTATCCTACGATAATCCTGATGTTTTCTGAGATTTTGGAAGGAGCCATGCACGTGCTGTTAGATATATGTGCCCTAGAAGCCAGAATTAGCTGACACTTGTAATACACTTCTAGGGACAAAATTATAATTTTGATTAAAATCAATAAAATGGGTTATTTTTTATCACATATGTGTATTTAGTATCTGTGATACATCCTTTGAGTTAATGGTAATGATAATTCATATTTTCAAGAGTTAAACATTTAAGACATGAATAATCATTATTAACTCATAAAATGCTCTCGACCATAGGACCATCACGAGGATGGTGATTGATCTGAAAGGTTGGTGTACAATCGCTTTCCTTTAGTAGATGAGTCTTGAGTTTATGGTGTGGAGACACCAGGAGCGAGAGTACAGGTACTCGTTAGAGAACGAGGGCACTGAGCGTGACCACCTCGAGTAGTCATTAGGGAGTCTACCTTCTCGTCAATGACTGACTCGATGCTGCAGTAGTGTGTCTGGTTCTTTGACCTGAGATGCATCGGCAGTTCACCTTGAGGGTGTTATAGTTTGACTACACCATTACTCGGATCTCCTAGCCATATGGAACCCTGAGGTGTATGTTGGCTATAGCATGTTCATTGTAGGAACTGGATTAGCATCAAGATGGAATCTATCTACCTCGGTGGTAGAGGAGTAGCCCTATGATGATCATGAGAATCAAGTCCAGAAAGCCCATGGCCATGGTTAGAGTGAAATAATAGAAAGAGTTTCTATTTAGATTTTCACATTGGACTCGAATCGAATGATTACATCATATGACAGAGACTAGGGTTTGACGAGTTCACCTTAACCCTAATCTGATCGGGGCTCAAGATAGAAGAACTTAATCACACAGGTAGCTGCACCAAGAGGTTCGCATTTTAGCTCTGATGGGTTGCCACCATATACTGCTAGGTGTCACTGGTGGATTTTGGGAGCAATTAGAATGATTTAGATGATCGATCATTCTAGCTGTTCGAATCAGAAGAGTTCTGATCCATCGAAAGGAGTTTCGATGATGTCGATGATAGAGATCATGACATATCCCATTACCATACAGAACTGAACCTAACTGGGTCACACAAACAAGGGTTTGAATCTGTGTGATCATCAATTGAACTGATCTAGTTCAATTGATCTGAATGAGATTCAATTAGGTTCAAGGAAATCGTGCTAGCACTCGATTGAACCTAACGTTCTTCTTTTACTATCATAAATAAGTTGTCCTGACTGAGCCAAAGGAGTTTGTGCTCAATCAGAGGCCTTCATATGGTCTGACTGGAGGTTGTCCAAGTCAGAAAAAAAGGTTGTCTTATTTTGTAAGACATTACCTGCCATTTTTGGTCACCTGCCATTTCTTGTTCTTTGACTTTGGTCAAAAGTCTACCTTTGACTGGTCAAACGTTGACCATTGACACTTTGACTTTTGACCACATGTCATCACGCCAAGGGCATCTATTGGAGAGCTGGTGGGGGCTTGTCTCCCTTCCAAAACCTGACAAGGAGGAGGGCGCACGCCACCCTTGGCGTGTGCCCAAGTTGGAGGCGCCAAGGAGTCCTTATTGGATATGGACTCCATCTCCTTTTTGGATTCCAATTAGAGTTCTCCTAAGAACCAACTTTGATTGGTCTTAGGCGCCATCTATGGAGGAATCCAAGGGACTCTATTTCCACCAATCAGATTTAGATCTGATTTCACCGAGTTGTGATTGGTTGGGAAGAAGAGGAGTTGGATCACGCTTAGTCTATAAATAAGACCTTGCGCCCAACTCAAAAATTAATTGAGATTTCCACACCCCAAGGCTGCCTCTCCTCTCCTCCTCCATGCCAAAGCATCTTCTCCCTCTTCTCACCATGTCCAAAAGTGTTTTGGGTTCTTGGTTGGTGCAATCTAGATGAGAGAAAGATGACTGAAAGCTAGAAGGCTGCGCTGTTGCAAAGGACAACTGCTGATCTTCGAAAGAAGTTTTGAAGATCCTCCAGATCAGATCCAGATCTAATTTTTGGAGACTGTGATAGAGAAGAAGAGGATCTCCAGATCCAGCCTGAGTGGATATCGGTAGAGGCCAGGCACTTGCATGGCTAGATCCAGAACCTTCCGCTGCTCACAGGATCATCATCGGGTAATAGGATTACCCACTTCAAGGTAAATTAAATTTGATTTAATTTATCTAATTTTATTTTAATTATTAAAATAATAAGAATTAGATCTAAAATATTTTAGATCTAATCTGGATCAAAGAAAATTTTTTTTGAAATATATCTCTTGATCTAATCAGATCTGAACGAACCTGGATCCAAAAAATCAGGATTTTCCTTCAACTGGTATCAGAGCCAAGGTTCTAAAAGTATTTAGATCTAATTTTAAATTTATTTTAATTAGAAAATAAGTGATTTTAGATGTCACATGAGATGTGATCAGATCTAAAATCAGAAAAAATTAAAATTAAATGATTTGGATCTAAGATTAGAAAATATGCATGACTAGTTCTAAAATAGAATAGTTCTATAGAATAGTCTTGCATGTTTTCAATTTAATTTGATTAAATCATATTTTAGATCTATTTATTTACTATTTTTTGATATTATAATGGTTATAATAATATCTAAAAAATAGCAAATAAAAATTATTTAATTTTAAACATCATATGAGATATGATTGATGCATGTCTAGACTAGTTGTAGAATAGTTCTACATAATTGTCTAGATTAGAATTTATTTTGATTAGATCAATTTAAATCTAATTTTTTAGATTATTATGAGATAATTTAGATCTGAAAATATGCATGATTTGATACATGAGATGTATGCAAAATATGCCATGATTAGATCTAATTTGTATATGAGATATATGATATAGATCTAAAACTATTTTGTAGTATTGCATGTTCCTGATTAAGGCGTTCCTCTTGGCCGTCCGGTCATAAGAATGAAGAAGGGATTTAAAGGCCCTCTCCTTCCCATTCCGATGGGGTGTTCTTATGACGTGTAGGGGTGCTGCGTGTTCGTCCTTAATCAGAAACCCAAAACTTACTTTCTGCAAAACCCTAGATCCTGAAACCCTAGGATTTATTGTGCATATTTTGTTTATGAACCCTACTTAATTAAAAATTAAGATTATGAAATATTAATTAGGTCTAAAATTGAGAATTTTAGATCTAAGACATATTCATAATACTGGGTTCGGGCTTGGGTAGCTCAATTAGGTCTAAGCGGTTGATCAAACCGAATCAAGAGTTGGTTAGATGGGATCAACAATGCTTAAATTGACCAGCCTAATAGGATTAAGTCTGGGTCAAGATCGAGTCACGATCAAGCAAGACCTAATTAGGCTCAGAGGTTAGAGTCTGGATTGTAGGCTAACCCAATTGGTTCTGACTCAACAATTTGGTGTCTAAGGTAAGTTTGGCACATACGACCGACTGGATTTTTAATTGGAAGCTACTCGACCTGAATGCATTCTTGTACGAGTTAATGGCATATTCCTTCCACCGATCTCACTTACCTGGCCATATCTGTTGACATAGTTCTGATATGAGGTGGTCAATAATCCTGAGCTAACCCATGCCACTAGGTTAGTCATAATTGTTATGACTATGACAAGTCTAGTTTAATGAGACCTGAATCAATTCTCCCTAAGAAAAGATTAAGTCTGAGGTCTTCCACCATTGTAGATGTGCGGGCCCTTTCCGGGGTTGATTGTTCTCGGCTGGATACAGTGGCTCAGTTGCACCGGGAAGATGCAACCATGTCTATTAGGCATTGGATGCTATGGGCTGGAGGATGAGTTGGGCTCAATATTTCGGATACGGTGAGAGACTCAATTAGGAATCCAGTCTGTGCAAATGGTGGGTCTGACTTAACTAAGGAGTGGATCAATATTTCGGATACGGTGAGATTCATGAATTAGAGACCAAGTTTGGGTGCACCATGATTAGAGAATCATTGAACAAGAGTTGTTCACTCATTGGCTAACCCATCACCAATAACTGTTAGGTGAGGTGATGAGTCAGTTGGTGAGACCGCACCACCCACTAGAAATCATTAATCATGGAGATTTTTGCATCTCTACAGAGGGAGTGTAGGGATCCGAGAAAATAGTGGGAGCTAATTTATTTAAAAATAAAATTCTAAATAAATTGGTCAAGTCATAATTACAGTATCTAACTAGAATCTTTGACTCTCTACAGAAAAATGTCTGCGTCCAACCCATTGGCACGTATCCTGGACACACATAGACTGACCGGACCCAATTATAAAGATTGGCTCAGGAACTATAAAATCATTTTGGATTTTGAGAAGTTAACCCATGTATTGGACCAGGACCCTCCCACCTTACCAGCCCATCCATCCACTGAACAGAGAGCATCTCTGAAAAATGGATAGACGAAGATAATAAGGCCAGATATTACATGTTGGGCTCGATGTCTGATGAGCTCCAGCGCCAACATGAAGATATCGGGACTGCTCGCCAAATGTTGGCTCACCTGCAGGAGATGTTTGGTGAACAGAGTCGCGCAGCCAAGTATCAAGTCACGAAATGACTTTTTAAGGCTAAGATGCGTGATGGGCAGTCAGTCCAAGATCACTGTCTGATGATGATCAAGGACATGGAAGAGCTTGAGAAGCTCGGTGTGAAGTTAGACTTGGATCTGCAGAATGATATTATTCTGCAATCCTTGACTGATGCATATGGGCAATTCATCATGAATTACCACATGCATAAACTTCAAAATTCCTTGGCCGAATTAATGAATATGCTGGTCACCGCTGAGCTTTCTATGAAAGGTTCTAAAGGCTCAGTTCTTGCTATGGAACGGACTTCTTCCAAAAGAAAGTCTTATGGAAAGAAAAAAAGTCTGTGAAAAAGCAGAAGGTGGAAGGAGACAAAGAAGAAGAAGGCAGAGCCGAAGATGAAAGCCGCTGCCAAAGGAAAGTGTTTTCATTGCAACAGCGACGGCCATTGAAAGCGGAACTGCCCTACTTACCTGGCCACCCTGAAGAACAAGAAGGAAGGTCCTTCTGGAGGTATGCTCGTTATTGAGTCTAACCTTACGGTTTCTTCTGCATCCAGTTGGGTGCTTGACTCTGGTTCTAGTGCTCATCTGTGCACTTCCATGCAGGGTCTTGAGGATAGCAGGAGGCTGAGGGATGGAGACATGATCCTACGCATCGATAATGGAGCAAGAGTTGCTGCAGTGGCGGTGGGAACATACCCTCTTCGATTACCATCTGGTTTAGACTTAGTTTTGAAAGACTGTTATTATGTGCCTGCAGCTAGCAGGAATTTGATTTCTATTTCATGCTTAGCACTAGAAGGCTATGTGATTACCTTCTTTAAGGACCATTGTAACATTCTTTATGAAAGAAATAAAATTGCAAATGGTTTCCTTATTAATGGTCTTTATCAGCTACATATTGATGTACCTGTTCTAACTATCGAGCAAAACGTGAATGCCAAACGACCTAGGGATAGTCCAAATGACAGATATCTATGGCACCTAAGATTAGGTCATATAGCAGAAGATAGGATCAACAAATTGGAGAAAAATGGGCTATTGAGTCCATTGACTTCTGAGTCATATCCAACTTGTGAATCTTGTCTTCCAAGGCAAAATGACCAAACTCCCTTTTGTTAGGACATGGGGAGAGGGCCACAGATCTCCTTGCCCTAGTACATACTGATGTGTGCGGCCCATTTGATGTGCCGGCTAGAGGCAATTTTGTCTACTTCATTATCTTTACCGATGATCTGTCTAGGTATGGGTATGTGTATCTTATGAGACACAAGTCTGAAGCTTTTGAAAAGTTCAAAGAATTCAGACATGAAGTAGAAAAATAAACTAGAAAATCCATTAAGGTTCTTCGATCAGATCGAGGAGGTGAATACCTTAGCCGAAAATTCCTAGACTATCTCAAGGATAATGGCATAGTCTCTCAATGGACTCCACCAGGAACACCTCAACTCAACGGAATTTCAGAACGGAGAAATCGGACTCTATTGGATATGGTTCGATCCATGATGAGCTTCACAGACCTCCCTGATTTTCCTTTGGGGACACTCATTATTAACTTCAATCTATCTACTGAATAGGGTTCCCTCTAAAACCTATTCCTACCACACCGTATGAGATATGGCATGGTAAGAAACCAAGTCTGAGTCATCTCAGAATTTGGGGTTGTCCTGGCTTCATGTCAAAAAGACAACAAGCGGACAAGTTAGAGTTTAGGTCCTTCAGAGCTCGATTCATAGGATATCCTAAAGAGTCATTAGGATACTATTTCTACATTCAGAAGACCACAATGTGATTGTGAGTCGACATGCCATATTTCTTGAAAAATAGTTTATTCAAGATAGCGGCATTGGAAAGCAGATTAAGCTTGATGAGAAAGTCTCACAAGTACAACGAGCTAAGGACCAAGTGGAACCAAATCAGGTTGAGCCAATAAGAACACTACCTCCTCCACCTCGTAGATCGGAAAGAGTTTCCCATCCCCCTGAAAGATACTTAGGTATTATTTCAGAGGAAATAGAGTAAATGTTCCTCATAGGTAATGGTGCTCATGGTGATGATCCCAAAACCTACAACGAGGCGATATCAGATATCGACTCTGAGAAATGGCTTAGAGGCAATGAAGTCAGAGATCGACTCGATGCACTCAAACCAAGTCTGGACCTTGGTAGATCCACCAGAAGGTATAGTACCTATTGGGTGTAAATGGATCTTCAAGAGAAAGATTGGTGCAGATGGGAATGTGGAGACATTCAAGGCTAGACTGGTGGCAAAAGGTTATAGTCAACGTGAAGGCATTGACTATCAGGATACCTTTTCCCCGGTAGCTATGCTAAAATCCATCCGCACATTGCTTGCCGTTGCAGCCTATTTCGATTATGAAATATGGCAAATAGACGTGAAAATGACGTTCTTGAATGGATACCTTGAGGAAGATATCTATATAGAACAGCCGCTAGGTTTCACATCTAGTGATACTGATCACAAGGTTGCAAGCTGCAAAGGTCCTATATGGACTTAAGCAAGATCTCGAGCTGGAACACTCTTTCAATTGATGTGATCAAAATGTTGGTTTCATCAAAAATGAAGAGAAATCATGTGTCATCAAAAAGATCAGTCGGAGCACTGTTGTCTTCCTCATATTGTACGTGGATGACATCCTCCTTATTGGGAATGATATTCCCATGATGACAACAGCCAAATTATGGTTGTCCAAGGAATTCTCCATGAAGGACCTAGGTGAAGCATCCTTTTATTTTAGGAATTAAGGTCTATAGGAATAGATCGAATAGGCTAGACTTCCACAGAAGATGTTACATAGAGAAAGTACTAAGAGGTTTAGTTGGAAAACTGTAAGAGG
>QRFJ01001830.1:20524-84014 GCA_006176705.1 Cocos nucifera | reverse complement strand
GGCATTGGATGCTATGGCTGGAGGATGAGTTGGGCTCAATATTTCAGATACGGTGAGAGACTCAATTAGAAATCCAGTCTGTGCAAATAGTGGGTCTGACTTAACTAAGGAGTGGATCAATATTCCAGATAAGGTGAGATTCATGAATTAGAGATCAAGATTGGATGCACCATGATTAGAGAATCATTGAACAAGAGTTGTTCACTTATTGGCTAACCCATCACCAATAACTGTTAGGTGAGGTGATGAGTCAGTTGGTGAGACCGCACCACCCACTAAAAATCATTAATCATGGAGATTTTCACATCTTTACAGAGGGAGTGTAGGGATTCGAAAAAATAGTGGGAGCTAATTTATTTAAAAATAAAATTCCTAAATAAATTGGTCATGTCAAAATTACAATATCTAACTAGAATCTTTAACTCTCTACAGGAAAATGTCTGTGTCCAACCCATTGGCACGTATCTTGGACACACATAGACTGACTGGACCCAATTATAAAGATTGTCTCAGAAACTACAAAATAGTTTTGGATTCTGAGAAGTTAACCCATGTACTGGACCAGGACCCTCCCACCTTACCAGCCCGTCCATCTATTGAACAGAGAGCATCTCTAGAAAAATGGATAAACGAAGATAATAAGGCCAGATATTACATGTTGGGCTCAATGTCTGATGAGCTCCAGCACCAACATGAGGATATCGGGACTGCTCGCCAAATGTTGGCTCA
Organism: Cocos nucifera; assembly: GCA_006176705.1. Classification (NCBI taxonomy): domain Eukaryota; kingdom Viridiplantae; phylum Streptophyta; class Magnoliopsida; order Arecales; family Arecaceae; genus Cocos; species Cocos nucifera. Next base: position 83,285 of record QRFJ01001830.1, on the reverse strand, counting down.
CCTGTAGGAGATGTTTGGTGAACAGAGTCGCACAGCCAAATATCAAGTCACGAAATGACTTTTTAAGGCTAAGATGCGTGATGGGCAGTCAGTCCAAGATCACTGTCTGACAATGATCAAGGACATGGAAGAGCTTGAGAAGCTCGGTGTGAAGTTAGACTTGGATCCTGCAGAATGATATTATTCTGCAATCCTTGACTGATGCATATGGGCAATTCATCATGAATTACCACATGCATAAACTTCAAAATTCCTTGGCCGAATTAATGAATATGCTGGTTACCGCTGAGCTTTCTATGAAAGGTTCTAAAGGCTCAGTTCTTGCTATGGAACGGACTTCTTCCAAAAGAAAGTCTTATGGAAAGAAAAAGAAGTCTGTGAAAAAGCAAAAGGTGGAAGGAGCAAAGAAGAAGAAGGCAGAGCCGAAGATGAAAGGCCGACTGTCAAAGGAAAGTGTTTTCCATTGCAACAGCGACGGCCATTGGAAAGCGGAACTGCCCTACTTACCTGGCCACCCTGAAGAACAAGAAGGAAGGTCCTTCTGGAGGTATGCTCGTTATTGAGTCTAACCTTACGATTTCTTCTGCATCCAGTTGGGTGCTTGACTCTGGTTCTAGTGCTCATCTGTGCACTTCCATGCAGGGTCTTGAGGATAGCAGGAGGTTGAGGGATGGAGACATGATCCTACGCATCGGTAATGGAGCAAGAGTTGCTGCAGTAGCCATGGGAACATACCCTCTTCGATTACCATCTGGTTTAGACTTAGTTTTGAAAGACTGTTATTATGTGCCTGCAGCTAGCAGGAATTTGATTTCTGTTTCATGCTTAGCACTAAGAAGGCTATGTGATTACCTTCTTTAAGGACCATTGTAACATTCTTTATGAAAGAAATAAAATTGCAAATGGTTTCCTTATTAATGGTCTTTATCAGCTACATATTGATGTACCTATTCTAACTATCGAGCAAAACGTGAATGCCAAACGACCTAGGGATAGTCCAAATGATAGATATCTATGGCACCTGAAGATTAGGTCATATAGCAGAAGATAGGATCAACAAATTGGAGAAAAATGGGCTATTGAGTCCATTGACTTCTGAGTCATATCCAACTTGTGAATCTTGTCTTCAAGGCAAAATGACTAAACTCCCTTTTGTTGGACATGGGGAGAGGGCCACAGATCTCCTTGCCCTAGTACATACTGATGTGTGCGGCCCATTTGATGTGCCGGCTAGAGGCAATTTTGTCTACTTCATTATCCTTTACCGATGATCTGTCTAGGTATGGGTATGTGTATCTTATGAGACACAAGTCTGAAGCTTTTGAAAAGTTCAAAGAATTCAGACATGAAGTAGAAAAACAAACTGAAAAATCCATTAAGGTTCTTCGATCAGATCGAGGAGGTGAATACCTTAGCCGAAAATTCCTAGACTATCTCAAGGAAAATGGCATAGTCTCTCAATGGACTCCACCAGGAACACCTCAACTCAACGGGGTTTCAGAATGGAGAAATCGGACTCTATTGGATATGGTCCGATCCATGATGAGCTTCACAGACCTCCCTGATTTTCTTTGGGGACACTCATTGTTAACTTCAATTTATCTACTGAATAGGGTTCCCTCTAAAACCATTCCTACCACACCGTATGAGATATGGCACGGTAAGAAACCAAGTCTGAGTCATCTCAGAATTTGGGGTTGTCCGGCTCATGTCAAAAGACAACAAGCGGACAAGTTAGAGTTTAGGTCCTTTAGAGCTCGATTCATAGGATATCCTAAAGAGTCATTAGGATACTATTTCTACATTCCAGAAGACCACAATGTGATTGTGAGTCGACATGCCATCTTTCTTGAAAAATAGTTTATTCAAGATAGCGGCATTGGAAAGCAGATTAAGCTTGATGAGAAAGTCTCACAAGTACAACGAGCTAAGGACCAATTGGAACCAAATCAGGTTGAGCCAATAAGAACACTACCTCCTCCACCTCGTAGATCGGAAAGAGTTTTCCATCCCCCTGAAAGATACTTAGGTATTATTTCAGAGGAAGTAGAGAAAATGTTCCTCGTAGGTAATGGTGCTCATGGTGATGATCCCAAAACCTACAACGAGGCGATATCAGATATCGACTCTAGAAATGGCTAGAGGCAATGCAGTCAGAAATTGACTCGATGCACTCAAACCAAGTCTGGACCTTGGTAGATCCACCAGAAGGTATAGTACCTATTGGGTGTAAATGGATCTTCAAGAGAAAGATTGGTGCAGATGGGAATGTGGAGACATTCAAGGCTAGACTAGTGGCAAAAGGTTATAGTCAATGCGAAGGCATTGACTATCAGGATACCTTTTCCCCAGTGGCTATGCTAAAATCCATCCGCACATTGCTTGCCGTTGCAGCCTATTTCGATTATGAAATATGGCAAATGGACGTGAAAATGACATTCTTAAATGGATATCTTGAGGAAGATATCTATATGGAACAGCCGCTAGGTTTCACATCTAGTGATACTGATCACAAGGTTTGCAAGCTGCAAAGGTCCATATATGGACTTAAGCAAGCATCTCGGAGCTGGAACACTCATTTCAATGATGTGATCAAAATGTTTGGTTTCATCAAAAATGAAGAGGAACCATGTGTTTTCAAAAAGATCAGTGGGAGCGCTGTTGTCTTCCTCGTATTGTACGTGGATGACATCCTCCTTATTGGGAATGATATTCCCATGATGACAACAGTCAAATTATGGTTGTCCAAGGAATTCTCCATGAAAGACCTAGGTGAAGCATCCTTTATTCTAGGAATTAAGGTCTATAGGGATAGACCGAATAGGATGCTAGGACTTTCACAGAAGATGTACATAGAGGAAGTACTAAAGAGGTTTAGTATGGAAAACTCTAAGAGGGGATTAATACCCTTCAGACATGGTATTCATCTTTCCAAGAAGATGTGCCCTAGCACACCTGAGGAAATAGAATGCATGAGCAAGATCCCTTATGCTTCTGCAATAGGGAGCCTCATGTATGCCATGCTATGTACACGACCTGATATAGCCCATGCTATGAGTGTCACAAGCAGATATCAGTCAAATCCAGGTGAAGAACACTGGACTTCTGTGAAATGTATCCTTAAGTACTTGAGAAGAACTAAGGATATGATGTTGGTCTTTGGTAATGGAGAACTCCAAGTCCAGGGATACACAGACTCAGATTTCATGTCCGATGTAGATGATCGAAAGTCGACATCTGGGAGTCTGTTTGTGTGCAATGGTGGTGCTGTCAGCTGAAGAGTTCCAAGCAAACCACGATAGCAGATTCCACCATGGAAGCAGAATATATTGCTGCATCAGAGGCTGCGAAGGAAGCATTCTGGTACAAGAAGTTTGCTGTAGAAATTGGAGTAATGCCATCAGAATGCCATTCCTCTATACTGCGACAACAATGGCGCCATAGCCCTTGCTAAGGAGCCAAGGTCTCACCAAAAATCTAAGCACATTGAGCGGCGATACCACCTCATCCGCGATTATCTTGAGAAGGGTTACGTCGAGGTCAAGAGAGTCGACTCCACAGATAATGTGGTAGACCCGCCTACAAAGCCGTTGGGCCAGCAGAAGATCGAAGCCCATCTTGAGAAGATGGGACATAGACTTGTAGCCAATTGGCTTTAGGACAAGTGGAAGATTGTTAGATATATTGCCCTAGAAGTCAGAATTGGCTGATACTTGTAACACACTTTTAGGGGCAAAATTATAATTTTGCCTAAAATTAATGAAATGAATTATTTTTTATCACATATGCATATTTAGTGTCTGTGATACATCCTTTCAGTTAATGGTAATGATAATTCATATTTTCAAAAGTTGAAAATTTAAGACATGAATAATCATTATTAACTCATAAAATGCGCCCGACCATAGGATCATCACGAGGATGGTGATTGATCCAAAAGGTTGGTGTACAATCTCTTCTCTTTAGTAGATGAGTCTTGAGTCTACGATGTGGAAATACTGGAGCGAGAGTACAGATACTCATTAGAGAATGAGGGCACTAAGCGTGACCACCTCGAGTAGTCATTAGGGAGTCTACCTTCTCGTCGATGACTGACTCGATGCTACAGTAGTGTATCTGGTTCTTTGACCTGAGGTGCATCGATAGTTCACCTTGAGAGTGTTATAGTTTGACTACACCATTACTCGGTGTCCTAGCCATTTGGAATCCTGCTATGTATGTTGGCTATAGCATGTTCATTGTAGGAACTGGATAGCATGGTGGATTTTGGGAGCAATTAGAATGATCTAGATGATTGATCATTCTAGCTGTTCGAATTAGAAGAGTTCTGATCCATCAAAAGGAGTTTTAATGATGTCGATGATAGGGATCATGACATATCCCATTACCATACAGAACAGAACCTAACTGGGTCACACAAATAAGGGTTTGAATCTGGTGATCATCAATTGAACTAATCCAGTTCAATTGATCTGAATGAGATTCAATTAGGTTCAAGAAAATCGTACTGGCACTCGATTGAACCTAACATTCTTCTTTTACTATCATAAATAGTTGTCCTGACTGAGGCAAAGGAGTTTGTGCTCATTCAAAGGCCTTCACTTGGTCTGACTGGAGCCTGTCCAGATTAGAAAAAGGTTATCTTATTTAGTAAGATATTACCTACCATTTTTGGTCACCTGCCATTTCTCATCCTTTGACTTTGGTCAAAAGTTGACTTTTAATTGGTCAAATGCTGACCATTGATACTTTGACTTATGTCCACATGTCACACACCTATTGGAGAGCTAGTGGGGGCCTATCCTCCTACCAGAACCTGGCAAGGAGGAGGGAGGGCGCACGCCACCCTTGGCGTGTGCCCAAGTTGGAGGCACCCAGGAGTCCCTGTTGGACTGAGACTCCATCTCCTTTTTGGATTCTAATTAGAGTTCTCCTAAGAACCAACTTTGACTGGTCTTAGGTGTCATCTAAGGAGGAATCCAAGGGACTCTATTCCCACCAATTAGATTTAGATCTGATTTCACAAAGGGTTGTGATTGGTTGGGAAGAAGAGGAGTTGGATCATGCTTAGTCTATAAATAAGACCCTGCGTCCAACTCAAAAATTAATTGAGATTTTCACACCCCAAGGCTGCCTCTCCTCTCCTCCTCCATGCCAAAGCATCTTCACCCTCTCCTCTCCATGTTCAAAAGTGTTTTGGGTTCTTGGTTGGTGCAATCCAGACGAGAGAAAGGTGACTGAAAGCTAGAAGGCTGCGCTGCTGCAAAGGACAACTGCTGATCTTCGAAAGGAGTTTTGAAGATCCTCCAGATCAGATCTAGATCTAATTTTTAGAGACTTGATAGAGAAGAAGAGGATCTCTAGATCTAGCCTAAGTGGATATCGGTAGAGGCCAGGCACTTGCATGGCTAGATCCAGAACCTTTCGCTGCTCACAGGATCATCATCGGATAATAGGATTACCCACTTCAAGGTAAATTAAATTAGATTTAGTTTATCTAAATTATTTTAATTACTAAAATAATAAGAATCAGATCTGAAATATTTCAGATCTGATCTGGATCAAAGAGAAAAATTTTTGAAATATATTTCTTGATCTAATCAGATCTGAACAAACCTGGTCCGAGAAATCAGGATTTTCCTTCACGTGCTTGGTCTCTACTGATATTCACTTAGGAAAGATCAGGATGTTTTCTCCTTATAAATCTTTTCTTCAAAGATCATATCTGAATCTGATCTAGAAGTCCTTTAAAAAAAATTTTGAAGGCAGCATATCCGTCTCACGAACACCATCGCATAGATGCTGAACTCTTCTCAAATTTGATTAGATCTTCTACTCAGATTTGTGCCTAACTTTTTAGACATATAGAAGAGAGGGAGAGAGAGGATAGAGGGAGTGTGGGATATGTAGAATGATATCTTTTGAATATGAAAAATATTTTTACATGAAGAGCCTTGGCGTAAGGGTTCTTATACAAAAGCATAGCACCAAGTTAGAGTCCCTCTTTGACTAAATTCCTCATTTTTTTGGCCATTAAGACTCCTGGACTTGACCTCCACAAAAATCCCCAGATTTCATCTAATTTTAATACCAAAAATCAATCTAGAAGGTGGTGTCATGAGTAGATAAGCAAGAGTCTACTGCGCCTAGGACTCTGCCCTCAAGAGTTTGATCTGAATCAAACTCTATCATAACTTTGTCTAGACACCTCCAAAAATCATAAAATTTGGTGTACCCAATGTATAATTCATTCTCTATCACATCTAAAAATTAGATAAAAATAATTTTTAGAGAATTTTATAAAAGCATCTGATCAAGTAATCCTCAATTCTCTCAAACATGTCAACTTTTGACCCTAGTCTAATTTGACTATGAATGGATTTAATTTCTATAATTAATCTGACCTGGACTTATTTCAGTTAGATGAAAATAAACTCATTCAAAATACAAAAAGAAGTTAAATCAAATTTAATTTGATTGTGATGAATCAGAAAGATTTTAGAAGAAAAAAGTTAGGCTCAATCGTATGCTAGCACGATTACCTTGAACCTGATTAGATCTAATCCAAATCAATCGAACTGGGTTAGCTCAATTGATGATATCTAGATCTAAATCCTTATTTGTGTAATCTAGTTAGATTCAATTTTGTATGGTAATGAGATATGTCGTGATCTCCATCATCGATATTATTGAAACACCTTTCGATGGACCAGAACTTTTCTGATTCATACAATTTGAATGATTGATCATCAAAATTATTCTAATTGCTCCCAAAATCCACCAGTGACACCTAGCAGTATATAGAGGCAATCCATCAAAACTAAAAGTGAACCACTCAATGCAGTTACATGTATGATTGGGTTCTTCTATCTTGAGCCCCAACAGGATTATGGTTAAGGTGAACTCGTCAAAACCAGTGTCCATCATATGAATTAATTATTCAATTCGAGTCCAATGTAAAATCCTAATAGAAGCTCTTTCTATCATCTTCACTCTACCATAGCCATTGTCTTAAGGACTCAATCTTATGATTATCAGAGGGCTACACCTCATCTATCGAGATAGATAGATCTTCTTATTGGTGTAATCCAATTCTTACAATGAACATGCTATAGCCAACATACTGAAGGAAAAATCCTGATTTCTCGGACCAGGTTCGTTCAGATCTGATCGGATCAAGAGATATATCTCAAAATTTTTTTTCTTTGATCTAGATTAGATCTAGGATATTTTAGATCTAATCTTTATTATTTTAGTAATTAAAATAAATTTAGATAAATTAAATCAAATTTAATTTACCTGACGTTGGGTAATCCTATTATCCCTGTAGATGATCCTGATTGCAGCGGAAGGTTCTGGATCTAGCCACGCAAGCGCCTGGCCTCTACCGGTATCCATTCATGCTGGATCTAGAGATCCTCTTCTTCTCTATCACATCTCCAAAAATTAGATCTAGATCCGATCTAGAAGATCTTCAAAACTCCTTTCGAAGATCAGCAGTTGTCCTTTTGCAGCAGCGCAGCCTTCTTGCTTTTGATCGCCTTTCTCTTGATCTGGAATTGCACCAACTTGGATCCAAAACCCCTTTTGGACGTGGAGAGGAGAGGGAGAAGAAGGACTATGGCATGGAGGAAGGAGGGGAGAGGCAGCCTTGGGGCGTGGGAATTTTCAATTCTTTTGAGGTTGGGCGCAGGGTCTTATTTATAGACCTCTGCGTGATCCAACTCCTCTTCCTCTCAACCAATCACAACCCTTTGTGAAATCAGATCTAAATCTGATTGGTTGGAATAGAGACCCCTGGATTCCTCCTTAGAGGGCGCCTAAGACCAGTCAAACTTGGATTCTTAGTAGAACTCTAATTGGAATCCAAAAAGGGAGATGGAGTCCTTGTCCAACAAGGACTCCTAGGCGCCTCCTACTTGGGCTCACGCCACCAGGGTTGGCGTGCGCCCTCCTCCTTGCCAGGTTCTGGCAGGGGGACAGGCCCCCACCAGCTCTCCAATAGGTGCATGACATGTGGTCAAAAGTCAAAGTGTCAATGGTCAACATTTGACCAGTCAAAGGTCAGACTTTTGACCAAAGTCAAAGGAACAAGAAATGGCAGGTGACCAAAAATGGCAGGTAATGTCTTACAAAATAAGACAACCTTTTCTGACTTGGACAACCTCCAGTCAGACCATATGAAGGCCTCTGATTGAGCACAAACTCCTTTGGCTCAGTCAGGACAACTTATTTATGATAGTAAAAGAAGAACGTTAGGTTCAATCGAGTGCTAGCACGATTTTCCTTGAACCTAATTGAATCTCATTCAGATCAATTGAACTAGATCAGTTCAATTGATGATCACCAGATTCAAACCCTTGTTTGTGTGACCCAGTTAGGTTCAGTTCTGTATGGTAATGGGATATGTCATGATCTCTATCATCGACATCATCGAAACTCCTTTCGATGGATCAGAACTCTTCTGATTCGAACAGCTAGAATGATCGATCATCTAAATCATTCTAATTGCTCCCAAAATCCACCAGTGACACCTAGCAGTATATGGTGGCAACCCATCAGAGCTGAATGCGAACCTCTTGGTGCAGCTACCTGTGTGATTAAGTTCTTCTATCTTGAGCCCCGATCAGATTAGGGTTAAGGTGAACTCGTCAAACCCTAGTCTCTGTCATATGATGTAATCATTCGATTCGAGTCCAATGTGAAAATCTAAATAGAAACTCTTTCTATTATTTCACTCTACCATGGCCATGGGCTTCTGGACTTGATTCTCATGATCATCATAGGGCTGCTCCTCTACCACCGAGGTAGATAGATTCCCATCTTGATGCAATCCAGTTCCTACAATGAACATGCTATAGCCAACATACACCTCAGGGTTCCATATGGCTAGGAGACCGAGTAATGGTGTAGTCAAACTATAACACCCTCAAGGTGAACTGCCGATGCATCTCAGGTCAAAGAACCAGACACACTACTGCAGCATCGAGTCAGTCATTGACGAGAAGGTAGACTTCCTAATGACTACTCGAGGTGGTCACGCTCAGTGCCCTCGTTCTCTAACGAGTACCTGTACTCTCGCTCCGGTGTCTCCACACCGTAGACTCAAGACTCATCTACTAAAGAGAAGCGATCGTACACCAACCTTCCGGATCAATCACCATCCTCGTGATGATCCTATGGTCGGGAGCATGTTTATGAGTTAATAATGATTATTCATGTCTTAAATTTTCAACTCTTGAAAATATGAATTATCATTACCATTAACTCAAAGGATGTATCACAGACACTAAATACACAGCTGTGATAGAAAATAACCCATTTCATTAATTATAGTCAAAATTATAATTTTGCCCCTAGAAGTGTATTACAAGTGTCAGCCAATTCTGGCTTCTAGGGCACATATATCTAACAATCTCCCACTTGTCCTAAAGCCAATTGGCTACAAGTCTAAGTCCCATCTTCTCAAGGTGGGCTTCGATCTTCTGCTGGCCCAACGGCTTTGTAAGTGGGTCTGCCACATTATCTGCGGAGTTGACTCTCTTGACCTCGAACGTAACCTTTCTCGAAGGTAATCGCGGATGAGGTGGTATCGCCGCTCAATGTGCTTGGATTTCTGGTGAGACCTCGGCTCCTTAGCAAGGGCTATGGCGCCATTGTTGTCGCAGTATAGAGGAATGGCATCTGATGGCATTACTCCAATTTCTGCAGCAAACTTCTTGTACCAGAATGCTTCCTTCGCAGCCTCTGATGCAGCGATATATTCTGCTTCCATGGTGGAATCTGCTATCACAGTTTGCTTGGAACTCTTTCCAGCTGACAGCACCACCATTGCACACAAACAGACTCCCAGATGTCGACTTTCGATCATCTATATCGGACATGAAATCCGAGTCTGTGTATCCCTGGACTTGGAGTTCTCCATTACCAAAGACCAACATCATATCCTTAGTTCTTCTCAAGTACTTAAGGATACATTTCACAGAAGTCCAGTGTTCTTCACCTGGATTTGACTGATATCTGCTTGTGACACTCACAGCATGGGCTATATCAGGTCGTGTACATAGCATGGCATACATGAGGCTCCCTATTGCAGAAGCATAAGGGATCTTGCTCATGCGTTCTATTTCCTCAGGTGTGCTAGGGCACATCTTCTTGGAAAGATGAATACCATGTCTGAAGGGTATTAATCCCCTCTTAGAGTTTTCCATACTAAACCTCTTTAGTACTTCCTCTATGTACATCTTCTGTGAAAGTCCTAGCATCCTATTCGGTCTATCCCTATAGACCTTAATTCCTAGAATAAAGGATGCTTCACCTAGGTCTTTCATGGAGAATTCCTTGGACAACCATATTTTGACTGATGTCAACATGGGAATATCATTCCCAATAAGGAGGATGTCATCCACGTACAATACGAGGAAGACAACAGCGCTCCCACTGACCCTTTTGAAAACACATGGTTCCTCTTCATTTTTGATGAAACCAAACTTTTTGATCACATCATTGAAACGAGTGTTCCAGCTCCGAGATGCTTGCTTAAGTCCATATATGGACCTTTGCAGCTTGCAAACCTTGTGATCAGTATCACTGGATGTGAAACCTAGCGGCTGTTCCATATAGATATCTTCCTCAAGATATCCATTTAAGGAATGCCGTTTTCACGTCCATTTGCCATATTTCATAATCGAAATAGGCTGCAACGGCAAGCAATGTGCGGATGGATTTTAGCATAGCCACTGGGGAAAAGGTATCCTGATAGTCAATGCCTTCACGTTGACTATAACCTTTTGCCACTAGTCTAGCCTTGAATGTCTCCACATTCCCATCTGCACCAATCTTTCTCTTGAAGATCCATTTACACCCAATAGGTACTATACCTTCTGGTGGATCTACCAAGGTCCAGACTTGGTTTGAGTGCATCGAGTCAATTTCTGACTTCATTGCCTCTAAGCCATTTCTCGGAGTCGATATCTGATATCGCCTCGTTGTAGGTTTTGGGATCATCACCATGAGCACCATTACCTATGAGGAACATTTTCCTCTACTTCCTCTGAAATAATACCTAAGTATCTTTCAGGGGGACGGAAAACTCTTTCCGATCTACGAGGTGGAGGAGGTAGTGTTCTTATTGGCTCAACCTGATTTGGTTCCAATTGGTCCTTAGCTCGTTGTACTTGTGAGACTTTCTCATCAAGCTTAATCTGCTTTCCAATGCCGCTATCTTGAATAAACTATTTTTCAAGAAAGATGGCATGTCGACTCACAATCACATTGTGGTCTTCTGGAATGTAGAAATAGTATCCTAATGACTCTTTAGGATATCCTATGAATCGAGCTCTGAAGGACCTAAACTCTAACTTGTCCGCTTGTTGTCTTTTGACATGAGCCGGACAACCCCAAATTCTGAGATGACTCAGACTTGGTTTCTTACCGTGCCATATCTCATACGGTGTGGTAGGAACGGTTTTAGAGGGAACCCTATTCAGTAGATAAATTGAAGTTAACAATGAATGTCCCCAAAGAAAATCAGGGAGGTCTGTGAAGCTCATCATGGATCGAACCATATCCAATAGAGTCCGATTTCTCCATTCTGAAACCCCGTTGAGTTGAGGTGTTCCTGGTGGAGTCCATTGAGAGACTATGCCATTTTTCCTTAAGATAGTCTAGGAATTTTCCGGCTAAGGTATTCACCTCCTCGATCTGATCGAAGAACCTTAATGGGTTTTCCAGTTTGTTTTTCTACTTCATGTCTGAATTCTTTGAACTTTTCAAAAGCTTCAGACTTGTGTCTCATAAGATACACATACCCATACCTAGACAGATCATCGGTAAAGATAATGAAGTAGACAAAATTGCCTCTAGCCGGCACATCAAATGGGCCGCACACATCAGTATGTACTAGGGCAAGGAGATCTGTGGCCCTCTCCCCATGTCCAACAAAAGGGAGTTTAGTCATTTTGCCTTGAAGACAAGATTCACAAGTTGGATATGACTCGAAAGTCAATGGACTCAATAGCCCATTTTTCTCCAATTTGTTGATCCTATCTTCTGCTATATGACCTAATCTCAGGTGCCATAGATATCTGTCGTTTGGACTATCCCTAGGTCGTTTGGCATTCACGTTTTGCTCGATAGTTAGAACAGGTACATCAATATGTAGCTGATAAAGACCATTAATAAGAAAACCATTTGCAATTTTATTTCTTTCATAAAGAATGTTACAATGGTCCTTAAAGAAGGTAATCACATAGCCTTCTAGTGCTAAGCATGAAACAGAAATCAAATTCCTGCTAGCTGCAGGCACATAATAACAGTCTTTCAAAACTAAGTCTAAACCAGATGGTAATCGAAGAGGGTATGTTCCCACGGCTACTGCAGCAACTCTTGCTCCATTACCGATGCGTAGGATCATGTCTCCATCCCTCAGCCTCCTGCTATCCTCAAGACCCTGCATAGAAGTGCACAGATGAGCACTAGAACCAGAGTCAAGCACCCAACTGGATGCAGAAGAAACCGTAAGGTTAGACTCAATAACGAGCATACCTCCAGAAGGACCTTCCTTCTTGTTCTTCAGGGTGGCCAGGTAAGTAGGGCAGTTCCGCTTCCAATGGCCGTCGCTGTTGCAATGGAAACACTTTCCTTTGGCATCGGCCTTTTTCTTCGGCTCTGCCTTCTTCTTCTTTGATCCTTCCACCTTTTGCTTTTTCACAGACTTCTTTTTCTTTCCATAAGACTTTCTTTTGGAAGAAGTCCATTCCATAGCAAGAACTGAGCCTTTAGAACCTTTCATAGAAAGCTCAGCGGTGAACCAGCATATTCATTAATTCGGCCAAGGAATTTTGAAGTTTATGCATGTGGTAATTCATGATGAATTGCCCATATGCATCAGTCAAGGATTGCAGAATAATATCGTTCTGCAGATCCAAGTCTAACTTCACACCGAGCTTCTCAAGCTCTTCCATGTCCTTGATCATTGTCAGACAGTGATCTTGGACTGACTGCCCATCACGCATCTTAGCCTTAAAAAGTCATTTCGTGACTTGATACTTTGGCTGCGCGACTCTGTTCACCAAACATCTCCTGCAGGTGAGCCAACATTTGGCGAGCAGTCCCGATATCTTCATGTTGGCGCTGGAGCTCATCAGACATCGAGCCCAACATGTAATATCTGGCCTTATTATCTTCGTCTATCCATTTTTCCAGAGACGCTCTCTGTTCAGTGGATGGACGGGCTGGTAAGGTGGGAGGGTCCTGGTCCAATACATGGGTTAACTTCTCAGAACCCAAAATAATTTTGTAGTTTCTGAGACCAATCTTTATAATTGGGTCCAGTCAGTCTATGTGTGTCCAGGATACGTGCCAATGGGTTGGACGCAGACATTTTTCCTGTAGAGAGTCAAAGATTCTAGTTAGATACTGTAATTATTGACTTGACCAATTTATTTAGAAATTTTATTTTTAAACAAATTAGCTCCCACTATTTTCTCGGATCCCTACACTCCCTCTGTAGAGATGCGAAAATCTCCATGATTAATGATTTCTAGTGGGTGGTGCGGTCTCACCAACTGACTCATCACCTCACCTAACAGTTATTGGTGATGGGTTAGCCAATGAGTGAACAACTCTTGTTCAATGATTCTCTAATCATGGTGCACCCAAACTTGGTCTCTAATTCATGAATCTCACCGTATCCGAAATATTGATCCACTCCTTAGTTAAGTCAGACCCACCATTTGCATAGACTGGATTCCTAATTGAGTCTCTCACCGTATCCAAAATATTGAGCCCAACTCATCCTCCAGCCCATAGCATCCAATGCCTAATAGACATGGTTGCATCTTTTCCGGTGCAACTGAGCCACTGTATCCAGCCGAGAACAATCAACCCCGGGAAGGGCCCGCACATCTACAATGGTGGAAGACCTCAGACTTAATCTTTTCTTAGGGAGAATTGATTCAGGTCTCATTAAACTAGACTTGTCATAGTCATAACAATTATGACTAACCTAGTGGCATGGGTTAGCTCGGATTATTGACCACCTCAGATCAGAACTGTGTCAACAGATATGGCCAGGTAAGTGAGATCCGGTGGAAGGAATATGCCATTAACTCGTACAAGAACGCATTCAGGTCGAGTAGCTTCCAATTAAAAACCAGTCGGTCGTATGTGCCAAACTTACCTTAGACACCAAATTGTTGAGTCAGAACCAATTGGGTTAGCCTACAATCCAGACTCTAACCTCTGAGCCTAATTAGGTCTTGCTTGATCGTGACTCGATCTTGACCCAGACTTAATCCTATTAGGCTGGTCAATTTAAGCATTGTTGATCCCATCTAACCAACTCTTGATTCGGTTTGATCAACCGCTTAGACCTAATTGAGCTACCCAAGCCCGAACCCAGTATTATGAATATGTCTTAGATCTGAAAATTCTCAATTTTAGACCTAATTAATATTCCATAATCTTAATTCTTAATTAAGTAGGGTTCATAAATAAAATATGCACAATAAATCCTAGGGTTTCAGGATCTAGGGTTTTGCAGAAAGTAAGTTTTGGGTTTCTGATTAAGGACGAACACGCAGCACCCCTACACATCATAAGAACACCCCATCGAATGGGAAGAGAGGGCCTTTAAACCCTTCTTCGTTCTTATGATCCGGACGGCCAAGAGGAACGCCTTAATCAGGAACATGCAATACTACAAAACAGTTTTAGATCTATATCATATATCTCATATACAAATTAGATCTAATCATGGCATATTTTGCATACATCTCATGTATCGAATCATGCATATTTTCAGATCTAAATTATCTCATAATAATCTAAAAAATTAGATTTAAATTGATCTTAATCAAAATAAACTTCTAATCTAGACAATTATGTAGAACTATTCTACAACTAGTCTAGACATGCATCAATCATATCTCATATGATGTTTAAAATTAAATAATTTTTATTTACTATTTTTTAGATGTTATTATAATAATTATAATATCAAAAAATAGTAAATAAATAGATCTAAAATATGATTTAATCAAATTAAATTGAAAACATGCAAGACTATTCTATAGAACTATTCTATTTTAGAACTAGTCATGCATATTTTCTAATCTTAGATCCAAATCATTTAATTTTAATTTTTTCTGATTTTAGATCTGATCACATCTCATGTGACATCTAAAATCATTTATTTTTAATTAAAATAAAATTTAAAATTAGATCTAAATACTTTAGAACCATTGGCTCTGATACCAGTTGAAGGAAAAATCCTGATTTCCCGGACCAGGTTCGTTCAGATCTGATCAGATCAAGAGATATATTTCAAAATTTTTTTCTCTTTGATCTAAATCAGATCTGGGATATTTTAGATCTAATTTTATTATTTTAATAATTAAAATAAAATTAGATAAATTAAATCAAATTTAATTTACCTTGACGTAGGGTAATCCTATTACCCGTTGATGATCCTATAAGCTGCGGAAGGTTCTGGATCTAGCCACGCAAGTGCCTGGTCTCTACTAGTATCCACTCATGGCTAGGATCTAGAGATCCTCTTCTTCTCTATCACATCTCCAAAAATTAGATCTAGGATCTGATCTGGAGGATCTTCAAAACTCCTTTCGAAAGATCAGCAGTTGTCCTTTGCAGCAGCGCAGCCTTCTAGCTTTCTGTCGCCTTTCTCTTGTCTGGATTGCACCAACTTGGATCCCAAACTCCCTTAGGCATGGAGAGGAGAGGGAGAAGATGGACTTGGCATGGAAGAGGAGAGGAGAGGCAGCCTTGGGGCATGAAAATTTTCAATTCTATTTGAGTTGGGCGTAGGGTCTTATTTATAGACTATGCGTGATCCAACTCCTCTTCTTCTCAACCAATCACAACCCTTTGTGAAATCAGATCTAAATCTGATTGGTGGGAATAGAGTCCCTTGGATTCCTCCTTAGATGGTGCCTAAGACCAGTCAAACTTGGTTCTTAGGAGAAGTCTAATCGGAATCCAAAAAGGAGATGGAGTCCCTAGTCCAACAGGGACTCTTGGGCGCCTCCTGCTTGGGCACACGCCAAGGGTGGCGTGCGCCCTCATCCTTGCCAGGTTCTGGTATGGGGACAAGCCCCCACCAGCTCTCCAATAGGTGCATGACACATGGACAAAAGTCAAAGTGTCAATGGTCAACATTTGACCAGTCAAAGGTCAACTTTTGACCAAAGTCAAAGGACAAGAAACAGTAGGTGACAAAAAATGGTAGATGTTATCTTACAAAATAAGACAATCCTTTTCTGACCTAGACAAACTTCAGTCAGACCAAGTGAAGGCCTCTGATTGAGCACAAACTCCTTTGGCTCAGTCAGGACAACTATTTATGATAGTAAAAGAAGAACGTTAGGTTCAATCGAGTGCTAGCATGATTTTCTTGAACCTAATTGAATCTCATTCAGATCAATTGAACTGGATTAGTTCAATTGATGATCACCAGATTCAAACCCTTGTTTGTGTGATCCCAGTTAGATTCAGTTCTGTATAGTAATGGGATATGTCATGATCTCTATCATCGACATCATCGAAACTCCTTTTGATGGATCAGAAACTCTTCTGATTCGAACAGCTAGAATGATTGATCATCTTAAATCATTCTAATTGCTTCCCAAAATCCATCAGTGACACCTAGCAGTATATGGTGGCAATCCCATCAGAGCTAAATGTGAACCTCTTGGTGTAGCTACCTGTGTGATTAAGTTCTTCTATCTTGAGCCCCGATCAGATTAGGGTTTAAGGTGAACTCGTCAAACCCTAGTCTCTGTCATATGATGTAATCATTCGATTCAAGTCCAATGTGAAAAGCTAAATAGAAACTCTTTCTATTATTTCACTCTGCCATGGCCATGGTCTTCTAGACTTAATTCTCATGATCATCATAGGGCTGCTTCTCTACCACCGAGGTAGATAGATTCCATCTTGATGCAATCCAATTTCTACAATGAGCATGCTATAGCCAACATACACCTCAGAATTTCGGATGGCTAGGAGATCAAGTAATGGTGTAGTCAAACTATAACACCCTCAAGGTGAACTATCGATGCACCTCAGGTCAAAGAACCAGACACACCACTACAGCATCGAGTCAGTCATTGACGAGAAGGTAGACTTCCTAATGACTACTCGAGGTGGTCACGCTCAGTGCCCTCGTTCTCTAACGAGTATCTATACTTTCACTTTGGTGTCTCCACACCATAGACTCAAGACTCATCTACTAAAGAGAAGCGATTGTACACCAATCTTCCGAATTAATCACCATCCTCATGATGATCCTATGGTCGGGAGCATTTTATGAGTTAATAATGATTATTCATGTCTTAAATTTTTAACTCTTCAAAATATGAATTATCATTACTATTAACTCAAAGGATGTATCACAGATACTAAATACACATATGTGATAGAAAATAACCCATTTTATTGATAATAATCAAAATTACAATTTTGCCCCTAGAAGTGTATTATAAGTGTCAGTCAATTCTAGCTTCTACGGCATATATATCTAACACATACATCTAAGAATTTTGAATGGCTAGGAGATTGAGTTATGGTGTAGTCAAACTGTAACATCCTCAAGGTGAACTGTTAATGCACCTTAGGTCAAAGAACCATACACACCATTGCAGCATCGAGTCAGTCATCAATGAGAAGGTAGACTTCCTTATGACTACTCAAGGTGGTCATGCTCAGTACCCTCATTCTCTAACAAATACCTATACTCTCATTTTGATGTCTGTGCACTATAGAATCAAGACATGTCTATCCTAAGAAAGCAATCATACACCAATCTTTTGGATTGATCACCATCCTCGTGATGATCCTACGGTCGGAAGCATTTTATGAGTTAATTATGAAAATTCATGTCTTAAATTTTCAACTCTTGAAAATATGAATTATCATTACCATTAACACAAAGGATGTATTATAGATACTTTTAAATACACATTATGATAAAAAAATAATCTATTTATTAATTTATAGTCAAAATTATTAAATTACCCTTAGAAGTGTATTATAAGTGACAGGCAATTTGGCTTCTAGAGCACACATCTAATAATTAATTAAATCAAATTAAGTGAGATCCTAATCTAATTAAGAACTTAATTAAATTAGATTAAATTATATTTAATTTTAATTTAATTTTTTAATCAAATTAAAAAATTGGGTTGACCCAAGTCTTAGTTGAACTAGGACTAGTTGTTCCTTACACTTGGCTTATCCAATAAACCAATTGGACTTGATCCAATCAAGCTCAAACTAAATCTAATTAAATTATATTTAATTGGACTTAATCTCAGTGCTTTGGTTTAATCAAATTATGTCAATTAGCAATCAAATTGCTAATCGATCCTCTTGCAACATTTGCACTAGGTTAAACATCAATCGTATTGATCGTTTAACCTTGGAATGATTCTCAATCGTTGATCAACCATCTGATCGGATCATGAATTCTAATGTGTGTGATCCCTATAGACCCATGATATCACTCGAACGCCAATCATCCTCGGCATCACAAGCCCCGATATCATGTTGCGGAAGCTTCTGATCTTTAGCATGGATCTGAAGGAACCTATGACGTTCTTTATGAGCAGCAAACCATCGATTCTCCACCTGGATCTATGATGAGGTGCCTCCCTCCTTGGGCTTGAGGAAGACGCCCCCTTCTCTAGGGCTTCTTCAAGAACCCTAGGGTGACAACTTTAAAGAGAAGAGAAGAAGAGAGTTAAGGGAGAAAAGGTCTGTATTGATTTCAACCTTAAAAACCCTAATACAATCTATGTATTTATACATAGCCATTAGGCCCGACCAAAAACTTTCCAACTAACCCAATACATGAAAGCACTCATTGAGCCTATGTACACCCTATCTCCTATGCTCTCATCCTCTGGATCTAGACCCAACCCATACATGAATTAGCCCCCTTAAGACCTCTCAAATCAGGTCTTAAGACCCCTAGGATCAACCTAGATCTTAGCCCAAAATAGGTCCTCGCATAACTCTGCCTGTGCACTGAGTCAGCTCAGTCTCAGCACTGAGTCGGCTAAGTTCCACTAGGTCGGCTCAATCTGAAATTGAGCCGATCCAGTCCTGTGCCATGCTAGCAGTCCTAAACGTGCAGCTCTCTATTTTACCTATGCATTGAGACTTAGCCGATCCAATTTTGGACTAAGCTGACTAATCTGTAGAAAATCTTTCTTCTGTAGTCTTGATTCTTCGACTTTGGTTCTTTACTTCACCTTATGTTCTAGATCTCTGAAGCACCAACTAAGCCCCTGAAATCCATGGAGCCAACCCCCTAACTCCTTCCGTGGCCTCCTAAAGCTTGGAAGCACCACAAATCCTCACAATCTCCACCTTGGTGCTCCCAAGCCTTGGCAAACCTCTCGATAATGACCTCCTACACGATCTCACTATCCCTGCGCACTCGACAGCCCCTTGTGCAATCATCGCCTTCACCAATCCTCTTCAGCTATTGTGCACCCTTGAGACCTTTGGGATGATCACCTCCACCACTGAAGACCTATGCTTGCTTCTCTGCACAATCCTGGAATTATAGGATCCCTTCTGCTTAGCAGCTGCATCACTTTTCATGGACTTTCCTAGAGAACCCATAGCATTTCTATACCAGCACTCGCTGCAAATCCTAACATGGTCTCCTTAGAACAACGCCTGTCCTCTTGTACATGCTGCTCTATCTGAAACTATGCATCACTGGCGCTGGTGCTAGGATATCGATCCTCCTACATCCCTCTACTCTAAACTCAAGCCAAATTCCTCTCTAATTATGAAGCCACCTCTCCGGAGCTCCACCTATATCCAAAGTCCACCTGACGCTGTAGAAGCCGACTCTATCACTGAGTCCCTCGAGGCTAACTACTCAATGCTGTACTACTGAGCCTGCCGCTGTACCTTAAACACCATCGCCGCTCCTTCAAACCCTTCGCACTCTACGAACCCCTTCAAAGCCATCTCGAATACCTCTACAACCCACTAGCACCTCCAAAATCTAAGAGCTCATCCAACTCTTCTGAAACCAATGATTGAACCCTAGAGAATTCCACCCTAGTCCTTCTCTTCTACCCCAACACCAGCCATTGCTTCAATTGCGCTTGGAGAGCTATCCTCCACCTGAATCATGACTCTCCCTGGTGCCTCTATAGAAGAAATCTGATCCATGATACTCTCGAATGCCTGAGACATCGTGGCGCTCCTTGAGACCTACTGGCTCTCCCTGAGAACTACTCCCGATCTCCCTGAGAAGCCTCTAACACCATCTGCTAAGATACACTCCTCGGCTACTGCACCATCGAGCCTCTCTCATCTCCTGTGCCTCTTGGGAAGGACTCCTATAGCACTCCAGCGCTCTTTGACTCATGTCTATGCTGTACTACAGCTGCCCAGCTCTAACCTACTAGATCTTCATGGATCATCCATCTCCATCACTCCCAAGGCTTCGTAAATCTATGCTCTAGTCAAACCGCTAAATACATCTCCAACTACTTTCCTACCTTCTAAACATCGAAGGACGTATAGTCGCTTTTTTAGCATTCATTCGATCATTATCCCTTGGAAAACCTCTCTTCAATAGCTCTACACTGCCCATCTTCCTAGAGAACCCTAATGCTCTCTACCGAGATACCTCCCTTGACTGCTGCATCATTGAGCCTCTCTCAGTCCTGCATTTTCAAGAAAATGCTATTGCAGCACTCCAGCACTCTCTGCCTGTCACATAACCATCATACACCCTGACCTTTCTACCAAGACCGATCAGCAGATCATGCACCAAATCTTTCTACCCCAAAAAAAATCCCTCCCCGTTAATCCTCTCAACCTCCACCTTCAACTCACTACTCTCGATTGACCAAACCACAGTAATAAAGGTCTGTATTGATTTCAACCTTAAAAACCCTAATACAATCTATGTATTTATACATAGCCATTAGGCCCGACCAAAAACTTTCCAACTAACCCAATACATGAAAGCACTCATTGAGCCTATGTACACCCTATCTCCTATGCTCTCATCCTCTGGATCTAGACCCAACCCATACATGAATTAGCCCCCTTAAGACCTCTCAAATCAGGTCTTAAGACCTCTAGGATCAACCTAGATCTTAGCCCAAAATAGGTCCTCGCATAACTCTGCCTGTGCACTGAGTCAGCTCAGTCTCAGCACTGAGTCGGCTAAGTTCCACTAGGTCGGCTCAATCTGAAATTGAGCCGATCCAGTCCTGTGCCATGCTAGCAGTCCTAAACGTGCAGCTCTCTATTTTACCTGTGCATTGAGACTTAGCCGATCCAATTTTGGACTAAGCCGACTAATCTGTAGAAAATCTTTCTTCTGTAGTCTTGATTCTTCGACTTTGGTTCTTTATTTCACCTTATGTTCTAGATCTCTGAAGCACCAACTAAGCCCCTGAAATCCATGGAGCCAACCCCCTAACTCCTTCCGTGGCCTCCTAAAGCTTGGAAGCACCATAAATCCTCACAATCTCCACCTTGGTGCTCCCAAGCCTTGGCAAACCTCTCGATAATGACCTCCTACACGATCTCACTATCCCTACGCACTCGACAGCCCCTTGTGCAATCATCGCCTTCACCAATCCTCTTCAGCTATTGTGCACCCTTGAGACCTTTGGGATGATCACCTCCACCACTGAAGACCTATGCTTGCTTCTCTGCACAATCCTGGAATTGTAGGATCCCTTCTGCTTAGTAGCTGCATCACTTTTCATGGACTTTCTTAGAGAACCCACAGCATTTCTATACCAGCACTCACTGCAAACCCTAACATGGTCTCCTTAGAACAATGCTTGTCCTCCTGTACATGCTGCTCTATCTGGAACTATGCATCACTAGCGCTGGTGCTAGGATATCGATCCTCCTACATCCCTCTACTCTGAACTCATGTCAAATTCCTCTCTAATTATGAAGCCACCTCTCTGGAGCTCCACCTATATCCAAAGTCCACCTGATGCTGTAGAAACCGACTCTATCACCGAGTCCCTCGAGGCCAACTACTCAATACTGTACTACTGAGCCTGCCGCTGTACCTCAAACACCATCGCCGCTCCTTCAAACCCTTCGCACTCTACGAACCCCTTCAAAGCCATCTCGAATACCTCCACAACCCACTAGCACCTCCAAAATCTAAGAGCTCATCCAACTCTTCTGAAACCAATGATTGAACCCTAGAGAATTCCACCCTAGTCCTTCTCTTCTACCCCAACACCAGCCATTGCTTCAATTGCGCTTGGAGAGCTATCCTCCACCTGAATCATGACTCTCCCTGGTGCCTCTATAGAAGAAATCTGATCCATGATACTCTCGAATGCCTGAGACATCGTGGCGCTCCTTGAGACCTACTGGCTCTCCCTGAGAACTACTCCCGATCTCCCTGAGAAGCCTCTAACACCATCTGCTAAGATACACTCCTCGGCTACTGCACCATCGAGCCTCTCTCATCTCCTGTGCCTCTTGGGAAGGACTCCTATAGCACTCCAGCGCTCTTTGACTCATGTCTATGCCGTACTACAGCTGCCCAGCTCTAACCTACTAGATCTTCATGGATCATCCATCTCCATCACTCCCAAGGCTTCGTAAATCTATGCTCTAGTCAAACCGCTAAATACATCTCCAACTACTTTCCTACCTTCTAAACATCGAAGGACGTATAGTCGCTTTTTTAGCATTCATTCGATCATTATCCCTTGGAAAACCTCTCTTCAATAGCTCTACACTGCCCATCTTCCTAGAGAACCCTAATGCTCTCTACTGAGATACCTCCCTTGACTGCTGCATCATTGAGCCTCTCTCAGTCCTGCATTTTCAAGAAAATGCTATTGCAGCACTCCAGCACTCTCTGCCTGTCACATAACCATCATACACCCTGACCTTTCCACCAAGATCCGATCAGCAGATCATGCACCAAATCTTTCTACCCCAAAAAAAATCCCTTCCCATTAATCCTCTCAACCTCCACCTTCAGCTCGCTGCTCTCGATTGACCAAACCATAGTAATAACAAGATAGATTTGAGACATATTGTGGAATCCTTGTGCAGATTTCTTATTTCACCTTGTATGACTTTTCCTTTCTTTTCATGCATCATCAGGCTCTGAAAACTTGGCACTGATACCATATTATCGTCCACAACGTTCTTAGGCATCACCTAGCTCTTGATACCAAATTATAGACCCATGATATCGCTCGAATGCCAATCATCCTTGGCATCATAAGCTTCGATATCATATTGCAGAAGCTTCTGATCTTTAGCATGGATCTGAAGGAACCTGTGACATTCTCTATGGGTAGAAAACCACTGATCCTCCACCTGGATCTATGATGGGGTGCCTCCCTCCTTGGGCTTGAGGGAGATGCCCTCCTTCTCTAGGGCTTCTTCAAGAACCCTAGGGCGGCAACTCTAGAGAGAAGAAAAGAAGAGAATTGAGGAAGAAAAGGTATGTATTGATTTCAACCTTGAAAACCACAATACAACCTATGTATTTATACATAGCCATTAGGCCCGACCAAAAAACTCCCCGGCTAACCCAATACATGAAAGCACTCACCAAGCCCATGTACACCCATGTCTCATATGCTCTCATCCTCTGGATCTAGACCTGACCCATACATGAATTAGCCCCCTAAGACCTCTCAAACCAGGCCTTAAGACCCCTAGGATCAACCCAAATCCTAGCCCAAAATAGGTCCTCATGTAACTCTACCCGCACACTGAGCCGGCTTAGTCTTAGCACTGAGCCAGCTAAGTTTCACTAGGTCGAGTCAGTCTAAAACTGAGCTAGTCCATTCCTGTGTCGTACCAGCAGTCTCGAACGCGTAGCTTCCTTTTTGCCTATGCACTGAGACTTAGCCGACCTAATTTTGGACTGAGTCGGCTAACCTATAGAAAATCTTCTTTCTGCAGTCTTGATTCTTTGACTTTGGTTTTTTGCTTCATCTTATGTCCCAAGTCTCCAAAGCACCAACCAAACTCCTGAAATCCCTGGAGCCAATCCCCTGACTCCTTCCATGGCCTCTCAAGGCTTGGGAGCACCATAAATCCTCATAATCCCATAGGTTCAAACCTAAGCTAGTAACATAGAAATAAATTTTTATACCAGTCGAAGTGACCATCTAGCAATGGTACCCGATAGTTGGATAGATCAAATGTGTAGAACAACATCCTTTGAACTCATGTGGATATAGTTTTCATATAATTCATCCCCTTGACCAAAATGCTCGTTGGACACCTTAGAGTTAAACTATCAACTCTGATCAAGTTGTCCACATTATATTTCAAAATATCAAATCTATCTCATGGATTATCCTGGCCAAGATTTTGCTATATTGAAATACAGTGATGTATTCTTCTCCAACTCTTGGAGTGGTCAATTCCATCTTGATCACAGACCGACTTTGCAAGTATTTGATTGTGTCCAAAAGTCTTCTATTATTGAATTAGAAATTTAGTTAGTCCAGTACTAAAGCACAGTGAGTTGTTTCAAGCCACTAAGGTGATCTTAGGTCTAAGGGATATTTATACCTATATTCCATCAAAAACATTCTTAATAGTAGAATGCTCTAGAGTTGGTCATGTTCAGTGATGATGTATTTCTACATCTCACTTGTATGCCATACCAATATCTCCACACTCTTTGATTAAGAGGTCAACCAACCTATATGGCATACCATGACCTATGCTCGATATCCACTATCATCCTAATTAATAGCCCATCATTTGATCGTGAATAGGTTTAAGGACTAATCGATAAATCTATTCTTTATCGAACCTAAATAGTCCTAAGGACTTCATTACAACAATGGAGTTCGTTAGAAGATGAAAATTTATGATAAAAAATATTAAAAATATATTTTATTAATTAATAAATTAATTATAATTATAATATAGCTTAATCATTAATAGGCTGATGATTAGCTTTCGGACACATTTTCCAATAGTCAAGGCATCAAATCCTAATAGATCTTAGTGCTAAAAATCTAATTTTTAGATCTAAAATTAAGAATGTTCAAGATCGAGGAGATGGATTAATAATTAGGTTTAATAATTATTAAATTTGATTTAATAATTAGATTAAATCTTTTAATAGATATGATTTATTATACATGAGATGTATGGATTTTTATGCATATGAGATATGTGTAGATTAGGTTAAAATCTTAGTAGCCTAGTATTCTTTGAGAATCATTGTAAAGGCAATCCTATAATAGAGGACTGTTGGTGCAGAAAATAGATTGCCATTAGACATTGCTAGAGTTGAAGTTCAAGATCCCGCCAGGAGACCTGTAAAATAGAGTCCTAGCCAAAGATGGGTGGCTCTGGCATGGACCCTCTGACAATTAAGTCAGTAACTCCACCAACAAAAATGGAGTACTCAGGAGTTGAAGAATAAAAAGAGCACTTGAAGGAGAAAATGTATTCGGAGGATCCTATTTATAGATGGAGCCTATAATTGATTGATAATGATTGATGTAACTAAATGCGGGGAGACTATTTAGGCCATTCAGAGTTTGTTATTGGGAGTGGGCTGATGGTTGTTGTCACATATTTGTATTTAGCAATTATTTGTTAAAGCTTGGACAAGGATCGAATTCATCCAAACTTAGTTGTAGATCATTTGATCTGATGTTATTCCATTAGAGCTTAAGATCGGGCGAACTGAGCTTGAGGATGTGTTCTTTGGATCAGTGGTGCTGAGCTTGCAAATCTAATTTCTAATTTAAACTATAGTAGGGTTGCATCAACTACTTATAGAAGCTTGGCTACCTTCAAGGTCAACTCTTAATGGAAGTTGAGATTTTGGCCTGAAGTTGTTTAGCAATGGTTAAGGTTAGAAAGGAAGAGCTAGAGGGCTAACCACTCAACTAGATTTGTTAGGTTTGGATGAACTTGGGAGCCAAACTTGATTGAAACTATATCGAGGTTATCATCATCATCGAATTTGAAGAATTTTAGCCATGCTCAGGGTTGAACCTTATCAAACTTTAGTGTTGCAAATGATTGTCATTTATTCTGGTCCCTAGATCAGAATCAATCTAGCACTAAACTCTCTAGAAATTGAAATCCATCTGATTGCAGGTCAAATTATGACAAGATCTATTGCTATGATGATGTCGTTATCAAGTTTGAACCAAAGGTCAAAAATTCTATTGGAAATAAAGGAACTTGATCCTTCAATACTGAATAGTCTTGAGAATAAGCCAAACTTCGATTAGGATTTGACATCTTGAATTCAACCCATAGCAAGAAGAGAATCAATTTTTAGCATAATAGTCGGATCGGCTCTAATACGCAGTTGAGCCAGCTCGGATTGAGATCGAGCTAGCTCGAACCATAGTCGAGCTAACTTTTTTAGGCAGATAGACAGTAGGAGTCTGGATGAGATGCTGTCGAGCCAACTCGACTCTTGACTGAGCCAACTCGATGGAGGCAAATGGAATACGATGAGATTTTTTTGTTTGAACTTGGATTGTGATTGATCTAAGAGATCTATGGGAGTTGCTCGTGGACCATAGGATCCAGCGGCCATGGAGGGTTGCAATCATGATCTAAAAGTTAAAAAATATTCTAAGACTTCATTAAGGATATGTTCGACTCATATTAGGAGAATGAGTCCTATTAGGACTTCTGTGAATTGCTGAGAAGAGGATTCTCATCCTATTTAAAGGACTGAGGTGCTATAGAGTAGAAAAAGATGGTGTGTGTGGCATGAGAGGCATGTAGAGAGGCTTAGATAGTCGTCGAGAGGAGCTTTGAAGAGCACCGAATACCTGCAGCCCATGAGAAAGAGAAGCAATAGGTGCATAGCATCCAATAAGTAGGCTGTGAGGGTAGAACATCTTGTTGCTTCTGTGGGTCTCCTTGGAATTCTGAGAGAGCTTTTGTAAGTGTAGCTTCTAGTTGAGAGAGATTTGTGTATGGTGAGTTAAGAGTGGGTGTTCTTCTCTTGTACCTATTTTTCACTTTCATAGTGAAGCTTTGCATGTCCCGTGGAAGCGAGCCATTAGGCTAATCCATATACTTAATTATTTTTTTATTTTATTTCTTTCTTCTTTCTGTCATAATTATTTGATACTAGATCCTTAACAAGCGATATCAGAGTAGCTGATATTCCAATAGTTTGGTATCAGAGTAAATTGATACCACAATAATTAGTATCAAAGCTAGATAGTACCGAAGCGCAGATTGTAGACAGTAGATAGAAATTGAAGAATATGGAGAAGATAAGTACAATCAAGGTGGAGATCAATAGGTTCGATGGGAAGGGCAATTTTTCTTTTGGCAAGCAAGGATGAAGGATGTCCTCATCCAACATGGGTTCATCGATGCTCTCTTATATGATGAGATGCCAGCCACCATAGAGGTGAAGGATTAGAAATGGATCCAAATGTAGGAGGTGAGCACGATCTACTTGTACCTAGCAGATGATGTGGTGATCCATATACTTGGTATGACTTTTTCGATGATGCTGTAGTCGAAGCTCAAAAAGTTGTACATGACGAAGTTGCTCACCAATACACTATAACTTTGCAGGCAGTTCTACCAACTACAGATTGATGAAGGCCAGAGCATGTGGGAGCATCTATCCAACTTTCAGAAGATCATCACCGACCTCCTCAATGTTGGTTAAAAAGTTGAGAAAATGATCAGGGCATTGGTCTTGCTAGCATCGCTCCCCCTTCATATGAGTCATTGGTGACTGCTCTTTTAGTGGGAAAGAGCACCATCATGATGAACGACGTCACTACAGCGATACTTTAGAATGAGGTTCTTAGGAGGGTGAACCCAGCTTCAAGCTCAGATGGTGACAGCTTAGCTTTGGTGATTTCTAAGGGAGCAGGAGGCAGTAGATGAAGTGATAGAGGATCGAAAGGAGAATGATTTAAGTCTAAGATGAGGGATCTTAGCAAGATCAGATGCTATAGATTTGAAGAGTTGGAGCATCGATTTAAGGATTGCCCACAACTCAAAGATCGAACGAGGGCTACTACAGCGATGGCCAATAGCGAGTCAGAGGATGATGTCCTAGAGATATCTGATGAGGTATCTAGTTTTTTCCAATAGTGAATTTTAGATTCTACATGCACATATCATGTTTGTTATAGAAAGGAGCAGTTTTTGACTGGAGAGTTATGATGGCCAATCGCATAGCTCGATCCATTGGATAGATATCTGGAGAGTTATGATGGCACTATTTATCTATCCAATGGATCGAGCTGTGCGATTAGAGGCATCGGGATGGTCAGTTGGAAGACACATGATGGTGTAGTGAGCAGATTGGAGGAGGTCTGATGCATACCCAATTTTAGATGGAATCTTATCTCACTGAGCAAACTGGATTTAAACAGCTATAGGTGGGTAGCTGGTGATGGAATCCTGAAGGTCATGCACAACAATAGGATGATATTGGAGGGAAAGAAGAAGATAAGAGGACATTACATCTGATAGGAAGCCTAGTGTGAGGTGGAGTTTCAGCAGCCAAAGGGAGCCCAGTGCATGGTGGAACTCTAGGTGGAGATGGATTAGGCACGAGACGGGAAGATACGAAAGGATGAGAGGCAATGTCATAGAGTGAAGTTTCTATTGCTGTAGGAGAATTTTGCAAGTAGATCTTTGGTCAAAGTGGACACAGCCCATGATAGAGGTGGGATCGAGCGGTCCTAGCTCGACTCCCATGTTTGCCCACCATGATTAGCAAGCATGCCCCAAGACATGGGGGCAAGATGGATCACAAGCTCTCAAAGTTAGGTGGAGGCTGAATGTCGAGTTGAGGTGGAGATTATTAGGATTTTATACTTCAAATTCGATCCACAGCAAGAAGAGAATCAATTTTTAGTACAGTAGTTAGGTTGGCTCTAATACATAGTCGAGCTGACTCAAACCACAGCCAAGCCAGCTCTCTAAGGCAAACAAACAGTAGGAGTCCAGGCGAGATGCAGTCGAGCGAGCTTGCCGGAGGCGAATAGAACATGATGGAATTTTTTTTATTTGAACTTAGATTATGATTAATCCAAAGAGTCTATGGGAGTTGAGGATGGACTATAGGATCCAGTGGCCATAAAGGATTGCAGTCATGATCTAAAGGTCAAAAAATACTCCAAGACTCCATCAAGGACATGTTTGACTCATATTAGGAGAGTGAGCCCTGTTAGGACTCCTATGAACTGCTGAGAAGAGGATTCTCATCCTATATAAAGGGCTGAGGTGCTGTGGAGCAGAAAAGATGGCGCATGTGGCATGAGAGTGTTAGATATGTATGCCCTAGAAGCCAAATTTGCTGGCACTTATAATACACTTCTAAGAAAAAAATTATAATTTTGACTATAAATAATAAAATAGGTTATTTTCTATCATAGTGTATATTTGAAAGTGTCTGTGACACATCCCTTGAGTTAATGATAATGATAGTTCATATTTTCAAGAGTTGAAAATTTAAGACATGAATTTTCATTATTAACTCATAAAATGCTCCTGACTGTAGGATCATCATGAGGATGATGATTGATTCGGAAGGTTGGTATACGATCGCTTTATTGGGGTAGATGAGTCTTGAGTCTACTGTGTAGAGATGCCAAAGCGAGAGTACAGATATTCATTATAGAACGAGGACACTAAGCATGACAATCTTAAGCAGTCATGAGGAAGTCTACCTTCTTGTCGATGACTGGTTTGATGTTGTAGTGGTGTGTCTGGTTCTTTGACCTTAGATACATCGACAGTTCACTTTGAGGGTGTTATAGTTTAACTATACCATCAGTCTTCTAGCCATTCGGAAATCCTAAGGTGTATGTTTGCTATAGCATGTTCATTGTAGAAATTTGATTGTACTAATAGGAGATTTATCTACCTCGGTAAATGAGGAGCAGCCTTATGATGATTATAAGAATCAAGTCCATAAGCCCATGGCCATGGCAGAGTGAAATAATAGAAAGAGTTTTTATTAGGGTTTTCACATTGGACTTGAATCGAATGATTTATTCATATGATGGATATTATGGTTTGACGAGATCATCTTAGCCCTAATCCGGTCAGGGCTCTAGATAGAGGAACCTAATAACCATAGGTAACTGCACCAAGAGGTTCGCTTTTGGTTCTGATGGTTTGCCGCCATATGCTACTAGGTGTCACTAGTGGATTTTGGGAGCAATCAAAATGATTTGGATGATCGATCATACTAATTGTCTGAATCAAAAATGTTCTAATCCATCGAAAGATGTTTTGATGATGTCGATGATAGAAATCGCAACATATCCCATTACCATACAAAACTGAATCTAATTGGATCATACAAACAAGGGTTTGGATCGGATGTCATCAATTGGACTAATTCAGTTCAATTAATTTCAATAAGATTCAATTAGGTTCAAGAAAATCATGCTAGGGAGGCATGCATCCCATGAACATAAAGGAGGAGTCCCATACAGATGGGACTCTAGGGTTGCTTCAGGGGATTAAACTCTATGGTGCCAAGAACTTCTATTTGACCCAATTTTGGCATCACCTTAGGAGGGTTTTGAGGGATCTCTTATCTGATTGAATCAGATGATGTCATCCCATCAATCAAATTTAGATATGATTGCTCAAAGGGCAATGATTGGTAGGGATGATGTGGCACTGCATGGCGCAGTAGGATCTATATAAACCCAGTCTGTGCCTAAATTTTTAATGCTTCTATATTTAGCCCATGCCACAAAGCCTCTCTCCCTCCTTCTCTATGCCATCCTCTAGTCCTCTCTCTCCTCTCCACACCCAATGGATTTTGGGCATGAATAAGGTGCGATTCAAGCAAGTGAAAGGCACTAGGAAAGGAAGAAGAAAGCACTACTGTAAGAGACAATGATAGTTCTTCAAAAGAAGTTTTGAAGACCTTCAAGATTAGATCTATATCTGATATTTGGAGGATTGATTGAGAAGGAGATCTCTAGATCCTACCCATGTGGATATCGGTAGAGGTCAGGTGCTTGCATGGCTATATCCAGAACCTCAGGCAAACATCAGGATCATCACAGGATAATTAGATTACCCAAAATAAATATATAATTAAATTAAATTTTATTTTTATTTTTATTTTATTTTTATTATTAGATCAATAAGATCATATCTAAGAAGTCTCAGATTTGATTAGGATCTTAGTGAAAAATTTTTTGAAATATCCCTCCTGATTCAATCAGATCTGAACGAACTTGATCCAAAAAATAGATTTTTTCCTTCAACTGGTATCAGAGCCAGGTTCCATAATTCATTAGATCTAATTTTAATTTATTTTTGATCTAATAATTAGATGATATTAGATATCACATTAGATATGATTAGATCTAAAATCAAAAAATTAAAAATTAAATAATCTAGATCTAAGATGTATGAGATGCATGACTAGACTAGGAATAGAATTATTCTATGTATAGTCTAGCATAATTATAATTTTAATTTGATTAATTATAATTTTTAAATCTATTTATTTTTTATTTTTTAGTATTATAAATATTATAATTAAATCTAAAAAATAGAAAATAAATTTATTTAATTTATTCATATGAGATATGATAGATGCATGTTTAGACTAGTTATAGAATAGTTC
Source organism: Cocos nucifera (assembly GCA_006176705.1). NCBI lineage: Eukaryota > Viridiplantae > Streptophyta > Magnoliopsida > Arecales > Arecaceae > Cocos > Cocos nucifera. The sequence continues at coordinate 51,649 of QRFJ01001830.1, read as the reverse complement.
TACAAAATTATCTAAAATAAATTTTAATTTGATATGATAAAATTTAAATCTTATTTTTTAGATATTTATGAGATAATTTAGATCTAAAAACATGCATGATATGATACATGAGATGTATGCAAAATATATTTTTTAGTTAGATCAATTTTTATATATGTGATATATGATGTAGATCTAACTAGTTTTATAGATTTATCATGTCTTTGAATAAGGAGTGCCCCTTGGCTGTTTGGTTATAAGAAGGAAGTGGGGTTTAAAGGCCCTCTCCTCCTATTTGATGGGGTGTTCTTATCGTGTGTAGGGGTGCTGTATGTTCGTTCTTAATCAGAAATAAAAAACTTATTTTCTATAAAATTCTAGATCCTAAAATTCCTAGGATTTTATATACATGTTTTGTTTATAAATCCTAAACTTAATTAAGAATTAAGATTATGAAATATATTAGATCTAAAATTAAGAATTTTTATATCCAAGACATATTCATAAAATTGGGTTCGAACTTGGATAGCTCAATTAGGTCTAGCGGTTGATCAAATCGAATCAAGACATGGTTAGGTGGGATAAAGAGTCCTTAAATTAACTAGCCTAATAGGATTAAGTCTGAGTCAAGGTCGAGTCACATGAGCGATCGATTGAGTTAAGACCTAATTAGGCTTAGTGGTTAGAGTCTGAATTGTAAGCTAACCCGATTGGCTCTGGCTCAATAATTTGGTGTCTAAGGTAAGTTTGGCAGATATGACCGACTGATTTTTAATTAAGTACTACTCAACTCGAATGCATTCTTATCGAGTTAATGGCATATCCCTTCTGTTGGTCTCACTTACCTGATCATATTTATCGATCCAGTTCTGATTTAAGGAGGCTAACAATTCGAGTTGACCCGTGCCACTAAGTTAGTCATAATGGTTATGGCTATGTCAAGTCAAGTTTAAAGAGATTTAAATCAAATCTCTCTAAGAAAAGATTAAGTCTAAGATCTTCCACCATTGTAGATGTGCGGGCCCTTTCCGAGATTGATTGTTCTCGACTGATCATAGTGATTCAGTTGCATCAAAAAGATGCAACCATGTCTATTAGGCATTGGATCCTATGGGCTGGAAGGATGGATTGGGCTTAATATTTAGGATACGGTGAGAGATCCAATTAAGAATCCAATCTATACAAATGGTGGGTCTGACTTAACTAAGGAGTGGATCAATATTTTGGGCATGGTGAGATTAATGAATTAGAGACCAAGTCTGGGTGCACCATGATTAGAGAATAATGGACAAGAGTTGTTTACTCATTAGCTAACCCATCATCAATAACTGTTAGGTGAGATGAATTAGTTGGTGGGATTGCACCGCCCACTAGAAATCAATAATCATGGAGATATTTGCATCTCTATAGAGGAAGTGTAGGGATCCAAGAAAATAATGGGAGCCAATTTATTTAAAAATCAATTTCTAAATAAATTGATCATGTCTTAATTATAAAATTTAACTAGAAACTTTGACTCCCTATAGAAAAAAGGAAAATATTTGCGTCCAACCCACTAGCCCATATCCTAGATACCCATAGACTGATCGAACCCAATAACAAGGATTGGCTCCAAAACTTCAAAATTATTTTGGATTCTGAGAAGTTGACTCATGTATTGGATCAGGATACCCCACCTTACCAACTCATCCATCCACTGAATAGAGAGCGTCTCTTGACAAGTGGATGGATGAAGATAATAAGGCCAAATACTACATGTTGGGCTCGATGTCTGATGAGATTCAATGCCAACATGAAGATCTTAAGATTGCTCGCCAAATGTTGTCTCACCTACAAGAGTTGTTTGGTGAACAAAGTCACGCAGCCAAATATTAGGTCACTAAATGACTGTTTAAGGCTAAAATGCATGATGGGCAGTTAGTCCAAGATCATTTTCTGATGATGATCAAGAACTTGGAAGAGCTTGAGAAGCTCGAAGTGAAGTTAGATCAGGATCTGTAGGATGATAAAATTCTGTAATCCTTGACTGATGCGTATGGGTAGTTCATCATGAACTACCATATGCATAAATATCAGAATACTCTAGCCGAGCTTATGAATATGCTGGTTACTGCTGAGCTTTCTATGAAAGATTCTAAAGGCTCAGTACTTTCTATGAAATGGACTTCTTCCAAGAGAAAATCTTTTGAGAAGAAGAAGTCTGTGAAAAAGCAGAAGATAGAAGGTGGAAAGAAAAAGAAGGCAGAGCTGAAGAAGAAGGCCACTGATAAAGAAAAATGTTTCCATTGTAATACTGATGGCCACTGGATGCAGAACTGTCCCATATACCTGGCCACCCTGAAGAATAAGAAGGAGATAGGTTCCTCTGGAGGTATGCTCATTATTGAATCTAACCTTATGATTTCTTCTACATCTAGTTGGGTGCTTGACTCTGGTTCTAGTGCTCATTTGTGCACTTTCATGCAGGATCTTGAGGATAGAAAGAAGCTGAGGGACGGTGAGATGATCCTATGCATCAAAAATGGAGTAAGGATTGCTGTTGTGGCCATCGAAATCTACCCTCTTCGACTACCATCTGACTTAGATTTAGTACTTAAGGATTGTTATTATGTGCCTGCTATAAGCAGGAATTTGATTTCTTTTTCATGTTTAGCATAAGAAGGCTATGAAATTAGTTTTCTTAAGGACCATTATAATATTCATTATGAAAAAAAAAAAAATTACAAGTGGTTTTCTTATTAACGGTCTCTACCAATTACATATTGATATATCTATCTTTAGTATCGAGCAAAATGTGAATGCCATAGGATCAAAATGACCCAGGGATAATCCAAACAATAGGTATCTATGGCACCTAAGGCTAGGTCATATAGCAGAAAATAAAATTAACAAATTAGAAAAAATCAGGCTATTGAGTTCATTGATTTTTGAGTTATATCCAATTTATGAATCATGTCTTCATGGCAAAATGACTAAGCTCGCTTTTGTAGGATATGGGGAAAAGGCCCATGGATCTACTTGCCCTAGTACATACTGATGTGTGCGGCCCATTTGATGTGTTGGCTAGAGGCAACTTTGTCTACTTCATAATCTTTACCGATGATTTATCTCGGTATGGATATATGTGTCTTATGAGACACAAGTCTGAAGCCTTTGAAAAATTTAGAAATTCAGACATGAAGCGGAAAAGTAAACTGAAAAACTCATTAAGATTCTTCGATCAGATCGAGGAGGTGAATACCTTAGTCCAAAATTCCTGGACTATCTCAAGCAATATCGCATAGTCTCTCAATGGACTTCACCTGGAACACCTCAACTCAATGGGGTTTCAAAATGGAGGAACCGGATCCTATTAGATATGGTCCGATCTGTGATAAGCTTCACAAACCTTCCTGATTTTCTTTGGAGACATAATCTATTAACAGCTACGTATTTATTGAATAGGATTTTCTCTAAAATCGTTCCTACCATACCATATGAGATATGGTATGGTAAGAAACCAAGTCTGAGTCATCTCAAAATTTGGAATTGTCTGGCTCATGTCAAAAGACAACAAGCGGACAAGTTAGACTATAGATCCTTTAAAGCTCGATTCATTGGATATCCTAAAGAGTCGTTAGGATATTATCTCTACATTCCAGAAGGCCACAATGTGATTGTGAGTTGGCATGCCATCTTTCTTGAAAAATAGTTTATTCAAGATGGTGGCATTTGAAAGCAGATCAAGCTCGAGAAGAAAGTCTCCTAAAAGCAAGGAGCTAAGGATCCTATGGAACCAAATCAAGTTGAGCCAATACAATCACTACCTCCTCCACCTCATAGATCGAAAAGTATTTTTCATCCCCCTGAGAGGTACTTAGGTACTATTTCAGAGAAAGTAGAGAAAATGTTCCTCGTAGGTAATGGGGTTCATGGTGATGATCCCAAAACCTATGACGAGGCGATATTGAATATCGACTCCAAGAAATGGTTAAAGGCAATGATGTCAGAAATTGACTCGATGTACTCAAACCAAGTCTGGACCTTGATAGATCCATCTGAAGGTATAGTACCTATTGGCTGTAAATGGATCTACAAGAGAAAGATTGGTGCAGATGAAAATGTGGAGACATTCAAAGCAAGATTAGTGGCAAAAGGGTATAGTCAGCATGAAGGCATTGACTATCAGGATACCTTTTCGTTAGTAGCCATGCTAAAATCCATCCGCACATTGTTTGCTGTTGTAGCCTATTTTGATTATGAAATATAGCAAATGGACGTAAAAATGGCATTCTTAAGTGGATACCTTGAGGAAGATATCTATATGGAATAGCTGCTAGGTTTCAAATCCAGTGATGCTGATCACAAAGTATGCAAGCTGCAAAGATCCATATATGGACTTAAGCAAGCATCTCAGAGCTAGAATACTCATTTTAATGATGTGATCAAATTATTTGATTTCATCAAGAATGAGAAGGAACCATGTGTTTTCAAAAAGATCAGTGGGAGTGCTATTGTCTTCCTCGTACTGTACGTGGATGATATTCTCCTTATTGGAAATGATATTCCCATGTTGACCATAGTTAAAATGTGCTTATCTAAAGAATTCTCCATGAAAGAGCTAGGAGAAGCATCCTTCATTCTAGGAATTAAGGTCTATAGAGATAGATGAAATAGGATGCTAGGTCTTTCACAGAAAATGTACATAGAGGAAGTGCTAAAGAGGTTTAGCATGAAAAACTCAAATAGTGGATTGGTACCCTTCAGACATGGCATTCATCTTTCTAAGAAAATGTATCCCAACACACCTGAGGAGATTGAACGCATGAGCTAGATCCCTTATGCTTCAGCAATAGGGAGCCTCATGTATGCCATGTTATTTACACGACCTGATATAGCCTATGCTGTGAGTGTCACAAGCAGATATCAGTCGAATCCAGATGAAGAACACTGAACTTCTGTGAAATGTATCCTTAAGTACTTCAGAATAACTAAGGATATGTTGTTGATTTTTGGTAATGGAGAACTCCAAGTCCAAGGGTATATAGACTCGGATTTTATGTCCGATATAGATGATCGAAAGACGACAATTGGAAGTCTATTTGTGTGTAATTGTGGTGCTATCAGTTTGAAGAGTTTCAAGCAAGACAGTGATAGCAGATTCCACCATAGAAGCAAAGTACATCACTGCATCAGAAGCTATGAAGGAGGTATTCTGGTACAAGAAGTTCACTACAAAGATCGAAGTGATGCCATCAGATGCCATTCCTCTGTACTATAATAATAATGGTGCCATAGCCCTTGCTAAAGAGCGAAGGTCTCACCAAAAATTTAAGCACATCGAGCAGCGATACCACTTCATCCATAATTACCTCGAGAAAGATTACGTCGAATGTCATGAGAGAGTCGAACTCCGTAGACAATGCGGTAGATCCACTTATAAAGTCGTTGGGCCAGCAGAAGATCGAAGCCCATCTTGAGAAGATGAGACTTAGATTTATAGCCAATTGGCTTTAGATCAAGTAAAAGTTTGTTAGATATGTGTTTCCTAGAAGTCAGATTAGCTGACACTTGTAATACACTTCTAAGGGCAAAATTATAATTTTGATTATAAATAATAAAATAAATTATTTTTTATCATAGTGTATATGTAAAAGTGTCTATGATACATTCCTTGAGTTAATAATAATGATAGTTCATATTTTCAAGAGTTGAAAATTTAAGACATGAATTTTCATTATTAACTCATAAAATGCTCCTCAGCGTAGGATCATCATGAGAATGGTGATTGATTCAGAAGGTTGGTGTATAATTGCTTCTTTAAGATAGATGAGTCTTGAGTCTATGGTGTAGACACACCAGAGCGAGAGTTAAGGTACTCATTAGAGAATGAGGGCACTGAGCGTGACCATCTCGAGCAGTCATGGGGAAGTCTACATTCTTGTCGATGACTGGCTCGAAGCTATAGTGGTGCATCTAGTTCTTTGAACTGAGGTGCATCGACAATTCACCTTGAGGATGTTGTAGTTTGACCACACCATAACTCAGTCTCCTAGCCATTTGGAACCCTGAGGTGTATGTTGGTTGTAGCAAGTTCATTGTAGGAACTGGATTCTACCAATAGGAGATATATCTACCTTGGTAGATGAGGAGCAGTCCTATAATGGTCATGAGAATCAAGTCCATAAGCCCATGGCCATGGTAGAGTGAAATAATAGAAAGAGTTTCTATTAGGATTTTCACATTGAATTTGAATCGAATGATTAATTCATATGACAGATATCAGGGTTTGACGAGATCACCTTAACCCTAATCCAATTGGGGCTCAAGATAGAGGAACCTGATAACACAGGTAACTGCACCAAGAGGTTCGCTTTTAGTTCTAATGGGTTGCCACCATATGCTACTAGGTGTCATTGATGGATTTTGGAAGCAATTAGAATGATTTGGATAATCGATCATATTAGTTGTCTGAATCAGAAAAGTTCTGATCCATCGGAAGGTGTTTCGATGATGTCGAAGATAGAGATTGTGACATATCCCATTACCATACAGAACTAAACCTAACTAGATCACACAAACAAGAGTTTGGATTTAGATGTCATCAATTGGACTAACCTAGTTTAATTGATTTGAATAAGATTAATTAGGTTCAAGAAAATCATGCTAGCACATGATTGAGCCTAATGTTCTCCTTTAATAATCAATAAAGCTTGTCTCAACTGAGCCAAATGTGTTTGGGCTTACTCAGGAACCTTTACTTGGTCTGACTAGAGTTTGTCTAGATCAAAAAAGGATTGTCCTAATTTATGAGATAAATTTAACATAATATCTGCCAGTTTTGGTCACCTGATAATTTCTGTTTTCAGGCATTGGTCAAATATTGACCCTAGACACTTGGACATCTATCCATGTGTCATGCACCTATAGGAGAGTACCTGGGGCCTTATCCCCCAGCTAAATGCAGATAGAAAGAGGGCACATGCCTAGGAAGGCATGCACCCTATGAGGATAAAGGAGGAGTCCCATATAGATGGGACTCCAGGGTTGCTTCAGGGGATTACACTCTATGGCACCAAGAACTCTTGTTTGACCCAGTCTTGGTGCAACCTTAGGAGCATTTTAAGGGTCAGATGATGTCATCCCACCAATCAGATTTAGATCTGATTGCTCAAAGAGCCATGATTGGTCGGGGTGATGTGGCACTGCATGGCGCAGCAGGGTCTATATAAACCCTATTTGCACCTAGATTTTTAATGCTTCTATCTTTAGCCCACATCACAAAGCCTCTATCCCTCCTTGTCCATGCCACCCTCTGGTCCTCTCTCTCCACTCCATGCCTAAGGGGTTTTGGGCATGAATAAGGTGCGATCCAAGCAAGTGAAAGATGCCAGGAAAGGAAGAAGGCAGCACTACTGCAAGAGATAATGGCAGTTCTTCAAAAGGAGTTTTGAAGACCTTCAAGATTAGATCTATATCTAATTTTTGGAGGATTGATTGAGAAGGGGAAGATCTCCAGATCCTGTCCGAATGGATATCGGTAGAGGCCAGGCGCTTGCGTGGTTACATCTAGAACCTCAGGCAAACATCGAGATCATCATAAAGAAATTGGATTATCAAAAATAAAGATATAATTAAATTAGATTTAATTTTTATTTTTATTTTATTTTTATTATTAGATCAATAAGATTAGATCTAAAGAGTCTCCGATCTGATTAGGATCTTAGAGGAAAAATTTTTGAAATATCCCTTTGGATCCAATCAGATCTGAATGAACCTGATCTGAAAAATAGATTTTTTCCATCAGAGAGGCATGTAGAGAGGCTCAGACAGCCTCCAAGAGGAGCTTGGCAGAGCGTCAAGTACAAGCAGCCCATAAGAGAGAGAAGCAATAGGTGCATAGCATCCAATGAGGAGGCTATGAGGGCAGAGCATCCTGTAGCTTCTATAGATCTCCTTGGGATTCTGAGTGAGCTTTTGTGAGGGTAGCTTCTAGTTGAGAGCGATTTGTATATGGTGAGTTTAGAGTGGGTGTTCTCTTCTTGTACCTATTTTTCTCCTTCATAGTGAAGCTTTGCATGCCCCATGAAGGAGAGCCTTAAATTGATCCACGTACTTGATTATTTTCTTATTTTATTTTTTTCTTCTTTTGCTAATAATAATTTGGTACTAGATTCTTAACAAGCGGATCAGAGTAGCTGATATTCCAATAGTTTGGTATCAAAGTGAGTTGATACTACAACAACTTCATCTCAGATGACAATATAACTTGGACTCAGATGACATCTTTGGGAATTGGTAAGGTCGGGCTCTTCTAGACTTCGATAGGAGCTATTTTACTCCCAACACTTGTCCTCCTACTATCAAGTTTGAAGTTCAGACAAAAAGAGTACTCAATCTTATTGTCGCCGAAGTCCACTTCTTCTTTTTTCGCTCGCAAGTTGAGATATTTTATGTGGGATACCAAGTCGAGACAAAACTTCATCATAACAAAGAGACTTAAAAAGACTTCAAATTTCAAAGCATCTTTTGATTGTAGAGCTCCACTTCTAGTATAATTAATACGTCATCTGACATCTATAGTGGCCATAAAGTCTGGACACGCGACAAGCAAGGATTTGGCGGTGATGATTCGGTGCCATGGTGGTTCAGCGCACGTCTAGCTAATTAAACCTTATTTTTCTCTTTCTTTCTCATTTTGGTCTCCTTCTTCTCTGATTTTCCTCCTACTATCATCTTCTCCGAGTCCAACTACTCTACCCTTCTTTCGTTCCTTAACCTTTGTCGCCCTTCCTCCATCTATTTTCCACCATTTTGACTGCATCACAAAGCTCTCTACATCTTTAGGTTTGTATTCTAACTTTTTCTTTTGGTTTTCATGTCTTCTTTCAGTTTTTAGGAGTCTTTTAGAATTCATCTGTTCTTCCTTTGATTTTTGAAGGTTTTCCTTCCATTTTCTCTGAATTTTAGTTGATTTCATTTGATTTCTTTTGATCTAAAATGTCTGAATCTGAGTATTCTTAGTCTTCTTCCTTTGAAACTTCTTCCAAGCCAAACCCTTCAATACTAAGAATTGAAGTTGATCCCGAGCTCAGAAATGAAACCCGTCCAACCTTCATTCCTGGGACCATTACCTCCACCCTCACTTTCAAAGACCTTTCATTCATTCAAATCCACTACACAGTTCCCCCTGAGTACGAACATGAGCTCTCAGGATCGGATGAAAAAGTTTGTTCTCCTCCTCTAGGTCGGCTTAGTCTATACACAGAGGTTGTGCATGCCGGGCTTCGACTGCTGATCCCTTTCTTTGTAATTGAACTCTTCTACTTTTTTAATATGTCCTTTTCCTTCGTTGTCCCAAACTCTTTTCGCTTCATCATAGGATTCTTAGTAGTTTGCTTTCTGGTCGAGGTCCAGCCTATAATTTCTTTATTATGAACCTTCTTTACTCTTAAACATCACCCCACTACTAAGGACTAGTGGTATGTTTCTTTCCAGTTTGGCAAGAAGGGGTTAATTAGGAGTGCTCCTTCCTCCATTCATAGTTGGAAGGAGAAATTCTTTTTTGTTGTTAACTCATTAATTGAATGCAAACTCCCTCATTGGGGTTAGCCTAGAGAGTTTGTCTATAAGGCTCCGGGGTTAGAGAGAAGGGATCTTGATTCTACTAAAATTTTAAAGGATTATGAAGTTCCCCCACTAACCTAGTTGCTGTCTGACTAGACTCTCTACAATCTTAGCCTGAGCCCTGCTAACCTAGAAGATATTAGTTTTTACTTTCTTTATTTTCTTATCTCTGTTTAACTTTTGTTTGATCTTATTGATAGAAATGATCCCAGAAGAAATTAAATTGCTATAGGCGGGATGCCCAAAGAAGAGAAAAGGTTCAACTTTGACTAGTTCATCTAAAAGAGCCGGGGCTTCTGAAATGAGCTAGGATTCCTTCAATCTTACTGCCATAATTCTGGAGGTTGGAGCAACTCTACCTGCTTCGAATACTTCTGGTGGTACTACTACTCTAGCACCTACCATAGAGAAGAAGAAGAAGAAGGCTGAAAAGAAATTAGTAGTTGCTAAAAAATCTCAAAAGTAGAAGGAGATCGAAGAACAAAATAATGACAATATCGATCGAGAGAAGGCTACAGTTCATAGCTGGAAGGTGGTTCAGTCTCTTATTGAAGAATGCATGCTACAAATTAAGGCTGATAGGATCTACCAAATAAGCTCCCCGAACAAAAGAAGAAGGGCACTTGTGACCTTTCTTGAGGATATTGCCTTGTTACTTTTCAAATTTGATTATTTTTCTATGATGAAACTAACTACACTATTCATAGTTGGGTCATTATAGATCAATTGGCATTGAGTCGGCCAATAGCAACAAGGCTGAGGCCTCTAAAGCCTTGAAGGAAGCCAAGGTAGCTAAAGTCGAAGCTTTCGAAGCCAAGGCCGAAGTTGAGCATCTTAAATAGGTGCTTAAAGAGGCGGAGAGGACTTCGGCTAAAACAAAGACTGATTTGGCTTTGGAGGTTGAGAAGAGAAAAAAGGCAGAGGCCAAAGTTGAAGAGGTTAGGAGGTAAGGGGAGAAGAAAGTGATGGAGGCCAAACTAACAGCCATGGAAGAATTCAAAGCTTCTAAGGAACTCAAGCACATCAAGGTCTCATTTGCTAGGGAGGCTTACGAAGCTAGTATCAACACTTGCCAGCGAAAGGTCTCAGGGTAATATCCTGAACTAGACCTCGACTTCTTGGAAGAAGAATTAGAAGATGACACTGACCTTCCCCAAACCAAAATCAATCCTTGCACTGTTAGTCCTTCCATCATGGATCTTCCTACTATCGACGATCCTTCTACTGTTGGTCCATCTACTACTGGTCCATCTACTACTACTCTATCTACTGATGCCCCGGAACTTGCCAAGGTACCAACATCTACCGAGGTTGAAACAAGTTCCCACATGGTCTCTTAGCCAAAGGTTGGGGACTGCCTTTAGTTATACTTTTTTCTTCTTTCTTACTTGTACTTAAATTTTTATCAAGTAATGAAACTCAAATTTCTCATATCTGGTCTCGTATGTTATGATGCATTTACAAAATGGAACTTTGTTTGCAAATACTGTGGTTGAGCTCAATCATGGACCACTACCAATCCCCTACCTCAATGCGTTCTCTTTGGAGTTCAAATAAAGACTTTAAAGAAAGAAGTGCATCAAGCTAACAGAAAATTAAAAAAGGTTGAGAAAGAGCTCCAAACATCAAAGAAAGATTATAGGACAACTTCCAACAAAATCAATCATTTACACCAAGCCTCAAGATACGCCTTCAGAGATTACACTTCGAAGAAGTACCAACTATCTGAAGAGCTTCAATAAGATTCTAATCAGGCTAGTGAAAAATCTTGGTTTTTGAACTGCCAAAGTTGGTTCTCTTAATGCTGAACTTAGGAATGCCCAGAAGAAGATTCAACTTTTAAAGAAGAATTCATACTGGTCTTAGAGGTAAGAAGAGCATAACTAGGATTGGTCCCAAAAGTTCTCCGACCTTCAAAATCAATTTTGCACAGTAGAAGAAAAATACAATGAGTGTAAGCTAGATTGGAGTAAGAGAATTTTTTGATTTCCAATGTCAACTTTAGGCAGCCAATGATGAAATAGCTCAGCTTAAGAAAAATCCTACAAGCAATGTTCAAGGCTAACCCAAGAAGCGATTCAAATGAACTTGCCTTAACCAAAAACACTCTCGCCAACCTTACCAAGGTTTGTGACAATAATAAATTCCAAACTTTTTTAACTTAAGATACAGACAAAATACCAAGAAAATGTTGTCCAAGATGCTGAGGCCAAGTCTACTATAATTCAGAAAGAGATTGAAAGAGTCGCAAGATGAGGCCACGAGAGCTTGGAATTTGCTCAACAAATGTTTGGCAGAAAAGAAGAAGCTTGAACATCAAATAAGAGATCTAAAGAACTCCTAAATGTTAGCTAGGGCTGGTACCCAGAGACTTATATAGGATTTTGTTTTCCTTCTTTTTTTTTATAATCGGTGCTGGTGACCTTTGTAATAACTTTATTTAATAAAATGCTCCTCTTTTGCATCATCTTTCATTGTCATGTTTTGATTTTATGCCTATGGAGCTCCTCCAATTTTACTTTGTGCTTAAGGTCAACTTTTTTTTGAAATGGCAACCTTCATCCCATTTTTTCAAAGCTGTCCTCCTTGTTTATGAACAAGAGGTCTTTTGATCTTACTTGGGAATAAACTTAAACCTTTTGTTTAAGAACTGGAGGCTTTTACCCTTATGAGGATGAGGTTAACCTTCCTGTTTAAGAATAGAAGATCTTTACTCTCGTTAGAATGAGGTTAATCTTCTATTTAAGATTGACCCTCATTAGGATGAGGTTAATCTTTTGTTTAAGAATCGGAGGCCTTCAAATTTCCTTGTAAGGATCTTCACCCTTGTTAAGATGTGGTTAACCTCCTCTTTAAGAATCGAAGGCCTTCATATCTCTCGTAAGGGTCTTCATCCTTATTAAGATAATGTTAACCTCTTGTTTAAGAATTGGAGGCCTTCAACTTCATTTAAGAATGAAGTATGGCTTGATCAATTCCTACTATAATCCAATTTGTACAAAAGATCGGAGTATTAAAATACAAATTTTTTTTATTGAAATGTAGCTATTGCTAGTACATTCGTAGATTTTTAGAATTTCATGGTTGGGGTAGTGTAGCTTCTTCAAGGTTCTTTATGTGGTAAGTTCCTAGTCTAACAATTTCTTCAACTTCATAAGGACATTCCCAATTTGGGGTAATTTTTCTTGATTCTATGGTTAAGAATGTTTGGAATTATGTCCCAAAGCCAACCGTCAGCTTATTGATGGTTGAGCTAATTTTTTAAATTATATATGATTTATAAATAAAAAGTTTATTTTGACTTTTTTATCATAAGTTGTGCATCTTTCTTTTATGAATTCCTGTGTTGTGATGAAATTTTTAAGACTATTTAGAATCGATAAAAGAGGATTTATCATTTAGTTCTTAAATTTTTTCATGACCAAATGATACATTATTACCTAGGACGATAATATTTATCGAGTGTAGGTCATTATATGCCATATAGATTGGTTGTTGTTGGGGATAAACCCTCTCCTACTGAAGTTCGAAAATATGTCGAGTCTAGGGACAACCTCGTCCAGCAACAATAGCCATGACTAACTTCACTCGATAACTCTAGAACCTACAGGGCCTTACGAGTTCCGCCTAAGCGAGCTTAAATGGTGATGGTGGCCACCAAAGTAGTTAAGTATCCTATCCCAATATAGTCTGGCCTAGCTAACCTTGAAGCTGTTTAAACTCCTTCCCAACTAGAACCTCTTTAGGCTATTCAATTTTGGGTTGACATTGGATCGATGGAGCTCCCCCCCCACCAGACGTGTAGGTGGTGTGGTGCTCCCAAGTCTTGGGAGGCCATGGGTGGAGCTAGGGTGAGGGCTCCAGGGAGGCTAGGATAGGAGTTATCCTAGGGTGAAGGCGGCATGTAACTCCCCACAAGCTTGAGGTTCATATATTGAGGGCCTCAAGGGGCTTGGTTGGTGCTTTGAAGAATTGAAATTCAAGATGGAGCAAGAAACAAAAGCTGGAGAATCAAGATTGTAGAAAGAAGATTTTTTGTAGGTTAGCCAGTTCAGTCCAAAATTGGGTCGACTAAGTCTAAGAGCATGGGCAAAATAGAAAGGTCGAGTATTAGGACTGTAGTGTTGAGACTGAGCCAGCTCAGTGTGCGGGCAGAGTTATACGAGGATCTATTTTGGGCTAGGGTCTGGGTTGATCCTAGGAGTCTTAAGGCCTGGTTTGAGATGTCCTAAGGGAGCTAATTCATGTATGGGTTGGGATTAGATCCACGGGATGAGAGCATATGAGACTTGGGCTTGATGAGTGCTTTCATGTATTGGATTAGCCTAAGAAAGTTTTTAAGCTAGGGTTTATTAGAACTCATGTGGAAACTCTAGGTTATATAAATTAGGACATTGTTACTTTTATAAGAAGAAAAAGGAACATAACTGAGCTTTTCTCTCTAACTCTCTTCTCTCTTCTCTCTGATTCCAACACAAAAATTCTAGCTTCTCTCATCTTTCTTAAATCTTCTTTAGTTTGCTAGATTAACACCCAGGTTCATGCAAGAGATTAGATCTATAGTTGTGGCTCCGAGCAGCCATAGGAATAATAATTGGTATCAAAGCTAGGTGATGCCAGGGATGTTGTGGACAATAATTTGTATCAGAGCTCAGTTGAGCTTGAAAGAGGAAGAAGATCAATTTTTAGTAGAGATTAGTAGCGAGATTCAAATCTAAAGGCTTTCTCCAGACTTCATGAGGAAGGAAGAGATCATAAAGCTGCTATCCATCATCCTTAGTCAAGGTATTTCTCAGATCTATTTGTTTGCTATTATTTGATTCAGATTGATCATGGAAAATAATGGGTTGAAGATAGGATTAAAGAAGTTTGATGGAAAAAAAAGTTTTATGATGTGGATGATAAGGGTGGAGGATTTGCTGATTCAGATGTGGTAGGATTTGGTCTTGAAAGATAGACAGGAGGAGATCACAAACAAGGAGTGGGTGTCCTTGGAGAAAAGGGCATGTGCCACGATTAGGGCTTATTTGATGGATGAGGTTTTGTATGGTGTGTTGGAGGAAAGAACACTTAAGAGATTGTGGTCGAGGTTGTAGCAGTTATACATGGGGAAGAACATGTGCAACAAGTTGATGCTGAAGAAGCAACTATATAGCCTTTGGATGCAGGAGGGTGAGGATGTTGCAGGACATATTCAGCAATTTGATCGGATGAGCATGGACTTGCTCAATACATGAGTGGATTTAGAAGAGGAGGACAAGAGTCTATTGTTGCTGTGTTCACTATTTGGGAGCTTCGATCCATTGGTGACAACTTTACTATATGGTAAAGAGACACTGGTGTACGAGGATATCGTATCAGTGCTCAGGTCCAACGAGCAGCGAAAATGGATGATGAAGAAGAAGGTCTTTCAGTAGAGTCTTGTTGTTTCAGAGAAGCACAGAAAAGGAAAGAAGAAGGGCAGCAAGGGGTCCAAAAGATGCTTCCAGTATGGAGAAGCAGGGCACTTTAAGCTGGAGTGTCTGATTTAGAAGAAGTGCAAGGGAGGAGAAAGCTCGGATTTCATCAGTATAGTCGCTAAAATTGAAGATTCGGATGAGCTCTTGATGGTCTTGGAGGAGCCTATAGGGTGCAGTGTATCTGAGATAGTTTTGGATAGGTCTGTAAAGTGCAAAGGGTCTGAAGGGTCAGCGACGGTGTTCGAGGTACAGTGGCAGGCCCAAAAGTGCAGCGTTAGGTGGTTAGCCTTGGGTGACTCAAATATAGAGTTGGCTTCTGCGGCATCAGGGGGACTTCAGTTCTAGGTGGAGCACCGGATAGAGGTGGCTTTACTGGTGGAGAAAGCTGTGGCACGGGTTCAGAGCAGAGGGGTGTAGAGGGAGGACCTATATCCCAGCACCAGTGTCGGGGCTGTACAGATCCAGGTGGAGAGGATTGTGTAGGGAGATAGGCATGGCTCTAAGAGGATAGTGTCAGGTGGAGCATCAGGATATGTGGCGGCAAGTGTCAGTAAAGGAACATTGCATGATCTCCAAGAAAGTCTAAAGGAACATTGCATGATCTCCAAGAAAGTCTAGGATAAGTGATGCAGCTACCAAGTAGAAGGATACCTACAATTTCAAAGGTGGTGCAGAGGAACAAGCCAAGAACTTCAATGGTGGAAGCGGTCATCCCGAAAGCCTCAAAGGGAGCTTAGCAATTGAAGAAGAATGGCAGTGGCAAGGTGAGCATGAGAGGCTATCAGGACATGCAGGGACAGCAAGATTGTGTAGAAGGATATTGCCAGGTGTGCCAAGGCTTGGGTGCACCAAGGTGGAGATTGTAGATGGTGTGGTGCTCCCAAGCCTTAGGAGGCCACGGGCGGAGCCAAGGTAAGGGCTCCGAGGAGGCTAGGACATGTGTGGTCCTAGGGCTAGAACAGAAGTTGTTCTAGGGTGGAGGCAGTATGTAACTCTCCACGGGCTTGAGGTTCAGGTATTAAGGGCCTCAAGGGATTGGTTGGTGCTTCAACGACCTGGGATTCAAGGTGGAGCAAGAAACCAAATCCGAAGAATCAAGACTACAGAAAGAAGATTTTCTACAGGTTAGCCGATTCAGTCTAAAATTGGGTCGGCTAAGTCTCAGAGCATAGGCAAAATAGAAAGGTTAAGTTTCAAGACTGCAAGCACGGCACAGAACTGGACCGGCTCAATTTCAGATTGAGCCGACCCAGTGGAACGTAGCAGGCTCAGTGCTGAGACTGAGCTGACTCAGTGCGCGGGCAGAGTTATGCAAAGATCTATTTTGGGCTAGGGTCTAGATTGATCCTAGGGATCTTAAGGCCTGGTTTGAGAGGTCTTAAGGGGGCTAATTCATATATGGATTGAGATTAGATCCAAAGGATGAGAGCATGTGAGACTTGGGCTCGGTGAGTTCTTTCATGAATTGGGTTAGCCTAAGAGAGTTTTTGAGCTGGAGTTTATTAGGATTCATGTGGGAACTCTAGGATATGTAAACTAGGACATTGTAACTTTTACAAGAAGAAAAAGGAATACAATTGAGCTTTTCTCCCTAACTCTCTGGTTTCAACACCAAAACCCTAGCTTCTCTCATCTTTCTTAGATCTTCTTCAGTTTGCTAGATTAACACCCAGGTTCATGCAAGAGATCGAATCTATAGCTATGGCTCCGAGCAGCCATAGGAACAATAATTGGTATCACAGCTAGGTGATGCCTAAGACATTGTGGACAATAGGACGAACCTCTACAACTCGTGGAGAGAGGCGGATCTTTGAGTTCTCGCTCCAAAAATCTTGAGTGTGCAAGCAAAGAGACCTCATCTCTATCTTATTAGCCTTCGGACAGCCTTGAAAATAGTAGGGCTCCAAAAGGAATGGTTGAATTGCAAGAGTATCAAAGTCATCCACCCATCACAACTGGCAACCAAGCTCTCGTCAATCTATCTCCTTCCAAGGCTCCTTTCAGCTGATCTCCTTTCCGTCAACCTTCACCCAATTGACCTTTGTCCATCCAAGCTCCTTGCACTCATTGGGAAGGATCTCATTGTCTACGCAGACTCCTTCTACTGTATACCCTTCAAACTCCTCCAATGGATCTCCTTCTGAACTCCCACAAGTCAGATTCCTTCCAAACTCTTTTAGTGGGTCTTCTTCTAGATTTCTCCAATGGATCTTCCTCCAGATGACCATCTCCAATCGTACTATCCTTGGATGAACTCCTCTAGCTGCCCTCTTTCTAGTTGATTTCCTTCAATCGGGTTCCTTTATTAAAACTCCTTCTAGGTGATCTCCTTTAGTCAAATTCATTATGAATGAACTCCTTTCAGTCGCTAGACGATCTTAAAAGAATTCAAACTTCTCTAAAACTATTAAGAATTAAAGTACTTTACTATCAATGTCTACTCCATTCGAACTTTAACTATTAAATCCCAATGGATTGGTGAGTCATGACAATGGATACTATCCTCCGTAACAAACTCCATGTGGTCTCGAACGGACCACTACTAAGTAGTTACGATTATCACCATCATTCTTTTACAAGCTTCGCCTATTTAAGGGATCCTTTAGATACGTTTTCTCTTTAAGCTCAAAACTTTACTCCTTAATTTCTGTGCATTCCATTTCTATTGGCTAGAAGAGCTAACTTGATTGTCGAATGATCCTACCAGAGCCACCATCCCCGACTTCGATCAGGACTATGTTTCATAGGTCACCGCTGGCTACCTCATCTCCTCTAGCTTCAGCTTTGTTCCTATGTCAACCAGATTCTACATCAACGAAATTGGCACTAGAGGAAGGACAGCTTTGAGCCCTTATTCTAAAAGGAGTGCTCAATCAAATCTATTTACTCTCTTCTTTTAATCTTTCAAAATCCATCTCTGTTTGATCTTTTCTAGTCTCAGGAATGCCTCCAAAGGAAACAACCATCTGAAGATCGACCACCTCCATCACCAGATTCGCCTGCTCCAGCACCATCATCGGTACTACAACCTCCCCCATCGGCAACCATGGTGGATCTGGAGCAGTTCAATCTATTGGTGCAGTAGGTCCAGGGTGTCATCAAAATGGTGCAGGCCATGCAGCAATAGCCAATAGCGGTGCAGCCAGAAAACCCCCTACTAGAATTTTAGAAAACTATCCCAACATGGCATACTTGGGTTAGTAGACTCATCACTCTCGGGAAGGGGAAGTGAAAGGTAGAAGACCCCGATTCTGACCATGATTCCTCCCCTTGGGAGACCTTTCCTATCTACAACTAGAATACATACGAAACCCATGATCGAGATGATGTTCTTGATCAGAAGCTGAGGACATGGACCGATGGATTGAAAAACTTTGTCATGCCATCCCGGCTCACCATGATAACATTTGCACTGACCTTTCTTTCTCCTAGAGAATCATGCAGGAATCAATCCTGCCAAACTTCAAGCTCTCCTAATTTGAGAGCTACGATCGGACCATAGATTTGGTTGACCATCTAAGGCCTTCCAGATCATGATGCTGCTTCATGGCATGCCAGACACCATCTTGTGCCGAGCCTTTCCATCTATCTTGAAGGAAATAGCAAGAAACTGATACTTGATACTGAAGTCAGGTACAATCTTTTTCTTCGATCAAATGAGTCATCAGTTTGTGGCTCATTTTGTCAGCAAAGACCATCCTAGATGAGGTTCGGACTCCCTCATCAACATCAAGCAGTAGGAAGGGGAGTCCATCCTAGCTTATATCAACTACTTTAACATCGCTACACTGGAGGTCTAAAACTTGGACCAATCTATTGCCATGGCCGCACTAAAGGACGGCCTTCAAAAGAAAGACCTACTATTTTTCTGAAGAAGAAGTATCCCAGAGATTTTGCTGAACTGCTAGCTCGGGCTGAAGGTTATACCTAAGTTAAGGAAGCCTCCAAATTGCAGGATGAGAAAGCCGTAAGAGAGCGACAGGCAGGTGAGTTTAGCAAGCCCATAGTTGAAGAAAGGATGAATGAAGTTTGGCCATGCTCCCAGAGCCCCCCAAGTGTAAGCAGACTTAAACTACTCCTCGAGCTCACCATCAAAGAAGCCCTGACAGAAGGGCACGAAGGAGCTCTTCCCTTAGAAGGTTCCACAACTATGCTCCCCTCAATGTTCCAAAAACTCAAGTACTAATAAAGATCAAGGAGCAGCTGCCGAAGCTAGAGAGGATGCACACTCACCCTGAAAATTATAATCCTAGCAAATACTGTCTCTACCATCGTGACCATGATCATGATACTAAAGAATGTATTCAACTCTAAGATGAGATTGAGGAGCTTATCAGGAAGGACCAGCTTGGTTGATTCCTGCGATATCGATCTGATACAAGAGAAGATCGATCGAGGGCACTGTCGCAGTTAGAACCACCAAGATGGAAGGAGCAATAGGGAGATCGACCATCTATCGGCATCATCAACACCATCTCGAGGGATTTCAATGAGAGGAGGTCGGCGGATCCGAGGGGTCGGCTAAAAGATGAAGGATTGAAGAATCATCCATCACTTTCACTAAAGAAGATGTACAAGGAGTTAAGTTTCCATACAATGACACCATTGTAGTCTTCTTAAATATTACAGACTATGATGTATGCTATGTTCTTATCGATAATGAAAGTTTGATCAATGTCTTATTTTATGATGTTTTCTCCAAAATATCCATACCTAATAATTAGCTCGGACCAGTGAGTACCCCATTGGTGGGCTTCACTGGCGATGCTATGCTAGTTGAAGAAAAAATAATGTTGACTATGGCAGCAAGGCGATATCCAAAATGGTCTAGGGCATAAGTGGATTTTTTGGTAGTAAAAGCTCCATCTGCTTATAATGCAATTCTTGGCCGACCTAGTCTTAATGTACTTTGGATAGTAGTGTCGACCTACTATCTAAAAATGAAGTTTCCAACAAGTTATGGGATTGGAAAGATCAGAGGAGACCAAGCTTTGGCAAGACATTGCTACTCAATTACCTTGCAAAGGGATGAATGGTCAGACCCTTGCCCAGTTGATGGGTTGGACATCCAGGAAGATCTCACAGAAGAATGGAGAGAACCCATTGAAAATCTTATCTCAATTCCTTTGAATGATGGAAATAAAGAGCACTCAGTGGAGATCGATTCCAATTTAGGAGAAGAGGTATGAGAGTAGCTCGTCAAATTCCTACGGAAGAATGTAGATATTTTTTCTTGAGTCCTGACAGACATGCCCGAAATTGATGCTGAAGTCATGGAACATCGTCTGGCTATTGATCCCAAACATCGACCAGTGAAAGAAAAAATGTGTAGCTATGCCCCAGAGAGATAGAAGGTAATTACAGAAGAAGTTGACAAGCTCCTCAAGGCTGGATTCATCAGAGAAGTCTCCTATTTGAATTGGGTTTTTAATGTGATCCTTGTCAAGAAGGCGAATGGCAAGTAGAGAATGTGCATAGACTTCAAGAAGTTCAATAAGGCCTATCCAAAAGACAACTAGCTCCTATCCAGGATTGATCAGCTAGTAGACGCAACTTTGGGCCATGAGCTTTTGATCTTCATGGATGCCTTCTCTAACTATAACCAAATCCAGATGGCTCCAAAAGATGAGGAGAAAACTACTTTTATTACTGACTATGGTTTTTATTGTTATAAGATTATGTCCTTTGGGTTCAAAAATGTAGGAGCAACATACCAACATCTGGTCAATAAAATCTTCAAGGAGCAGATCGAACTGCAACATGGAGGTGTATGTAGATGACATGCTTGTGAAGAGCTGAACTTCAATAAGTCATATAACCGACCATAAAGAGACCTTCAGTAGCCTTCAGAGATACAAGATGAAGTTGAACCCAACTAAGTGCGCCTTTGGTGTAACTTCAGAAAAGTTCTTGGTGTTCATGGTGTCGAGATGCAGGATTGAAAGCAAAATTCAAAAAAGATTCAAGCCATTCAAGAAATGACTATCCCAAAATCAATAAAGAAAGTTTAGCATCTAACAAGAAAGGTGCTGACTCTGAACCGCTTCATCTAGAGGTTGGTTGAGCAATGTATTGAAGGGAAATCCTGATTTTCCGGATCAAGTTCATTCAGATCTGATCAGATCAAGAGATATATTTCAAAAAAAATTTTATTTGATCTAGATCAGATCTAAGATGTTTTAGATTTGATTATTATTATTTTAGAAATTAAATAAAATCTAGATAAATTAAATCAAATTTAATTTACCTTGATATGGGTAATCCTATTACCTGTTGATGATCCTGTATGCAGCGGAAGGTTCTGGATCTAGCCACGCAAGTGCTTGGCCTCTACCGTTATCCACTCAGGCTGGATCTGGAGATCCTCTTCTTCTCTATCACATCTCCAAAAATTAGATCTGGATCTGATCTGGAGGATCTTCAAAACTCCTTTTGAAGATCAGCAGTCATCCTTTGCAGCAGCGCAGCCTTCTAGCTTTCAGTCGCCTTTCTTTGATCTGGATTGCACCAACCAAAAATCCAAAACTCCTTTTGGATGTGGAGAGGAGAGGGAGAAGGTGGTTTGGCATGGAGGAAGAGGGAGAGGCAGCCTTGGGGCGTGGAGGAATTATGATTCAATCATTATCTGAGTTGGGCGCAGGGTCTTATTTATAGACTGTCTGTGATCCAACTTCTCTTCTTCCCAACCAATTACAACTCTTTGTGAAATCAGATCTAAATCTGATTGGTGGGAATAGAGTCCCCTGGATTCCTCCTTAGAGGTTGCCTAAGACTAGTCAAAGTTGGTTCTTAGGAGAACTCTAATTGGAATCCAAAAAGGAGATGGAGTCCTTGTCCAACAAGGACTCCTAGGCGCCTCCAACTTGGGCACATGCCTAGGGTGGCATGTGCCCTCCTCCTTGCCAGGTTCTAATAGGGAGACAAGCCCCCACCAGCTCTCCAATAGGTGCATGACATGTGGTCAAAAGTCAAAGTGTCAATGGTCAACATTTGACCAGTCAAAGGTAGACTTTTGACCAAAGTCAAAGAACAAGAAATGGCAGGTGACCAAAAATGGCAGGTAATGTCTTACAAAATAAGACAATCTTTTCTGACTTGGACAACCTCTAGTCAAACCATATGAAGGCCTTTGATTGAGCACAAACTCCTTTGGCTTAGGCAGGACAACTTATTTATGATAGTAAAAGAAGAACGTTAGGTTCAATCGAGTGCTAGCACGATTTCCTCTGAACCTAATTGAATCTCATTCAGATCAATTGAACTGAACCAGTTCAATTGATGATCACCAAATTTAAACCCTTATTTTTGTGACCCAGTTAGGTTTAGTTCTGTATGGTAATGGGATATGTCATGATCTCTATCATCGACATCATCGAAACTTCTTTCGATGGATCAGAACTCTTCTGATTCGAACAGCTAGAATGATCGATCATCTAAATCATTCTAATTGCTCCCAAAATCCACCAATGACACCTAGCAGTATATGGTGGCAATCCATCAGAGCTGAATGTGAACCTCTTGGTGTAGCTACCTGTGAGATTAAGTCCTTCTATCTTGAGCCCCGATCAGATTAGGGTTAAGGTAAACTCGTCAAACCCTAGTTTCTATCATATGATGTAATCATTCGATTCGAGTTTGATGTGAAAATCTAAATAGAAACTCTTTCTATTATTTCACTCTGCCATGGCCATGGACTTCTGGACTTGATTCTCATGATTATCATAGGGCTGCTCCTCTACCACCAAGGTAGATAGATTCCATCTTGATGCCATCCAGTTCCTACAATGAACATGCTATAGCCAACATACACCTCAGGATTTCGAATGGCTAGGAGACCGAGTAATGGTGTAGTCAAACTATAACACCCTCAAAGTGAACTGCCGATGCATCTCAGATAAAAAAACTAGACACACTACTGCAGCATCGAGTCAGTCATTGATGAGAAGGTAGACTCCCTAATGACTACTTGAGGTGGTCACGCTCAGTGCCCTCGTTCTCTAACAAGTATCTGTACTCTCGCTCCGGTGTCTCTACACCATAGACTCAAGACTCATCTACTAAAGAGAAGCGATTGTACACCAACCTTTTGGATCAATCACCATCCTCGTGATGATCCTATGGTCGGGAGCATTTTATGAGTTAACAATGATTATTCATGTCTTAAATTTTCAACTCTTGAAAATATGAATTATCATTATCATTAACTCAAAGGATGTATCACAGATACTAAATACACATATGTGATAGAAAATAACCCATTTTATTGATATTAGTCAAAATTATAATTTTGCCCTTAGAAGTGTATTACAAGTGTCAGCCAATTCTGGCTTCTAGGGCACATATATCTAACACGTATGCCTTTCTTCTAAGTTCTCAAACAATCAAAGAGCTTCTGCTAGACTGTCGAGTGTCAACAGGCATTTGAAGAACTCAAGAGCTACCTTGGCTCGTCTCTCCTATTGGCCAATCCCGAACCTGGAGAAGGACTATTTTTGTACCTGATGGTCTCCCCAGTGGCCTTTGCGGCAGTTTTAGTCAAGGAACAGGCGAAAGTGTAGTGGCCAATCTACTACATAAGTCGAGTCTTGAGGGATGCCGAGATCAGGTATACTAAGTTAGAAAAACTAACTTATGCTCTATCGATTGTAGTTCGGAGACTCAGACCTTATTTCCAAGGGCACACTATAACCCTCCTCACTGATCAACCAATTAAAGTAGTTCTTCATCGAACAGACACCTCAGGAAAAATCGCAAAATGGGCAATTAAACTTACAAAATTTGACATCAACTTTTACCCTCGGTCGTCAATCAAAACTCAAATACTGGCAAATTTTGTAGTGGAATGCACTATCCTGGATGAGACCAAACTTGAACAGAATGAAATCAGCATTCCATGGTTGCAGTCGAGCTCCTCTGAAGAAGGAACCAACCTTCTTGAAGGCTTCTAGGCCCTGTATGTGGATGGATCATCCAATACTTTGGATGTAGGTGCTGAATTGATCTTGGTGAACCTGGAAGGAGTCATTGCCGAAAACGTGCTATGCTTTGAATTTTTTGTAATAAATAATAGGGCCAAATATGAAGCTCTGATTATGGGATTAAGGATAGCCAAAGTTGGAAGTAGATCGGCTCCAAGCTTATAGTGGTTTCCAACTAGTGGTTGGATAAGTTAGTGGTAATTATGAAGCTCGAGAGGAAAGCATGATAAAATATCTCAAGAAAGTAAAGAGCTTGACCCTGGCCTTCAACCATTTTGACATCAAGTAGATTTTGAGAGTAGAAAATGCCAGAGCCAACCTTCTTTCTAAATTGGCCATATTAGCTCTGATCGAACTGCCTAGGAAAGTCTTCTTCAAAGTCCTGAAATGCCTGAGTATGGAAGAATCGTAGTTCGTGATGTAAGTCAAGCATGAGTCGAGCTGGATTGACCCACTGGTCACTTACCTCAAAGATGGAGTTCTTCCTCACGATCCAAAAGAAGCTTGGAAATTAAGAAATCAAGTCTCCTGGTATATTCTATATGAGGGCAAGTTATATAAAAGGTCATATTCTTTGCCACTTTTAAAATATCTCCAACCTTTCGAAGCTGACTTTTCATTAGAAAGGTGCACGGAGTCTACGGAAGTCATTTGGGGACCAGGTCCTTATCTCATAAATTACTTCTGTAGGGCTACTATTGGCCAACAATGTACCATGATTCTATAGAGTATGTCAAGAAGTATGACCAGTGTCAAAAAAATATAAATATTCAAAGACAATCAGCCTCTAAGCTTACACCTTTGCATGCCCCATGGCCATTTGCACAATGGGGGATGGACATACTTGGGCCCTTTCCCATGGCATCTGGATAGCGAAAATTTCTCCTGATGATAATCAATTACTTTATAAAGTGGATCGAAGCTGAATCTTTGGCAAAGATTACTGAAGCTAAAGTACAGATCTTCATCTAGAAGTTGATCGTTTGTAGGTTTGGCCTACCTCGGATCCTTATAACAGATAATGGATGATAGTTTGCTGGAATAAAATTTATTGAGTTCTGCAAAGACATGAATATCTTCCACTACTTCACGTCAGTAGCTCATCCACAAGCAAATGGCGAGATCGAGGTTACCAATAGAATCGTGCTATGAGGTATCAAAGAAAGACTTGAGAAAACTATGGGAACTCAGGTAGATAAACTTTATCATGTACTCTGGACATACCGAACTATCCAAAGATTGCCAATGGAGAAGACTCCATTTATCCTGGCCTTCGGAACAGAAGCGATCATTCCTATAGAACTTAAACTTCCATCAGCATGAGTTGTAGCATACAATAAGCAGTGCAATTCATAGAATCTCAGGGCTGACCTTGACTTATTGGAGGAGAAATTGAAAGAAGCTCGAGTTTGGATGGTGACCTACAGGCAGAAAGTAGCTCGCTACTACAATTTTAGAGTTAGAGGCAAAGTATTCAAAGTAGAGGACTTGGTACTTCGACGAGCTACTGTTTCACAACCTCAGAACCAAGAAAAGCTCATCCCAAATTGGAAAGGTCTATATGAAATTAAGAAGGTCGTCCAGCCTGGAACTTATTACCTGAAGCAGCTCGGAGGAGCAACACTCCTAGATCCTAGAATTTAGAGAACTTGTTAATGTATTGCCAGTAATCTTACCATAATAAAATTCTCTCTTTTCAATATCTTTGTCTTTTGGTGCAAAATTGTATAATGATAGAAAATGACTTAGCCAAATTTCATTCTTAAATGAAGAAAAAGACCTCCGATTATGTAAGACACGAGGAGGGGAGAGGCCCAGTCAATGACCCTTCTATATTCCTACTGTCCTATTAGAAATAGGAGGAGAACCTCATCCTAATATAAGCAAAACGAAGACCTTCTATTGTGTAAGATATGAGGAGGAGAGAGGCCCACTCAATGGCCCTTTTATGCCTGTACTATCCTGTTAGGAATAGGAGGAGAACCTCATCCTAACATGAGCAAAGCTAAGACCTCTGGTTATGTAGGATAGGAGAAGGAGAGAGGCCTAGTCAATGGCCCTTCTGTACCTCTACTATCCTGTTAGGAATAGGAGGAGAACCTCGTCCTAATATTAGCAAAGCGAAGATCTCTGATTATGTAAGACAAGAGGAGGGAAGAGGCCCAATCAACGGTCCTTTTATGCTCCTATTGTCCTATTAGGAATAGGAGGAGAACCTCATCCTAACATGATCAATGCTAAGTTCTCTGATTATGTAAGATAGGAGGAGGAAAGAGGCCCAATCAATGATCCTTTTGTGCCTCTACTATCCTTTTAGGAATAGGAGAAGAATCTCATCCTAACATTAGCAAAGCAAAGACTTTTGATTATGTAAGACAAGAAGTGGGGAGAGACCCAGTCAACGGTCCTTCTGTGCTCCTACTGTCCTGTTACGAGTAGAAGGAGAATATTATCCTAACATGAGCAAAGTGAAGACCTCCGGTTATGTAAGACAGGAAAGAGGAGAGAGGCCCGGCCAATGACCCTTTTGTGCCCCTACTGTCCTATTAGGAATAAGAGGAGAACCTCATCCTAACATGAGCAAAAACTAACTACGTTAGAAATAGGAGGAGAACCTCATTCTGATATAAATAAAGAACTTTGGTTACCTAAGATAGGAGAAAGACGTCAACTTGATAGAAGTAAAAACCACCCTTATCAGGAACATGAGGAAGACCTCATCTTGATGAGGGGAGAGGGATAAAACCAATCATGTCAGAAATAGGAGGACCTCATCCTGACATGGATAAGGACCTTCGATAGGAGGAGCACACCTATCAACAATTATTTCGATAAAAGATGAGGCAAAAGAAATAGAGGAGTCAATAGACATCAAACCCAAATAAAGCAAAATGAAGATTGAAGAAAATATTGCTTCATTGAAGTTGAGGCTCATTACAAAGCAGAGGTCTGCAAGACCATTTACAAAAAAAAAAGAAAATGAAGAAGAGAGAAGAAAAAAATAAACAAAGTCATAAGAGGGCCTAGAATCCTCAGACTTCGAGTTACCGAATTCCGACCATCACTAAAGATTACTTCAAACTAATGATCTCTTCTTCAAATTCTTTTCTTTTCAGTAGACTCTTCATAATAGTCTATCAGCTCACTGAAAATTATCATTGGACTCTCGCAGTTGTCTTCTTAAGACCTCTGACTCCACCTCCACATTCTTAATAGCCTGATGCTCATATGTCATTTGGACCTTCAGCTGTTGAAGTTCGGCCTTCTCCTTCTCATACACCATGGAAAGATCACCAAAAGAATTTCTTAAAAAAGAAAGTTGCTTGGATTCTCTATCAACACCGGCCTGCTGACCATCGCCTAACTACTTCCAAAAATGAGTCACTTCATCTCTAGCCGCCTTAAGCTCAAGCCTAAGTTTAGACAATCTTTCTACCCAGCACACTCTATAACTGTTGTGCCAAGCATCGGTATTCTGAAGTTATTTCTAGAGTTTCAAAAATTTCTTCGATCCAATCCCAGTCATACCGCACCTTCTCAAAAGACTATGGCGAGCTTCCTTCCAATAGCAGAATTTTCTTTTTTGTCGTATTGAAGCTTAACTTCAAGAGAGTTGGTTTTGGCTGCTAAAGACCATGTCTTCTCACTGGCATGCTTTTTGGTCACTTCGAGCTCAACTTTAAAATCTCTTTTCTTTCTAATATAATCCATAGAATCCTTCTTGCGCACTTGGCGTAAGCGAAGTAACCTCGATCGTTAACTCTGAGCAGCTTTTTCTTGACTTTTGAAATTCACCTTCAACCTTCTTCAATTTCTTTTCTAACTGATGAACCTCCTATTTCAAGTTTTCGATGATGGATTTTAAAGGGATGCCTACAAGTAGTGGTGCAGTGTCAGGTCGGAGAAGAAGGGATAGGGCTTGGCTTGCTAAAGGAGTTCCGAATAACAAGCATCGCAATACAAGGATGAAAGAAAGGAAGTTTACTTTCATTATATTAACAAAATGTTTGAGTACATCGGAAAGAACAAAAAGAAAAAAAAAAGTTATAAGTGGTCAAATGTTTTACACCTCAATAGGTACAGAAGTAGGTGAGGTTGGTGCATTCTTTGCAACTTCGAAGCTTAAGAATAGACTCAGGAGCTTCAGCTACAGGTTCAGGAGCATTCAGGGGCAGGTTCGGCAGTAAGAGGGGCAGCACCAGCATTGGAGGGATAGGCTTCTTCATTGGGTTTGTCCATTAGAAGGTCGAGATCCACCTCAGAGAAGTTCCTTGCGACCCTCCTCATGCAGATTTCGAACCCCTCCAAGAAAGCTTCCTGGGTGAAAGCAATCTTGATGTCCTTCATAGCTTTGGAAGATTTGAAGGCTTCAATAGCCCACTCCCATTCAACAATGACCTTCCTCTTCTAGCTGTTAGATATGTGTGCCCTAGAAGCTAGAATTGGTTGACACTTGTAATACACTTCTAGGGGCAAAATTATAATTTTGACTATAAATAATAAAATAGATTATTTTCTATCATAAATATGTATTTAGTGTCCATTATATATCCCTTGAGTTAATGATAATGATAATTTATATATTTAAGAGTTGAAAATTTAAGACATGAATTTTTGTTATTAACTCATAAAATGCTCCCGATCATAGGATCATCATGAGGATGGTGATTGATCCGAAAGATTAGTGTACAATCACTTCTTTATAGTAGATGAGTCTTGAGTCTATGGTTTAGAGACACCGAAATGTGAGTACAAGTACTCGTTAGAGAATGAGGGCACTGAGCATGACCACCTCGAGCAGTCATAAGAAAGTCTACCTTCTCATTGATGATTGGCTTGAAGCTGCAGTGGTGTATCTGGTTCATTGACTGAGGTGCATCGATAGTTCACCTTGAGGGTGTTAAAGTTTGGCTACACCATGACTTGGTCTCCTAGCCATTCGAAATTTTGAGTTGTATGTTGGCTATAGCATGTTCATTATAGGAATTGGATTGTACCAGAAAGGAATCTATCTACCTCAGTAGATGAGAAGCAACCTTATGATGATCATGAGAATCAAGTCCATAAGCCCATGGCCATGGTAGGGGGAAATAATAGAAAGATTTTCTATTAAGGTTTTCACATCGGATTTGAATCAAATGATTAAATCATATGACAGAAATTAGGGTTTGATGAGTTCACCATAACCCAAATTTGATCGTGGCTCAAGATAGAAGAACTTAATCACACAGGGAGCTGCACCGAGAGGTTCATTTTTAGTTTTGATGGGTTGCCATCACATACTGCTAGGTATCACTAGTGAATTTTCGGAGCAATTAGAATGATTTGGATGATCAATCATTCTACTTGTATGAATTAGAAAACTTTTGATCCATCAAAAGGTGTTTCGATGATATCGATGATAGAGATCACGACATATCCCATTACCATATAGAACTGAATCTAATTGGATCACACAAATAAGAGTTTGGATCTAGATATCATTGATAAACATCATAAATTCACCAATAAAAGTATTAATTTATTAATTAATTTATAATAATTTTGAAGAATTATTAATCAATTTATATATAATTTTTGAAAAATTCATATTTTTATTAATTAAAAAATTAATTAAAAAAATTAATTAAAAATAATAAAAATCAAAAAATAAA
This sequence comes from Cocos nucifera, assembly GCA_006176705.1. NCBI lineage: Eukaryota > Viridiplantae > Streptophyta > Magnoliopsida > Arecales > Arecaceae > Cocos > Cocos nucifera. Next base: position 21,973 of record QRFJ01001830.1, on the reverse strand, counting down.
ATTTTATTATTAATAGAAAGAGCTCATTTTTTTGATCACAACAAAATAAATTTCAAGTAAAACGGAGCTAAAATGGAAAAGATATGAATTTTCAAAAAATATAAAATAAATAAAAATTAAATAAAAAAGAAAATGGCTCAGCCGGCTCCGCAAGCCGAGCCACCAAGCCAAGCCGAGCCACCAAGCCAAGCCGAGCCATCAAAGCCGACTCAGTCGTTGAAGCCATCAGCCGGTCCACGATCCAGGCGTGAACCGCCAGCTCAGCAAATTCCGGCGAATCAGAGCTTGCCACGTGGTGGACCTAGACCCCTAAAAGGTCTACAGAAATTTATCATGGCTCACAAGGGTAATTCAGTCTTTTCACTCGACAACAGAGGTGCTGATTAGTTGTGGTGTTCGGTGCGGCCGGGCCACACGGTCCATGGGAACAGTGATTGCGCGATCGGACGAATGTGGTTGTTTGCGGTCAGGATCGGACGGCTGTGGTTGCTTCCGGATTTTATTCAGCTACAGACATCATGCGGATCACCATCGGATGGCAGCGCTCGATCCAGGCGATGATCCAACGATCTAGAAAGCTCCCGACGGCGATCAAACTCTCAGGCGCATGATTTGCGGCCAGATTTCCTCCATTAAGCGTGAATCCAACGGCCAGAATTTAATCTGACTCGATCTGAGCTGATCTGCATCTGATTTTGATGATTTTTAGATCATTGGATTTCTATGGAATGGCTAGATTTTATCAAATTTATTAGAGACATATCAAAGCTATTTTAATTCAAATTTTATTCAGATTTTGATGATTACAAAGTCCATTAGTCCCACATTGCCTAGAAGCAAATTTTCCAGCCCTCCTAGCTCTATAAAAAGGACCCCAGGCCTCCAAAAATCAATATCTCCGATCAAGGTGAAGCTTTGGTATAGGGCGAAGCCAGGCTATGGGTTAAAGGCTACTTCGAAGTAACGGGTGCCGAGAAGAAGAGCCGAGCTTCTACACCATCTTTCTACCAATGCCGATCCAAGATCAGAGATCAGGCTATTTTATTTTATTATCTTTTCTTTTTAAATTTTATGTATTTAAATTCTAAAATTTTAGTTAATAAAAATTTTATTTTTGCATTTTAATTTCTTACTTTTTATTGTAATTTAATTTCTGCACTTTAAATTATTGCTTTGCAAGTAGATGCTAAGATCTAACTAGTAGATCTTAGTACCAAGTTTAAATTCCTGCACCTTTTAATTTTTGCTTTTAATTTTCCGACTTCACTTTTGATTCTAAAAATTCTTTTCTTCTTTTCTTTTCAAAAATCAAAGATTTTAAATCTAAAAATACTACCTTCCCTGTGGATTTGATCTGACTCACTACTATCTACGCATTTTCAATGATTTTAAGAAGTCGGATTAAACTGATAAACACGGTGTCTTAACGACAACATCGCATTTCTATCA